>OU383776.1:3058197-3133197 GCA_910950805.1 Acrocephalus scirpaceus scirpaceus
ATTTTTTTTCACTACTCTCAAAGCTCAGAAAGCATTTCCCATATTCACTACAGCACATTACAAGCTATTTCCTTTTTCCCTCATCAGACAAGTACACCCTTAATGGTGAAAAAGTGAGTATCACCACAAACATCTTTCTGCTATCTGGGGTTTGCCAGGGAACCTTTGGCAAAGGGCAAATATAAACATGGCCTGAATCACTATTCAGATTTAACCACAAGTCTCAACACTACTGTCATGACTGCAGATACTGCTTCCCAAAGTAAAATGTATGGGCAGAATTCAGAATTAGAGAACACCCTAGATAGACCTTACAAGTATAATTCACAAAACAACACTGCTAGGAAAATATATAAACTGAAAAAAAAATTAGTTACGCCAATTGTTCATTCCTGACATGTATTTATTTCTCTTCAGGTACCAGTCTTTTGACAGCTGGGAAGAGTGATAAAATTTGCAAGTTATTTCTTCTCAATATATAGCCCCCATAATGGGAGCAAGAGACAACTGTGGAGTGTCAGAGTTGACAAGCCTAAGTAGTTTCCCTTGAGATGCCTAAATGCCTTTTTACAGCACTGCCAATTATTCAACCATGCAAGCAGATACTATTAAGATACTTAAAATGAATCATTTCCCACTAGACTCAAGCACATTATAAACCTCACCATAAATCTCAATCTCTAGTCAAGATGAACTTATTTCATAATGTTCATAAATACTTTTATTTCATAAAGGCTTGTGAAATACAGTTATACACATAAGGTTTATAAAAATACTGTGTGGTTTTTAGATATTTTTATACAGTTCAAACAAAAGACTTCTCAAACAAATTCTGTAAAAATTATATCTGGCATTTCAAGTCACCTGTAAACTGCATCTTTAAGAAGTTACGTGGAATCATAATTTTTTGGAAGTAGTTCATTTCTACTTCTTGTGGCAATTCCACATGAACTCCTCCTCATCACTACAACATGAAAACAAAGTCACCAGCTTAACACTTGTCATGTCGACACAACCCACAAAAATTTTAGATCAAATTCATACTGTGCACAAACATACACACAATCTTTCAAGCCATTTTCCAAGCACTGTGTTTCTTCCCTTTCTAAAGGGCAGAGGAGAATTTGGATGGATAAACAGCACAAGCAGTGACGCCTGAAACACCTCTGGCCCATTAGTCAATTCCATTAGCTAAATGACTGGGAAAAAAACCCTTCTTCTCCACGACCTACCACTTCTACAGGTGCTGACACCACCGGAAAATCTGCAACTCCCCTCAGTTAACAACTGATGTTTTAGCAACTAAAAGCACGATCAGATGCCCACTCCTGACAGTCCTGACAGCAGCTCTGCATCATTTGCGAAATTGACTCTTCATTTGGACGTTTTCATTTCACTTTCAGCATCTATTATTTAGACATGCAAGGCACTGCAGAAATTGAGACGACAAGCTGTACCAGAAGCTCACAAACCTGAGCAAACTGCCAGAGTGAGAAAAAGGGAAGCAGATACTGAGGGGGAGCTACTGGACCAACTCAAACTGAAGTCATTTGTGCTACGAGAAATACCTCCATTGCTGGTTCTACCAAGGAGGTGGGATTTCTAAAGATACACTGAACTGGTACCTAAAACCAGTTCACATTCAGTTTTTAATCAAGGGACAAAGCTTTCTCCAGTGCAACTTAGTAAAGCCCAATCTTAAAAGAAAGCAGGTGTGCACAAATTTAAAAGCTAAGACACCAGGGACTCCCATATGGGCTGGAGTGCCACAAAATTTGTCACTAAAACACACTTTACAACATTAATTTCCTTCTAGTTAGATTGCTAGCAATACAGAGGGGCAAGCCACACCGTGATGTCAGACAAACGAAACTGAGTCAAACGTAACACCAAATTCCATCAAGCACAGGGTCAGCAAAGCCACAGATTTTGAGGCACACGAGAGCCTGGATCCACCTATCCTTCAGCCCAGGTTGTTGTGCTGGGGCTGTGCTGCTGCAGTGACCCACACGCAGCACGGTGTGTGTGGAATGCAACAAGTTTCCACACCCCCCACACCTCCACGCACCAGAGCTGCAACCTCTCCCACCCCACACCAAGGGAGGGAGGACACAGCTGTCCCATCACACGGCAATACCTCATCTCCTGTTGTGAAGGCAGGTTTGGGGTGGAATCCCATTTCACCCAGTCACCAATATCTGGCAGATGTGCCCAGGCAGAAGAGAGACAAGAGTTCAGAAGTACCCCTGGCAGCACGGATTGTGCTGTCAGGCAGCACCACTGCGCCCTGCTGGCACCCACTCCCTTTGGAAAAATGACTCTGGACTGAAAGATCCAAGCAGCACTTCTGAGGACTTGAAACACCATCTGATTAAAAATGTCAGGGCTTTCCCTGCACATCATGAACACTCACTAAATTAATGTGGCCTTTCCAAAATTCACATTAACCCGACCAGCCTCCCTCAGCTTACTCATATTTTCCTTCCTTCACAACAGAAACCTATGCAACCTTTAATAAGGCCAAATCACTCTGACAGAAAGGGGTTAAATAAAAGGGTAAGACACCGCCGATATGTTCAATCAGCAAATTGTCACGGTATCTTTTATGGCTTGCCAAGATACAAGGTTGTCAGCTATGCTGCTGAACTGCCAAACGGGTTTGTGGCTACCTAAATGTTTGAGAGCTTTGATTTAACAAAAAACACACTTTGCCTCACCTCAGCATCGGTACAAGAAAAGTTAAACTCAGCTTGGTCTTACGTGCAAATCGGGGACAAAGCAGTCACAAGAAAGTCACTATCATTACTGAGGCTTGTAATTACATCTGAATCAGTTTTCACACGTGAACGCGTGCCGAGCTATTGGGTCCCACAACATTGTTTCAGAAAAACTAAAACTGTTTTCAAACAAGGCAGGACGTCTTTAAGAGTTTGCGAGTTGAGTTTTTTTTCTTTTTTTCGAGATTCCTGAAGAGCAGCCAGAGTTAAGGCACTTTCACGTACTGAGCATCAAAGCCCAAAATCTTCTTGTCCCATCCCCCTACCCCCCAAAAAATTCTCTACCCTTTTGAAGTGCCGGCTCACGAGTTAGTGACGGTCCGCTTGAACAAAGCCACGGCGAGCAGCGCTCCCACACGCCAGCCCTGCCTCCCCCTCCTCTCCCGTGCCCAGGTGCTTCCCACCGCACCTGGCAGCGCTTCCCTGGGGGAGCGCAGGGCCGGGATCCCCCCCGCCGCTCCGGGATGCGGCGATGCGCGGAACCCGCGCGTCCGTGCCCGCTCTGGCACAACCGGGGCGCTCAAACCGGGCAGGGAATCCAACAAATATCCACAGAGATCGACCTTCCCGCACCTTCCGCGTCAGCCCCGACTCCAGACAGAGCCAGGAGCTCTCCCGGGGGGAATTGCGCTGCTCCTCCCGGCGACACAGGCGGCAGCAACTTCGCCGCCGCTGCCTGGCCCCTCGCCCAGCCCCATCCCGTCCCATCGCGATCCCCGCCGCTCACCTCCGGGCTCCGCGTCCCGGCGAGGTGTGTGTGTGTGTGGAGGAGAGGGTGGTGAGGGCTGCCGTGACCCCGCACAAACTTCAGCCCCCGTTCCTGCCCGGCTCCCGCCGCTCTGCGAGCCCGCGGAGCGCTCCGGCCGCGCTTTGTACCCGGCGGCGGCCGCAACTGCGGCTGCGCGCTGCCCAAAATCGGCACGGCGCCTCCGGCCGCCCGCCCGGGCATCCCTCCACCGTCCCATCCAGCCCTCCTGCCCGGCGGTGCTGCCCGCATCGCTGGGCATCCATTCATCCTCCTATCCAGACCTCCTGCCCGCCCAGACCTGGCGGTCCTTCCTTCCTTCCTTCCTTCCTTCCTTCCTTCCTTCCTTCCTTCCTTCCTTCCTTCCTTCCTTCCTTCCTTCCTTCCTTCCTTCCTTCCTTCCTTCCTTCCTTCCTTCCTTCCTTCCTTCCTTCCTTCCTTCCTTCCTTCCTTCCTTCCTTCCTTCCTTCCTTCCTTCCTTCCTTCCTTCCTTCCTTCCTTCCTTCCTTCCTTCCTTCCTTCCTTCCTTCCTTCCTTCCTTCCTTCCTTCCTTCCTTCCTTCCTTCCTTCCTTCCTTCCTTCCTTCCTTCCTTCCTTCCTTCCTTCCTTCCTTCCTTCCTTCCTTCCTTCCTTCCTTCCTTCCTTCCTTCCTTCCTTCCTTCCTTCCTTCCTTCCTTCCTTCCTTCCTTCCTTCCTTCCTTCCTTCCTTCCTTCCTTCCTTCCTTCCTTCCTTCCTTCCTTCCTTCCTTCCTTCCTTCCTTCCTTCCTTCCTTCCTTCCTTCCTTCCTTCCTTCCTTCCTTCCTTCCTTCCTTCCTTCCTTCCTTCCTTCCTTCCTTCCTTCCTTCCTTCCTTCCTTCCTTCCTTCCTTCCTTCCTTCCTTCCTTCCTTCCTTCCTTCCTTCCTTCCTTCCTTCCTTCCTTCCTTCCTTCCTTCCTTCCTTCCTTCCTTCCTTCCTTCCTTCCTTCCTTCCTTCCTTCCTTCCTTCCTTCCTTCCTTCCTTCCTTCCTTCCTTCCTTCCTTCCTTCCTTCCTTCCTTCCTTCCTTCCTTCCTTCCTTCCTTCCTTCCTTCCTTCCTTCCTTCCTTCCTTCCTTCCTTCCTTCCTTCCTTCCTTCCTTCCTTCCTTCCTTCCTTCCTTCCTTCCTTCCTTCCTTCCTTCCTTCCTTCCTTCCTTCCTTCCTTCCTTCCTTCCTTCCTTCCTTCCTTCCTTCCTTCCTTCCTTCCTTCCTTCCTTCCTTCCTTCCTTCCTTCCTTCCTTCCTTCCTTCCTTCCTTCCTTCCTCCTGCCCGAGGCCGGTGCACGGTCCAGTGCCAAGGGATTGGGATTGCCCCACAGGATTGGGATTGCCCCACCTGAAACGCTTTTCTCATGTTGGAGCTCCGGCTGCACTGGGTTGAATGTGGTTTTCGACAGGGCTTTCAAAGAGCAAAGCGGGCATCAGCTCCCTCTGCGTGGGTTTGTGAACCTCAGCTTAGAAACAGTTCTTAGGCTCCTGCCTTGATTTTCACTGGCCGGAACAGGCCACATCTAAAGCCTTTTCAGCTGTGAAAGAACACACTAGTCCCTGTTTTTGTGTGCCTTGGATTTTTTCGCTCGAGGGTGTGAATATTCGGAATGGATTGATGGGTGGCTTCTTTCACTCCTCCCACTCTTATCTCAAGCGCTATCTCCATCGCCCCGGGGCTCCAATGTCTCCAGGTGCAAATGATTCACAAGTTCTGTGATGATGCCAGGGTTTCACAGGACGGTCCCTCCCAAATACAAATCAGAATCCACAGGCCAGGAGTAAGCCAGATGCAGGAGACACTGCAAGGTCAGGAGTGTACAGAAAACAATGCCTGGTTTCCTTTTCCAGCTCTGGATATGGGACCCGGCAGGGTCTGTAACTCTGTGAGTTACTTCACAGAGCAAAAGGACACAGACGTGGTGCATCACTCCTTGCTTTTTCTAGTTTTATGTGTAGTGTGCTATCAAGTGCTGGCATCTTCTGATCCCTTCGCACTTCCTTCTTTCCGTGTCATTTCTCTGATTTTCTTCTGCCTTTCCCTGGATAATTCTCCCAAAGCCCTGCATATTTCCAGATTTTTTTTTTTTCCACACACAATACCTGAAATTCATGAATGGAGACCACCGAAGCTTCTCTCAGTGAATATTGATTCCAGAATAGACCAAGGAGGATACTAAGGAAATTTGAAAATCTCCCTGGTATGGTTTTTTTTTTTGGGTTTTTTTTCCCTGTGGGCCATACTGAAGTAATGGTAGACAAAAAATGTTAAGAGATTTCTCGTTCTATAAAAAGCTAATAGGCTCAGTGACATTTCCATCTACATCATTTCCAGTATTTCTTCTAAAATCTCTGAAGCCATTAAAACATTTTAGAGATTAAATCACATCAAGTATTTTTCTAAGTAAAGCTGCTGTGACATTGGTGGAAACCACCTCTCAAACCATGGAGCTTTTATTCTTTTTTAAAAAATGTGCTTTTTTTGTGCATTTTAATTCAAACCCACGTATTTTTGGAAATACTGGCAGTCCAAATTTGCAAACAAATTTGAGCAAATTTGCAAACAAAAAGAGCCCTGCAGCTCTTTTAAGATGCTAATAGTTATTAATCCTGACTACTAACTTCCCATCCAGAGGCTATTTTTTTATGGCTGAATTACTAATTCAAAAAAAAGGGGTACTGATGAAAGAAATACTCGAGATAACAGTGAGCACCACTTACCATTTTTTACATTAACAACCATAAAGAAAGTATATTCAGACCAGCAAACCACTCCTTACCATCAGCTTATTCATCCGAATGGTTGGGTCAGGACCATGCTGTACCAGAAGCTGTACAAACAGAATGAAAGCACTCAGACCACGGCAGCGTTCAGAGCAAGCAGATAGGACTCTTTCCACTTCTCCCACTTAATCCTTCCTTTCAAGAGCTGCCAGCTCTTGTCAGATAAAACAAGCGAAATTAAATAAAGAAGTCAATTGCTGCATTACCTACGTAGGAACGACAGGAGCTTTTCAGCGCGGTCACGCAGCGGATGGGGCTTTTTTCCCTTTGATGGTGCAATTAAATCCTGCGGGTCTCGGTTCACCCTTCAGCTCCTTGGGGCTTGTCCGGCCCTGCAGAGTGCACTAACCGGGAGCCCGGGGCTCTGCCAAATGGGGCAGAGGGGTGCAGAGGCCAGCACAAAGGGAGGAGGGCCATAAGCACCTGCCAATCTGCTCCATCTGCCCTGCACATGCACATAGGGAGGGCTGGGATAGGGGACACATCCCCACCCTGCCGAGCATCAAAGGGAGAAACTTGTCTCTTGTCTAAATTAACCCAGCCAAAGGCTCCAGGAGGAAGAGGGTTGAAGATGTGAGCGTGCTGCTGCTCTTTCACAGGTGTGAGCCATGAGCAGCAGGTCCCTCCTTCCCAGCTGGGCCCTGGCACTGGCTTTGTCAGCCCCAAAATTGCCTGTGCAGCTCCCACACCTGGGGCTGTGGGAGTCAGTGCTTGCCTTGCTCAGCCTAAGCACCAGCAAGTGACACTGAGCTGGGAACTGCTGCTCTTGCAGGGCTTTTCCAGCTCCATGGGGAGTTTTTTATTTGGGGTCTGCTCTGCCAGGTAGGAAGTGTGGACTATTAAACATTTAGAGAAAAAGCTCCTACCACCCCCAAAAAAGACCAAACCCACTTATTTCCTTCAAAAAGCCAGATGCCCCATGTCTGCAAGTAGGAAATTTTAAGTGGCATGGCTGGAAGTAAAAGCAATACTTGGAAGAGAGAGAACACATTACATTGTATTTTTCCATGATCTGGTCCAGATAAATGTTGTGGTATTCTTCAACAGCCATTTCAGATTGCTCACAATACAGATAAACCCTGTGCACAGACAGAGCAGGTGTTAAAATCAAGAAGGACTTCAGAGAAATCATCCTGCCTTCCCCAGTGGGGTGAGCAGAGGCTCAGGCAGAGTGAGCTCTGATGGATTTTCAGGCCCCATCCTTCTGGATTTTCTCACTTCCCATGCCTGAAACCTGTTTTGTGTTGGACATCCCACACAGCTCACTCAGGAGCTGCTGGGTCAGTCCCACCAGCATCCTCTGTGCTGCACCTGAGTGCAGCTGGTCTGCAGGCTGAATTCAGAGGCAGGCTGCATCAACCCTGCTCCCAGCTGTGGCCCGTGGCCTTTCTGAAAATGTGGAAAGGAGGGGGATCAGACATTCCCTCTACCGCTGTATTTGGCAGCAATTTTTTGTTTTGTTGCCACTGTAGAGAAACAGGAGAGGCCACATTATCTTGGATGAGCTGCCTGAGGTCTTACTCAAACTGCAATGTACATCTATGGCTCCACAGTAAGCAGTCCTCAACACCCTAACTCATAAATTAGATAATTTACCTTCTCCCACCTTTCTCCAACCTCAGAAAACAGGATGCTGTCAGTCCCACAAGGCTCACAGACCCTTAAGCCACAGCAAACTTCACCTGATTTGTAGGGGCAGGGGAAAGAGCCCTGACATATAAAAAAAAAACCTCATGAATTTTTTAAAAGAATAATTCTGATATCGCCAAACAAAACAAAAAGTTGAAATGTTCTTTCCAAAGGAAATGGCAATGTTTTCCCATGCCTTATTTTGTCCGTTCTAGAAATACCACTTACCTGAAAAAACCCACATATTTATTTTTTTATCCAAAAGGAAGATTTGGCATTGGTGTTCAAGCACCCAGAACAGAGTGACCCTCCCACCCTTGCCCCCCAGTTCCTCCCTGCCTTTGTGGTGTGTCAAACAGAGAGGGGCTAAGCAGAGCAGGGCTGTGCTGCTGCAGAATCCCCCATCAGAGGCCTCTGGTGCACCTCTGCCTCTGAAGGACACTTGGATGTGCTGATTATTGCCAAGCAGCTGCCAATGCCAAAGCTGGACAGCAGCCTAAGGAATTAAATAAAACCCTATCTAAAAAATACTGCATGTTTGTTGTTGTGACTATTCTGCACACCACGGTGGAAAGCAGGGGTGATGCACACACCCCTGCACTGGTGTGAATGACCCCACACAGAGGGCATGGCAGCTGAGAGGCAGAGTAATCCTCTCCATGCCTGTAAAAGCCCATCTCTTTCTCTCTTGTTCCTCTGCTGTCCTGACTTGCTTTCAGGGATGCAGCAGCTTCAGGAGATGCACGTTCTGTCTCTCTTTTCTCAGCACAGGACACCACTGGCAATTCACACTGCATGGCTGGCTTCTGCAGAGCCCCATCTGCAAAGGAGGGAGGTTACACAAACACAAAAGAGGGCAGGGCATTTTTTCCACCCTGGTTCAGGGCTCACATCAGAGGCAGAAGGGAAAAAACACCATATGCCTACCTGAGATTCCAGAGCAAAATGAAAGAATGCAGCAGTGCACCTGATTTTCCACCATCAGAGTTTTCAGTGCTGGAGGGTGTGTGTTGCTGTTTGCCACATGTTCTCTGGGATCTCACCATTAGGCCCGTGGGCATTTGAGACAGAACAGTGTTCTTGATTTGTGCATGAATGCACAAGAATGCAACTCCAGAAATCATTGACCAGATGAAATGTAGGCACTTGCCTTTCCCCCTGTCTTTGGAGGAGCAGTGTCAAAATATGTTCCCCAAGGTTTGAGCAACTCTAGTATGACAGAGGAAAAAGTTGCCACCAAAATTTTGTTTCAAAAATATTGTTTTGAAATATTTTAAAGAATGCTTGATTCCCCAGAGCTCCCAGACCTTTATTTTTGAGCAGGAGGAGGAGGCCATTGCAGTTTGATGTAGTTGTATCATCAGTATAATGAAGTTGTACAACCAAGCTCAATCTCTGCAAAAGGCCTTACTTGGACTTGATGCCTGTCTTGGTTCATCTGAGAGATAATTAGAATTATTTCCTTAATGGATATGTGCATACAGCAACTGGGGTTTTGAACTACATTGGAGAATCGTCTAACCTAAAATTATCACTAAAAGGTCTTTTTTGGATGCCTGTGCTGGGAGAGATGAGCACATCTGCATGACAGCTCATGAGAAGCAGAGTTGGCCTGAATGAGACTGGATATTCTCAGGATACTTGTCTTACATGCCAGGGCAGGGAGAAATATTTTACAGCACCCCAGAAGCAAACTTGAGATCTACAGTAAAAGGCAAAACAACAACTGTAGGAAGAAAGAGGAAGAGAAAATGCATTGGCAATTTCTTGCTGGAACACGAAATTTATAAAATCAGCTCCCAAAGTTAGACTCATTTGGTGCAATCCTAAATTTGTGCATGTTCATGCCAAGGAATGGCAGAATGAGGAAACTAATGACCCCAGAACTGTTTCATTCATTCATGGGTCATTGGAGGAGTTTCTCCAATGATAGATATAGGTAAGTCCTAGTCTCTTCTACATAAATGAATTTATTTACTTTGTACGAATAATAATTTGATTTCATCAAATTCATTAGACAACTGTCCTCTTAGAATGGGGTTTTCCAATCTTCATTCTAGTTTCAAATTCCTGAGAGGATTTTAACTTAGAGGCTTGGTATCTTTTTTGGTAAGAAATAAGATTAGGATATTGAGGGCCTTAATTGTAAAAATGTAAGGAAAAACCCTGATGTACTTGGGCGTTTTGTTGAGAAGGATGGTGAACCCATCTTCTGTTTTTCTCACCTGCTGATTTAACAAATAAGGGCCCATCTGATGGTCATTTAGTGATGATTCTCAACACTAAAGGTCTCACCTTGACTAGAGACCAAGCTGAAGAAGATGATGGGTCTTTTGTTCCTGTTTGGAAGACATCAGTGTGAAGCTGCTTTGCGGAGGCTGGGGAGTTTTCTCTGTTCTTCAAACTCATGCCATGCTGATTAATCCATGCTTTATAGCACTGGTTGTGGATGTAGATCCTCTCTCATAACTCACAAAGATTTTTCATCCTGAAGCGTCAATATTGGCAGTTGCACCAGCGGGGGTACAACATGCCTGGTGCTATTGTTATTTGCGTTTCAATAAACTCATGGCTAGCAGTAAAGCCTTCAGATGTACCTGCTGCCAACACAAGCTGGTACAGACAGGAAGTACAGATTCATCCATTAAACTAAACCATTGCTTTATTTTGGTAGCCGGATGCTTCATCTGGGACCTGGCAGTTGTTGTGTGGACACAGATATCCTCTCACCATTTCAGGTACAATCTCACTCTCTCAGACAACCCTGGAACACATGAAGACTCCCAGCTTTTAATACATGGCGTGCTGTTCTCTCTGGATGCAGGGAAATGCACTTTGGCACTTTATTAATGGAGAGCACTGCTAAGGATTCAAAAAAAAAAAAAAAAAGTTATTCCCCAAATGCCATATTGAGTTTGGGTGGCTTTCTGCCCTCCTTCCAGCAGTGGCACCGAGCAGCTCTGTCAGTGTCCTGTGCTGGCGTGTCCCAGCTCTGCTGCAGGGTCCCTGAGTGTGCTCCTGCAGCTGTGCCTGTGGAGCTGTGAGCCACTCCACCACTTCTGTGGACATTCCCTTCTACACTGAACTGTCCAACTCAAACCATGCACAGGTTCACAGTCCCCAGTCCCACGACATCCCCAGAAAAGCACCCTGAAAAGGGCACACCTGGTCTCACAAGCACTCTGCAACTGCCTGGTAATTTCAGGTCAGTTGTGAGCTGAGCCTTCAGGGCAATGCAAAAGGAGAGACAGGGTCTTTGTCTGGAGGTTCCTCAGAGCCTTTATTCTGCTGCTTCCTCAAAGGAATCCAGGGGCAAAGAACCAGAGAGAGCAAGGACTGACATGGGTAAGCCAGAGGGCGAGGTTACACAACTTGGCCAATGGGGTTAAGGATTGAGAAACAAATCAATCAGAGGAGGGATTGAAAATGGACCAATCAGGTAGGGTAAAAAGGAGAAATGAACCAATCAGGGGAACAATCACAAATGGACCAATCAGGTAGGGTAAAAAGGAGGCATGAACCAATCAGGGGAAGGATCGAAAACAGACCAATCAGGTAGGGTAAAAAGCAGAAATGAACCAATCAGGGGAAGGATTGAAAACAGACCAATCAGGTAGGGTAAAAAGGAGGCAGTAGGGAAAGAACCCATGAGGTGTCACTGACACATCACCACAAAGCCTCATGGGGGAACACATTTGCTCGCCCTGAGGGAGGAGCAGTCTCCCAGGGTTTCTCCCTTAGGGGAGCTGCCACACACCTGAAACCCGAGGGCGGCTCTCTCTGCAAGGGAGAGCGTCCACATCACCGACCGACCTACCGGCCTCACACAGAGTAGTCAGGTAAAGGAATTTTGGGCAGGGGGTGAGTTACAGCAGAGTCAAAGAGAGCAGCGATGGGAACTGTTTGAAAGAGAACTGCTGAAGCTAAATGGAGGGTTAAGCAAGTCCTAGTTTTGCAACCACAAGCACCTTATGTTAAATGCCAGGCTGTGGGGATGATAAGCTTTGTAGGAAGGCTCAGGTAACCTTTCTAGGAAGATTTTCTTCACCAAGGAAACACTGAGTGTGCTCACAGCATCTGGTGCCACAGGGCCAGTGCCCCAGGGATGGTGCCTGCCCTGTGAGCAGGATCCCAGAACTGCAGAACCACTGGGGGTACAGTGTTGGAACCCTGGAAGCTGAGAATTTTAGGCTTCCTGAGCAAACACTACATTTGACATGAGGCCATGGAACAAGCTTCCAAAATTGAATGATAGCACTGGGATTGTGCATAATTTGAATAGAAGTGTGTGAAATCACAGGGTGCAAAACTTAGGATTTAAGGTTTTTGAATATAGTAATATAAAGTAATATAAAGCAAGATGGAGGATTTAGGGCATAGGCTAAGTTCTTCTTTTTCCCCTTCTTCTTCATGGGTCTGGGTGGTATTTTGTAATTGGATAGAAAATTCCGCATTGCAGGTGGTTGGTAACTGGGTTAAAAGTAAAAATAATTCAGGTGTCATTTCATAATTGGACAGTTTGTTCTTAAAAGACCTTGGGAGGAGATAGAGACAGAGCCATTTTTCACTTTGTTAGCTAGAGCTCACAACTTGTGAGACTGTGCTATAGATAAGAATTAACAAACATCTGAGTCCAAACATGAACTGTGTCTCCTGAGCATTTAATCCCGGCTCTAACAGAAGAAAAGAAGATAACAAACCCACAGTTTGGGTGCATCCTCCACCAATTAGCAATATAGAAAATTACCAGTGAACCCAAACTAAGGGAAACAACAGGACATGCTGCAATGCCCTCTGTTTCCTCAAACTATGCCAGTCTGTGACTTTATTTCCAAGCTATGTAATTTCCATCTGCAGCATCCCTTTTGTGCACAGGATGTGGAACCAGTGGTCACTCTTGGCACCCATTGCTGCAGGGGATGTGCAGGGCTGTGTCACTCCTCTGACACAGCCTGAATCCTCCCCTGGAAGCAACAATCCCAAGTTTATTTTGCCTCCTTCCAAGGAGGGATGTGAAAGCAATGTGCCTTTTGTTTGTTGCTTTTGCAGTTTCCCTGTTCTTGGTGTAAACTTGCAAAATCCAGGAAGTCACCATTAAAAAAATAAAAACAAAATTAAACAAAACCCAAATAATCAACAAACGAAGAAACAAATCCAGCCCACCAAATCCACAAAAGCCTCACAAAAATTAAGAATGTTTTTATTAGGAAAAAATAGATTTTCCTCTATTTATTTGTTTAAATATTTTGTGATTACTTTTTTGCCTGACAGCTGCCATTAGTGCACAACAGTCCTCAGTTTGGTGCTGAGTGCCCCACGTGGTTCAGAAAGTGAGATGCATTCAGCAATTTACCCAGCTCTTTTAAAGTACTGCATCCTTTGCTCCCAGCAGTGTTGGTGTTCTGATCTTTTTCTCTCTGATTGCTTGTTAATGGATGGATTTCTTTTACTGAGCCACAGCCTTTGTCCAAGGCTGCAGCAGGCCTTGGGGACAACTGAGTTTCCCTACAGCCTGAGTTGAGCAATCCTTTTTACACATCCTATATGCTCTTTAATCTGCCACAGATTACGAGTTTTGCTCTTTCTAATTTAATCAGTGGTTGAAGCCTCTTACATAGACCAACCTCTTTGAAATATTTTAGATGTTGTTGATTTAATGTTATTTTCCCAATGTTAAAAGCTGGCAGTATGCAGTACAGAGAAGATGCCATCCTTCCAGGCTGCTAACAAATCTCCAGCCTCTGAGGCAAGTGCTATCAACTTAATTTTTGTAAAGCTGTTTTTGCTCATGTGCTGGTTTGAAAGCAAAACCAGTGAAGGACTCCAAGTCAGAAACACAATTTAATAAGATGAAAAGAAAATAAAGTAAAATAAGATAAAAGTAATAGTACAAAAAAAAAAAAAAAACAACCCCCAAAAAAACCAAAAACCTCACTGAGAGAGTCAGAATACAACCTGACACCCTGTTAGTTAGGGTGGTAGTGCCAGTCCAGATGAGATGGTCTTGTTAAAGCAGTGATTCCTGTAGAAACGTCTGGCAGCTCTTGTCTCCTCTGGAAGTCTAGTGGATAAAAGCTCCCTGTGCTGTCCCAAACCCTGGATTTATCCATGTGGGAATTCTTGGCTCCTCCCCCTGGGTGGAGCATCTCCCAATGGGATGATCTCATTCTATGAGTCATGCAGTGGGTCCTTGATGGCCCATTAAACAGAGATAACTCCCGGAGGGAGTTATCTATGAGTCATGGGCAAGGCATTGTTAGGCTCGTTAACAGAAGATAAGGAAAACACTGCCCCACCTTGGCTCCAACGGCTCATGGGGATAGAATACAAACCTTGGGCACAATTTTACATTGTCACCTAGGACAGCTCACAGCCCCTTCCCCTTCTCCCTTCCCATTTCCCTTCTTCCTCTAGGAAAAATGCCTCCTCAAAGCATCTAATCTAATTAGATTTGAGCCCAGGATTTTATGCCTGAACTCAAAAAGGAACACACTCCTTTGAAGCACTTCCAACCTTTTTTTGATACCTGAGAAGGGGCTGTCCATCTCTCAAAAAGCTGACCTGCATATAAAGGAAGTGATAGGGTTTTGTGCATACCTCCTTTCCTCACTATGTATTAAGTCCAGAAACATTTCTTTGTTTGAGGTTCTTAAGGTTTTAAGATGGTTTTCTGGCACTTTCGAATTCTAGATACATTAGTAGTGCTAAGCTTGCTTTTGTTTGTTTGTTTGTTTCCACTGAGCTCTTCTTGGGGAAAAGAATTTTACACAGATGTTCACATTTGGGAAAGTCAGAAATGTGTGATAAGAAATCTCCCCTTCCAGTTTTTCACATGTGTTTATTAAATGCACAAGACATAGTCCTCTTGCCATCCAGCTGAAATAGTTTGTCTCTTTGATTATTTTTCTTCTGTAATTTGCATCCTACCAGTAGTTGCATGTTTAGAAATATTCCATGAATAGAGGCTGACGTGAAAAATCTTTTTTTGTAACAAGACATAGTTGTAAAAGAACATAGAAAAACGGGTGTGTAATGATTTAGGTATCTTTTAAATTCATGAAGAGAAATGTTAAAAAAAGGTACAATTCAACTTCATGGGGTTTTTTTCCAAAGAGGAAATTTTATTTTGAAGGGTGTAAAACATAAAATTGCTTAGAACAGACAAGCAGAACAAAATTTTACAACTTTCAAGGCTTTCTAAATTATTCTTATAAAAGTTATTATTGAGCATCTTCAGGGGTTTAGTTTGCTTGATCAGCTCAACTGTTTGATGTTTTCAGGATCTTTTACTGACCACTACTGAGTGATAACATCGTTTGCAAAAAACTTCAAGGTTAGTTTTTTAATTCTTGAACACTTGCAAAACAGTCTGGTTTTGAATGAAAATGAGTAATTTAAACCAATCCCTCAGTAAGAAAATAAAGAGTCACAGAAACATATTCACTATGTGAAGTGCTGAATGAATGCCAGAATTTACTGTAGCTTTCTAAAACACAAACTGAGTTCTACTGTGAGACTGCATTGTCATTATTGGTGTAATCAAAAGGGACTTTTTCCACAAGGCCCTCTTCTCCTTTCAGTGCACTGGTTAGACTGGAGCATTACCCAACCTGAGATGACTTACTCAAGACCTGTTGGTTATTTTTTAATCACTTTGTTTAACCAGTTTAGATGATGGTTAAAACATAGTCAGCCAAGCAACTCCCCAAACTACCCACACTCCTGAATCCAGCAACACCTTATGAACACTCCTTGTATGTGCTCCTCTCCATCAGAAGACATCAGCAGTGCAGTGCAGTAAACCCCAGAAAAACACGATTATTCTGTGCTTCATTTTCATAACAAGCATTGCTTTGAGAGATAGAAACACCTAAAAGAGTCCTAGCTGGCTCCGTGTCAGCCTCTTTGCTAAGCTTTAATTGCCCTTTCTGAAATATTTGAGACAATGATACTTCCAAAAAAGAGAAACAACAAGAAAGGGTTTAAATGTTTGCTTTCGTTTCTCCAAGCCTTCACAATTGGTGGGAAACATAACAAGAAAGCATTCAGCTTCCCAGGAGAGGTCAGATAACCCACACCTGCCAATTTTAAGTGACAACACTGCTTTTCTCTGTACCCTGCACAAACGTGTGTGTAGCTCCTGCTGAGCTAGAGGATTCCTGTGACAAACTCAGCATCCTGCTCCTTAAAGCTGGTGCTTGCTGGCAGTGTGCAAGGGCTGAGTGAGCTCTGGTGTGCTCTCAGCTAAATGTCTAGGATGGTGTAGTGCTTATTTGTTGGTTCCCCTTTGACAGCCTCAGCAGTTCAGCCTGGGATCTACCTAGTTTAGACACACAAAACTCTTCCTAGTCTTCAATCATCCAGATGCTGAATTCAGGAATCAGGCTTATTTCTGCTCAACAGCCACAGATCAGAGGAAGAAAGGAGGGCACTACTGTCACAGAGCTTCCCACTGACATTTTTCACATATACTGAATGAAAAACAGAAGTTGGGAAGCAACTTGTTGCTTGTAATCCCTGCAATAGGCACAATTTATCCTAAAGACAGACCAACACATCCTCTGCCCAAATAAAAGTATTTTTTGCTGAACAATGCTTCTACAAGAAAATGTTCTTCCTACTGAAATTTTCTTTCCATCTGTGTTCTGTTGAGGTATAAGATGCAACACAAAGGCACTTCTAAATATGCTGTGTAACAGCTGCTTTATTGCAAAATGAATATTGTAAGATAGAAAATCTGTTTCACATTGTTCAGCTCTTGAAAGAAATGTATAAGCCATGTTCTGTTTGCAGAAGGGAGAACATGAAATGCAAACTGAGGGCAAGACTGGCCATCTGATTGCAAGGTGCTCAGCTTGTAAAATGGGAGTGAAGAGTCCATCAGTATTCATATCATCCTGAGTATCGTTTCAGTTCAAGGAACCACTTCAGTTCTTTTATCTAGTATACTGTACACCTGTTATGGGTTTTATTTACCTGAGGTTCCTGTTAGTCAGGCTGTAAAGGAGAAGCACCTTGTAAACAGTGATGTTGAGTCATGGGTTTGATGGATGACAGAATTCTGATCTTTCTCCTCAACTGGCAGTTAAGAACAACAGATAAAGGGCTTGGTTCTGATAGACAGAGATCTCATAGCTTCAAACATTGAGAAATTAGCAATTTTTCAATCTAGAACTGTTTCAAAGCAACTTGAATATAGAGAAACCACTCTGACATAGAGGCAGCTTTTGCTTTGAGCTTTTTATACCATTTGCTTATGTGCTTTGCATGTGCTCCTTTTAAAGTCAGGGAGTTCTTATTCTTGATTATTTGACAATACTATGAATGAGGAGGGAAATTATTTTCTTACACTCCAAGTGCTGTGTAACTACAGGGTTTATTTCACCTATTTCCACATCTCATCTTGTTTGATCACCCATGTCAATCTTCTACAAAGCACATTCAAAATATGATACAAATGTCACTGAAGTGCTTGGAGTATTTGTATTATCAAATGGCAAGGCTGCAGGTGACTGTAAAGAGTCAAAATGTTTCCACTGAAAGCAACAGCCTCAATCTCCCTTACACTTCTGGATTAAAGAGGCCTTGCCTTTAGAAACATATGGCATCAGCTCTGAGAAAGTTCACTGTTATTTTCTAAAATGAAGTATAAAGGAAAAAAAAATTGACCATTTCCTTGAATTTTAACATTAAATTCTGTGCTTGGGCAAATGGAATTGATTACTTAAATCAGCATTAAAGTATCATTTCCAAAACATGGAAGAGGTGCAGGAGAGGCAGTAATATTTAGGATGCTTTCATGGATCTTTGTTGCAAAATACAAACATTATGTGGCAAGCATAGTGCCAACAAAAATTGCAGCTCTTCCACTGCCTCACTGAAGGAGTTGCAAAAGTCCTAAATGAGTTCCAAAGTCCTAATTTCTCCTCTCTCTCTGCATCCTCATCTGCAAAATTGTAATAACATTTCAATACTTCAGAGAAATGGCGTAAAGGTTATTTAGTGAGATATTTGCTTAGAACTCAAAAAAGACTAAGCATTAGGTAGTATAAATTATGTGCTAATTTCTCTTAAGCTGCAGTAAAGTCTGAGTCAAGTGATTTGCAGGAAATCCCCATTGTGAACTTCTGAAGTTAATTTTGAATAAGGTTATCTATATAAGAGCTTTATGCAATAAAGAATCACTCATAGCTTAGCATCTTCTTTTTAAACTATTGCCTGTTAGCTCTTCTAAATATGTAACAGATTACTAACTGCATGTCAAGTCACTAGACTGTATGTCTCTACACGTAGAAAAAAATTTAGAGTATCTGTAAAAACTATTTATTACTACTTCTTGATTTTCATGCTTTGGTTGTGCAGACTTGTGCAGAACTCCCTGCAGTTAAGGACCATGACAGAGAATCTGTTCAGAAACTGACTGAGGAAATTATCCCTCCCTGGAGTGCCAGCTCAGCAACACTGAGCAGGTAACCATGTCCCTCCTCATTGAGACAGAATTTAAGCATGTGATTAACTTGCAGAATATGCTTCATTACCAAAAGCAAATGAATAAACGCTGTCTTGGAAAAGGACCATAAACACATACAATTTCTTGTTATTCAAGAGACATGTTATTTAGATTTCACCTCAGTCAAACCACGCAAAGTTCTGTGTCTCTTACCTGGTCGTGACTGACTTCATGCCACTGACCATCTAAGGTCCACCCCTCTGCATTAGGCCATTACTGTACATTATATACAAAAGTGTTTAAAGAGCATCCCCTTCCTTTTGTGATATGTGCTTGATTAGGATTTATCCCCTAGTTTTCATTCAGTGATCTTGTGTAAATGCTTTTCTGCATGCTGCCCAGAGAGTGCACATGCTGTCTTGTGAGAGATTTCTGGTTTCACAGATGTGGAATAAATACTCCATCACTTCTGTCTTGCAAAATGAAGCTCTTCCTTGGCCAAAGCAGCTGGTTATTGGGTGCTTTGGGAAGAAGTCTGGGCGTTGTATTTCCTAAAACTGTGGCTACGAAAAGATTCCCTGCAATGAAACAGATTCATAAATAGAGCTGGCAAAAGAAAAACAAACAAAGAAATACCTGTCTTGTGAAAAGGAGTTCAGCTGAAACGTGCTATGTTTCAATGCCAACTGAATATATATATATGGATATATAATATATATGTGCCAACACATGTTGGCAGGTCAGAGTTGTCCTTTCCTCTTCTCCCACCCCAAACTGGGCACAGTGGCTTTGTGAAGAAGCATATAATGACAATCAAAAAACATTACTCTCCTGTGTCAGTCATGTGACTAAAAAGGATTATGTTTTCTGCAGTGAAAGGATGACTTCATGCTGCCTAACACCACATGATGCCATACTTGTTGTATCTCCTTCCTGGCTTCAAAGGTTGAAAAATCACAAGATGTTTCCAGTAACTTTGTTAGGGTGAGGGGGAAGCCTTATCTATGATGCATTAAACTCACATAAATTCTCCACCCCCGGAATGCAGACCTTGAGAAACACAGCTAACACTACAATCATCTCCAGTGGAAGTCAGCAGATTTTTTAAATCAGTAATGGAGTTGGCAGTGTATATTCTGGCTCGCATTTAGCTGCCAGTAAAACTCCCTTACTTCCTCACAAGAAATGGCATATTTTTGTATAGCCACAACAGATTACTCTGGCCTAACTCTACCTTATGCTGTGGACTTTCACTACAGGTTTGTACAGCTCTGGGATCTTCCTCTCAATCATGGGTCTAAGGCTCTCCTTCAGTTTCATGTAGTTTCTTTTCAGCTCCTGATGGTATTCCCGCTGGTCAGCAGTAATAAGGTGCTTGTTTTTCTCCACTGCTTCACCACACCTAGGCAAAAGGAAGAAAAAGTACATGAGGGGTATAATCTACTTCTGTTAAACTCCCTCATTTTGTGTTAGGTAATTTAAATGGACAAGAAACCAGTTCCTTTAGTCTAGGCATTCCTCTGGTAACTTGTCAAGACTAAGTGATAATGAACTAATAAGAAAGTTCTTTTCTTTCCAAGTACATAAATTGAGATTTTTTTTTTAGATATTAGAAAAGCATGAGCAAAACTAATAAAAAGCAAATTTAACAACTCCAGAATACTGAGCTACCTGCCTACTTATTGTATAAACAGATAAATTGGCAATAGCAATACTTAGAAGCTGCATCTTCTGCATAAGACTTGTTTTTATTTAACTCAAACTTATCCTTCAGCAAGGAGGACAGTCTGGACTAAGGAGATGAGTATCTTCATATGTGAATATGCTTTTTGAGATTTACAAACGGATCTAAAGCAAAGGATGTGTCTCTGCCACTACCACTGTGTCTACTTGACAGATGTGCTTCTCTTAGGAACAGCTTTCTACATAAGAATGTAATTTTATTAAAAATTAAATCAAAGCAATAGCCTGAAATGTTTGATTTCTGTAAGACGTTGAAAGATAAAACAAACTGAAGATCCTAATTTATACATTATTAGTTTAGAGTGTTAACATTTCTTCTCTTTGAGAATTCAATGCCTACCTAGGCATTCATGTGAAGCAGAAATAACAAGTATGGTCCAAGTGTTTAAAGTGTGAGATGCCAGGATTCATGATGCTAACTTGCATAGGTAAGAACTCAGTTATATTATCGTTGCATTACTGCTAATATTGAATGTATTGATGCAATTCAGCATTTCAATTTTGTTTTACTCACCTCATTATAAACTCTTTGAAGCACAACCTGAGCTTGTTGTGATGTCGATAAAGTTTGGGGTCTGCTGGAATTTCAGCCAGGAACACTTGTGCCACCTCTAGCGGTCCCTTATAGAAATAACAGAGGAAAATGTCAAACCCACCTGCTTAGACTGGAAACAGACCACTCATTTTGTTTAAAGCTGTTTGTTATTTCATGGGTGCAATTACAAAAGAAAAGAAAACTATGCACAGTTACCATAACAGGATGTGGTTTAGCTCCCTTTCCCCCATGATACTTCTTTGGCAAGCAGAATTTTTGCCCATCATATCTTATCCTGTCCTGTTATTATTCCTCCTCCAGTCTCACAACAAAGGGAACAAATTCTGCTCAGCAGAGAGGAGCTGGGACAACCCTAGTGACAAGCCTGGTTATGTTAGAGAAACACAGCTCCTCTGTGTGTATTACAAGACTTCCAGGCAATAAACCCAGTACCAAAAAAGATCACTCTTTGCAAAGCTTACAACAATACATTATTTCATAATAGATGCTTTGGTTGGTGATGAATCTGGGGAAACTGAGAGTATTTAGGTTTCAGCAAAACCCCCCGACCTCTGTGGAATTATCTATAACAAACACCAAGTTTTTGCTCGGCCATGTCTTCATCATTCCATTTTAATTTTTTTTAAATTGCCTGGGCTTTTTTTAGTGTGTATGTTTATGTCATACATATGGCATCTCAGCTTTATTTTGGGGCACTCAGGTCTTGACTTCATTTCAACACTCAGGTGTTGACTTAATTTCCATGAAACTGAGTTTGTGGTGGTTCCGCAGGAGAATTGTTATTATTATTCCCATTCCCCAAGGATACATCTGGAATGAACAAAATGGCTGAAATGGCTAGCACATGAGAGAGGAAAAATCCTCCAATGCATTCACAAGGCTTCTGTGAGTTTCTCTGCCTACAGCCAGGACAGTGCTTCCCATGAACACTTCCCATGAACAGTACATGGTGAGTAAATAACAAGGGATGAAGTTTTAATATACACAGTGACTAAATGTGTCTGACTAGATGTACTTCTTCCAGTGCAAGAAATAGGAGTGCAAAAAAGAATGCACAGTGAGAAGAGTACACCTCATCTGGCTTATTTGGATCCCTTACCTGATTTACAGTGGCTCCAACTGAGCCCTGCAAAACCATCTGGAGCATTTTGGCATCTGGTGGTTCTTGGTTGGTGGCTGCAGTTAGTTCCTGTGTTTTTTTACGCATATCTTCAATAGCAACTTCAATTGGGGTCAAAACAAACTAAGGAAAAGGGAAGAAAAGATGGTTCATTACCTGACTCATGCACACACCTGACCTGTTCTAAATACAATATCACTATCATTCTCCTGTTTCAAAAGCAGTAGTTGTGAAACCCAGAACACTGTTCAATCTAACTTGGTAGATGGTCATCTTGTTAGATGGTGCATCTGATCCAAAGCTCCTAGATGTCTTACCATTTGCTAGAATAGGGTGTGAATCAAACCCCCTGTTAGCATAAATCCATTTTAAGTTACTTCATGCCTGAAATGGTGTTGTACTTTCTATGGTATAAAGCTTCCCTGTCTCTAAATCAGCCCTAAGCCAATCTAGTTCTCTGACTGTACTCCTATCCTACTTCTGCTCTATCAGCTAGAGTATAGCTACAAACAGAGCTCCACATATCCTCCTACACAGCATTAAAGCTGGGAGGTCAAAAGAAGAAAGTGCACTGGATATTGTCTCTTCTCCACAGTAAATCTCTATCTTGCCTTATCTATCCCTTCTGTGATACTCCTGTTTACAAGAGCAATGTCTGAGAAATTCAGCATTCTTTTTTTTTTCTGCCAAGCATAAATTTGGAAATCTCCCCACCCAGAGACACCTTCAGTCCTTGAGAAATTGGATCTGTCTTCAGAACCCAATTACCTCTTCTCTTTGGATGACATTGATTCTAGTTTTGACGTAGGGGAAAGCATGCATTGTGGTTAGGATGGTGTTCCTCTTGTACTGCTCACTAAGTTCTCCTCTGGGACGCCCATCCATAGTAAAAGGTGTGGTGTACTTGAACCGACAGATGTTGAAGTTCTTTTCAAAGTGGGTAACTCTGTCCTTCATCTCATACTCATCAAAATAGGGCTCCACAAAAGTAATTTGTATGTATGCCTAAGGAAAGAGGGAAGAACCATTTACAGCCCAAGGAACGTGAAAGGAATGGTGCATGTGAAGCATCCCATAGTACACATTGGCTAGTGGAAAAGCACAGAGCTCAAAATCCTTCAGGGGTCATTCTCTTATTCAGAGCTAACAAAACTTGCATTCAGGAGGGCACAGCTTAACCCTGGAGATCAGAATCAGGGCAGGGACCAGAGATTAGAACTTTTAATTTCTATACTCTGTGACAAGTACCACACTAAGCCTGTCACAGAGGCTTTAAAACTCCCGGGCATGGAGATACCAGATTGGTGGTTTCTTTTAGTGCCTTAATGTTTGAGCATAAAAGTTGCAACAGAGACCTTCTCTCCTCATTTCTTGTGTGACAAAGCACTCAACAATCTTGGCAGCACCTTCCCTACCTTATTGGGATCCAGCTTTCTTTTGTCTACAGGAGCAGAGTCCTTAATCACTTCCACAGCATCCTCCCCAAAACACTGGCCATAAAATCCCTGGAAAGGAAACAGAATTATCACAAAAATTTTAGTCCTCAGTGCAACGCTAATGCAATTCTAGGAAAAAGGAGTGACAACCATGATGATTTCTGGGCTTTGTGCAGTCAATATACTGCTCCACAAACCACAGCTGGCCAGGGTAAGGTATCTTCTGACAAGGATCACTGTGAGTGATCTTTAATAAGAGTAATTGCTGATAATCCCAGAACCTGAGGTAAAACAATCCGAAGGGAACAGAACAATTCTGTAAAAAAAGCTGAAAAGATACCAAAGCAAATATCTGGCATGCTGAAAATCACTCAATGTATTACAGGCCTGCTTGTAAGAGACACAGCCTCAAAAGAATGGGTCACTTAGATCACTATGCTTTAAAAAGGGATGCTGTGGAAAGGATATGCACTAAGGAAATAATCTTTGGCACAAATCAGTTTGTTACTGATTTTTTTTTAATAGCAATAAAAATATCAGGACTGTGTAGGTTCATTGAAAAGTGTAATATACCATCTGAGATCATGTTAACATAATGTTTTTCCTTACCTCTAATCTGTGAGAAATCTCAGGGAGTTTTGTAATTGCAGGCTCCTTATAAACAAATTCCTGTTCATCCAAGTCCCCAAATTTGGATCCATAGAAACCAACACGGAAGTAAGTTCCAAACATTCGTTTTTGACCCTAATTGATAAAAAGAAGAGGAAATTTACAATAGCTTTATGTGGACACTGTAGTATTTGGATGCCTTTTTTTTTCCTAACTGACGTATAAGAAAATCCACCTGTCCTACCTTTTCCCCATTTCAAAGCCACTTCTATATCTCATCAGTGCTGATGGATTAGAAGCACAGGAGAGAAAGCATACAAACTAAGGGGACATTTGACTGCAATCTAACTTGAAATTTAAGCTGATCATGAAAGAGATTTCACAAAAAATATGTTATTATTTTTAATTCCTTTGAATACATGTAACAAAATTAAAATTTTGCCATTTTGCAATGAAAATTAGTAAGACTTGGAAACTGACTAGGCTCAGCAATAAGGTTCTTCTAAAGAAAGAGAAGGGACAGTATGAGTGCTGAGAATTTAGACAAGTTTTCTTATTTCTTCTGTTTTATAACTGAAAACACTAGCGAATTGACAATAAAGTTATTTTTGTTAAACAGATGTGTCCAGGTGGACACAGACATCTTCAGCTAAACTCATTTTATATTCATCTCTGCTTTTTTGTATGGAGAGCCTTTTTCCGCTGTAGGATACGTAGACCAAAGCAGATGGAAGCTTTTGTTTGAAAAGGAAATGGAGCTATTTCAAATTCTGGTGGGTTGATCATGGCAGGATGCCAGTACCTACCAAAGCCACTGAATTATCCCTCCCTGCAACTGGACAGGATAGAGACAGTGAATGGTTCATGTGTTGACATAAGGATAGAGAATGATCACAAACTGGTTACCATCATGGGCAAAACACACTGGACTTGGGGAAACTGATTGAATTTATTACCAATCAAGCTCAGCACAGGGTAACAAGAACTAAAACAAATTTTAAAAACCTTTCCCCCTTTCTCGTTAGGCTCTCCATCATCTCTCCCAGTGGCATGGGGAGATGGGAAATGGCAGGATATGGTCAGTTCATCACAGGTTGTTTCTCCCACTGCTCAGGGAGAGAAGTCCTGCTCCTGCTCCAGCCTGTGGTTCCTCCCTGCTCTAGTGTGAGCTTCACATGGGGTCACAGCCTTCTTTCAGGCATCCACCTGCTCTGGCATGGGGTTCTGGATGGGCTATGGGTGGATCTCTGCATCCCCTGTGGATCCCCAGGACTGTGCATGAATCTCCGTAACCCCATGGATCCCCAGGGGCTGTGGGTGGATCTCTGCATCCTGCATGGATCCCCAGGGGCTGTGGGTGGATCTCTGCATCCCCCAGGGATCCCCAGGGGCTGTGGGTGGATCTCTGCATCCTGCATGGATCCCCAGGGGCTGTGGGTGGATCTCTGCATCCTGCATGGATCCCCAGGGGCTGTGGGTGGATCTCTGCATCCCCCAGGGATCCCCAGGGGCTGTGGGTGGATCTCTGCTCCCCTGTGAATCCCCAAGGGCTGTGGGTGGATCTCTGCATCCCCCAGGGATCCCCAGGGGCTGTGGGTGGATCTCTGCATCCCCCAGGGATCCCCAAGGGCTGTGGGTGGATCTCTGCATCCCCCGTGGATCCCCAGGGGCTATGGGTGGATCTCTGCATCCCCTGTGGATCCCCAAGGGCTGTGGGTGGATCTCGCATCCCCCGTGGATCCCCAGGGGCTGTGGATGGATCTCTGCTCCCCTGTGGATCCCCATGGGCTGTGGGTGGATCTCTGCATCCCCTATGGATCCCCACAGCCTGTGGATGGATCTCTGCTCCCCCTGTGGATCCCCAGGGGCTGTGGGTGGATCTCTGCATCCCCCATGGATCCCCACAGCCTGTGGATGGATCTCTGCTCCCCCATGGATCCCCAGGGGCTGTGGGTGGATCTCTGCATTGCCCATGGATTCCCAGGGGCTGCAGGGGCACAGCTGCCTCACCATGGGCTGCACCAGCGGCTGCAGGGGAATCTCTGCTCTGGTGTTGGAGCACCTCCTGCCCCTCCTTCTCCACTGACCTTGGTGTTTGCAGAGCTGCTGCTCTCACATATTTTCCACCTGTCTCTCCTCTGAGCACAATTACATCCAGCCAGTAACTTTTTTCCCTTTTTAAATATAGTATCCCAGAGGTGCTACCACAGTCACTGATGGGCTCAACCAATGCCAGCCTCAGCCAGCAGCTGGAATTGGCTCTGCTGGACATGGATAAAGTCTCTAGCAGCTTCTTCTTGACACCCGTTTAACTCTCCCCCTCCACTATCAAAATCCTGCCAATACACACATGAACTGTTTTAATAACACCAATTTTAAACAAATAGTGCAACCCAGCAATGTGTCTTGATGGCAGTGCCTTGCCTCACCAGTACCTTATTAATAATGCTGTCAAAGGCCTTCTGTAGCTTGCTGTGTGTCAAGGTAAGCTTCCTGAAGTCTCGATTCGCTTCCAGTATGGGGATGACAATTTTGTACACTTCATTCACAGTTTCATACAAACCTCCCTTTGAATGTATTAAAAAAAAAAGGAAACAAGAGGAATAAAAGAAATGAGTCTTCGTGCACTCTGAAAAGAAACTGTATCTCCATCAATGGCTTGGCTGAAAAGGGGATTTATGGGACTCATCTGTTAATCTGCTCTTGCTTGTTTTGGTGTTCTGAAAATTAGTAATAGTAAATGGGCAGTTCTAAACAGCAAACAATGTACTGGATGTAATTTAGATCTCTGACCTACTGGACTCTCAAGCCCAAATTCCTGTGTAAAGCCCTGGGTTCTGCCTCAGGGCTACAAGAACTAGAAGTATAGGTTAGCAGCAGGAAATGGATTTGTTTGTCATGTATGGTTCAGGGCAACCAGAGCTGTGTCTGGACAAAGGGACCCAAGTGATATCTTTAGAGATGCTAAGTCATGAGCTCTTACATAGTAAGTGTAGATTATGAGGCTCATGGTTGTATGTTGTGTAAAAGTATAGGAGTAACTCTCACATGCCTCCTAAAATGTATACTTTATGCAAGATCTTTTTCTTAAATGTACTATCCCATGATAATACCAACAGACAGTCTTGGTTCCTGCCTGAGACAATCACTTTCTGTTGATGTTGCCTGTGGTCTGCACAGTAGAGGTGGGTATGGGGCTGAGCTAGGCTGAAAAAGCCTCGGTTAATCAATCTGACTGAGGCAGTACTTGGACAGCCAAAAATGTGTCCTTGTGTTGTTTTTGAGTGAAGAAATGAAGCTGTGGGTCTGGCTTAGGTAGCCCACTTTGCATTCCCTCCTCATCCCAGTGATTCTGGTCCTCACTCACCGTGCTGAAGAGCTCTGCAGCTTGTTCCAGCAGCCCTACCAGTCCACTTTCTGAGAAATACCTCCCAGAACATATGCCATCTTCATCTGGAGACAAAACATCATCTGAAACAGCAGATTCCTCCAGCACATTGGATGAAATGTTCTAAAATACATCAGAGCACAGAAATCAAAAACCTGAATCAACAAAGATTGAGGAAGAAATCGTTTCAACATATTTACATGACGGGAAGAGGAATGAGTTTTTTCAGGTGCAATCAGGTGACACACAGTTACACTCTTTTTTAGAAGTGAAAGCATAAATCTCCATAGATGGCAGAATCATGAATTTTCTTTCTAATCTCAGGTTTAAAATGCAGACTCCTGTAGGTGTCAAACTGGCTTTGCTATGGTGGCTGGATTTCCATGGAGCTGCAGTGAGCTCAATCCCCAACACTACTGGGGTCACAAGCAGTGTGCCCTTCCTATTGCTGGCCCTTGGGGATGGGAAATTCCAAACTGCACTCCAGATCTTCTGCCACCTGTTTGAATAAATTGAACTTTCAGGTTTTTATTCACCTTTTCCAAGCAGAGAAGTAGGACACAGACAATATCACTCTAAACACCACAATAATTGATTGCTTCTTCTTAGTTCATCCTCTGCCATACCGCACTTTAAACCTGCAGAATTTACTCAGTTTCTTGTTAATGTTATGGACCTCACTGTACATTTAAATAAAACTAGATGAAGTCACTCTTTTGAGATTCTAGACCATGAAATAACATGTCTACAGTTCTTCAGGACTTCTTTAAAAAAATGACACTGGGTGGCATCAACATTAAAGATTTCATAATATATAAAACAGGTGCAAAATAACAGCAAAATATGTGTACATATAGTGTGGGATTGGCATATGTAACTTTCAGCAGCAGCAGAAAGGCTAAGCTTCGATCTTCTATTAATTAAAAGGAGTTAAATTAGTGTCATAGTGTCTCATTTCAGCAGAAACTGGCAATGACAATCTGTCTGAGTGCAGGATGGATGCCAGCTGGCTGGCTAGCTGAGTCCTTAAAGGCATCTTTATAAAAGAGCAGAGACACCGAGGGCTGCTACTATTGATCAGATTTCAGATAAAGAATTGGCACCACACACCACTAGCAGCATTGGGCTTTCCCCCTGGGTTTTATGGATATATTTATTTCTCCATGGGTGAAATTTACTCCAGCCATGCTGCCATCACACTGCCTAGTCTGCACATCATGTCAGCACTACGGGAAGGGTGAGAACAGCCTCAGAATAGCATTCACAGGGGTTAAGAACACATCTGAATTTTGGCCAGAGGAAGAACTACAGCAAGTTTTGCACACCTGTGTCACTTTTTACCAATCAGTCTCACTGGAGACTGAATTGAACCAGACTTAGGTTCACTGGCACATACCTGCAGAAACTCACAAACCATGCAGGTTAATTTCTGGTTTCCCTTTTCTGTAACAGTAGCCATTAAGGACTGTTTTCATGTGACTCCGGTGGCTTTTTTAAAAAAAAAATTTATTTTCCTTTTGTAGCAAAGAGAACGGAGTCTAGAGAGGTGATTTACATACAAAAGTAATGAGAAAGTCATGGACACCAATTATCCCTTCTCCATCTTTAAGCCTCTAATAACTAATGTCAGGAATGTATTTCCATGTTCTACAGTCCATGCACTCTAGGAGGAGAGAGCCTGCATAACATACTCCTGGGGATTGCATGATCTTTTGCAAACTGGACATGTCTCACCCAACATTGAAGAATTTTACATATCCCTTGTATAGTAAAGAGAACACATAAATCGCCATTTATTTTATCAGCAATTATATTGAATTTCACAAGCCCAGTTTTCATTAAAGAAAAGAAATACTTTTGTAAACTCAAAAACCCTTGTGATCCCAGCAAGTTAAATAAAGCCAGGGTAGCCTGCAGCCCAGATGTCCAAACATTAGGATTGTCCAACAAAAAATTAGGCTGCTGCTGAGCCATGTACCTCAGCAGGGAGACACACACACCAAGTACTTGCCTGTGTTAAGAAAAAGTAGATTTAAAGTCAGTCCCTATGCACTTCACACTCTCACTAATTCTGCTTTACTGCTTGCGGAGGGGATTTAGTGTAAATATGAATTAAGCTCAAAGGGAATTCCACTGAAAGTGACCCCACTCTGATTATAAGGGATAGTTCTGATTGCATAGAGGGAAGCATTTTGTCTGGTACAATATAAGGAAAAGTATTACTCTACTGACAGTCAGTTTTCTGGATGCTAACAGACTCACTGCAGAAGATCAAAATCAGAACTGATTTGATGCTTTGCTGACTCATTTTACTCATCTGTAAAAAGCAGAAAATACTTCCGCTCATCCAGAATAATATTTTTATTCACATTATTGTCACCCTCAATTCCACAACTAAATGCATATCACCAATACTGGTTGATCTCCTATCTCAGCCAAATGAAAAAATGATCACAGAAAGAGTCAGTGAGAGAGACCTGGAGCTACAGGTAAAGCCAAGCCAGTCTGCCTGTATGCCAGTCTGCATATGACTTCTTTTAACAAGGTCATCTGAATAAGATCTTCCCAGGTGCTACAAAACATAAACCTTTTTGTAAAGAATGGGAAACCTTTTCTTGAAAGCCTATGTAAAAACGCAAAGGGTTATTATAGGTAATTACTGTTATTGAGTAAACTGAAATTCAAAATTGTGCTGTCAGATAAAGAGTTGTGTAATTGGGTTCTCATCATTAGGGCATTTTATTACCTCTCTCCTATGGGGCAACTGTTTCTTTGGCAAACATGTATTTACACAAGCATTTTGATGAGAGAAACTGATTTGCTGATTTTAAACTCCTAAGTTTTTGCTTGCCTAGTGCCTTGTACAATAGACTTCAACTCTCTAACATAAAAGAAAACATATCCATTTATTGCAATCTGCATAATCTAGGAGCAAAGGAGGGAGGAATTGCACCAGGGTCAGGTGTGTGAGCTTACAAGCACTCAAGGCAGCCTGGGAGCAGGATGACATTGGGGAGGGAATGCAGATTTCACTTATATCCAAATGATGACAGTATCCAACATAAAGAGAGAAAAGAGTTAAATAGAAGCAATGCATGGAAGTTAGAAGTTTGAAGGTATACAAAACTGATAAGGGATGCAAAATGGCAGAAGTATAAATCCACAGCCAGGAGTTTAACCTTAAAAAGAGTATATACAGCTATCTTGATATTAAAGAAAAACAAGAATAAACACTGGTCAATCATCTAATTGTTACGGTGAAATTGCAAATACTGATGCCCAACAAAATAAATTCAATGCAAAATGCCAAGTGGCTCAATCATGTTCACTTATATTATTTCAAAGGGAAAAAAACCCAGGTGGTGTGATTATATCAAGGGATGATGAATGCACCAAGTATTAGTGTTAGGTATTTCAAACTCACTTTGACAATAAAATGTGCTCCACAACAGATCAAAAAAGCAAAAGTGTATTCAAGCAGTGAATCCTGAGCTGCCACATGTTTTAGAAAACTAGGGAAGTTCCAGAAGATGAAATATGCTTTGGAATCTTCTCTTTCTTTAGAGTGTACAAAATGAGCAGATGGTGGTAGGTTTATCAGACTGCACCAGGACAAAATGGTGGAAATAATAATACAAAATTATTAAAGAAAACCTTAAAGGTATTGTACTTATAGCCTGAATCAATACCAGACTACACAAGCCTGATACTTTATGAAAATAGGGATTACAATCTAATAAAGGTAATAATGTCTACACAGTAGATGCCTATATAAAATTTAAGTTGATCCTACAAAATATTTCCACTAATTAGTTGAAATGATTTATAATTTACTTTAACCATTGCAGCCAACAATTTACAGGTTGCAGAAAATAATAATAAAAAGAGCAATTATCAACACATGGCAATAAATTAGGGTTTGGCCATTTTTATTTTTAATAACATAGAGAAAACAAGCACTAAAATAATTGAATTTGCACATGAAGTCAGTTCAGGTAAGAGTATCCAAAACTGCATAATCTGATAAACTATGTGTATATATATATCTGCATTTAACAATGTCTAACTTTACCCACAAAGATTTATGCTTTCATCTGTGTGATGTATAAAAGTAAGGTGAAAAATGAAATGCAAGAAAACTGTCTGGAAAAATCAGTTTATTACTGTATAAAGAACTCAACAAGGCCAAAAGAACCAGTGGAGTCTTCAGAGGGAGAAAGTGAGTGCTGCAGCTCGTGCTGAAAGAACTTATGGGACATTTTTACTTGACTTGGATATACTGGATTGACTGCAGTGATTGTGTAATTCATCAATCAAAAGGGTTTGGTTAGTGACTTGAGGGCAGTCAAAGGATTGGAGAACATGCCTGAAAGAACTGAGCAGCTCCAATTATCTAGATTATGAGAAAGAAGTTTGAAACACGCATCTGTCACAGTTGATCAGTAACAGCCCTAGAAAAAGCATGCAATAATAGAGAGGTTCTACTTAGCAAACAAGAGATTACAGTATCAAACTGCTGGAAATAGAATCTGGAGACTGCCATTTTAACACCTGCCCCACACAGGCACCTCTGCTTCGCTCAGCACAGGAACAAACACACACCCCCCAGAAATGCCTGATGCTGTCACAGCATTTTTACCTGGAAAGTGACACTGCCCACAGGGAGGTAGCTCCGATCCTCCAGCATGCTCAGGTACTCTGCCACCAGTGCTGCTGCATGCACCAGGCACATGGCTGCTTCTGTGTAGCACTTCCTCTTGGTGTGCTTCTCTGCCATGTTCTGCAGCCAAGTCAGCCTCAAGTCTGGAGATGTCTGGTATCCTTTGGCAATTCTGAAAACACAGGCCAGAAAGCAGGTGTGAATGACCACTTCTCAAATAACAAAAATACCTTTATAATTCTTCCCCTGCGCTGAAGAGAAGAAGACTGTTTTTATTCTATATGATTCATTAAACAGAAAACAAAATAAATGGTTAGGCAGTGCTGGGCAGGAGACAGAGGGGCTGTGAGGAAAGCAAAACTGCTGCATCCAAGACTCTCCCATGTTCCTGACTCTTATCCTTGCCCAAATCTATGTCCACCTCCCAGAGGCTGCACTGCAATGTGCTCACTGCTGCAGCCTGGGCCCCCTGTGACAGACCAGCTCTGCTGAAGAGGGAATGTGCACAAACAGAACAGATGCAGTTTGTCACAGTTTGTCCCTAAAATGCATAGTTCAGTTCACCTCACTACAGAATTTTCTCAGTAGCAAATCTAAATGGATTCACCTGTACATGAGGTCCATCAGCATCTCTGGATCTTCCTGAAATTCCCTCATTTTCACCGTGTCTGACAGGATGCTGTTCAGATTACACAGTAGCTCCTCTACCTGAAGCAATGCAAAGATCAATGTGCAGTTCTCAGGTGTAAATTTTTTCCTTCTGGAAAAACAACAGCATCTGCACCAGATGATGTTACTCTCTTTAAGCCTCTTTTACCCAAGGAAATGTCAGGATGTTCAGCTCTGTGCAATGCAGCAAGCACTGCTGACATAGCAAACCTTACACACACACATTTTAATTAATCAAAACGAGCTGAAATCCTTTGATCTATTTATTTCTGAATGAAAAAAAAAATCAAATATGCTAATGGGTTCAGCTTTACTTGATCTTTGATCTGAAACCAGATGTTTTTGTAAGTCTTCAGCACAAAGTCTTCAGCACAACCTGACTTACTCTAAGAATTTTAACAAAGTATTTGACAGTTGTCTGAAATGTTTTTCACTACTGCTGATAATGAATGATGTTGGCAAAAAGAGAGAGGTTTCCCAGATGGCACTTGTCTGAAAACATAATGAACCAAATTTCATTTTGGGAAACTCTTAGAGGGCATAGTTCCTGCTGGAAACTAGGAGAAAGCTGTACTCAAAACCAAGAGATGATTCTCCTGTAATGTAATTTCAGGGGAAATTCTTAAGAGTTTATTTTATGGAATAATATCCACTTCTTCCCCACTTATTGTTGTGCTAGACATAACCTCATGCAATAACCTCTTCATCCTTATTTTCATTGCTTTGGAAGACCAAGATCTAGAACTTGCTTCAAGCATGGTCCTATGTGAAAAACACCTCCTGATGAAAGCCACAGATGCCATAAAAGATTTAACCTGAATGGGAAATGGTGTTTCCTTCATGTCTTTATCTTCCTCTGCATAGGCCAGGATGGTTCGCAAGGATCGCCGAAGGAATTCCTCATTAAACTCAGGTGATTTCCCAACCAGAGAAGCCAGTGACATGGTCACCTGCATCTTCACTCTTGAAAAATTCTTCCAGAAGACAAACACAAAAACATGTAAGAATGATAGCTGCACTGCAGTTCACACATCTATCTCCTCTATGAAGCAAACTCACCTTCACCAGCCCGGATTGAGTGCAGTAGACTCACTGCTCACATAACTGGCCTCTGGTGCACCAAACCAAATCATGTTTTACCCACTTAAGCCAAAGATCCCAAATTCTGACATGTCTGTACTTTGGTGCTAGAATGTTCCTTGAAATATGCATGCTTGCTTGAGACAGGAGAAAGCCAGGAGCATCCCCTTCCCCCTTTGCATAGGCCAGCGGGCGTGTGGCTGAGACCACACACAGGAATAGATGAGGAAGAATGAGGAAAAACAATCTGGAAACAAATTTGGGAAGCAAAAGGCCTCTGGGAGCTTCAACTGGTGATGCACTAGACCCTGATGATCATGGTGTGTCTGCAGTACATTTTCCTTGGGCAGAGCTTACACTATTTACATATTCAAAACTTTTAAAGTAATAACTAGTGAAGGAAATTCTGCGCAAGATCAGATGCTATCCAAAATGCTAATGCATATCCTTTTGTGCTGGAACATTATTAATCTACATGCATAATGTATGTCTTCTGCTCCACGTGTGTGGTAAAAATCAGAGCCTAGTCCTAAGACTGTCCTGGAGCTGGTGAAGAATTCCCATTAGTACAAGTATACAGGAGTTCTACTGAGATTGCAATTGCAATTGCATTAGAGTAAAACTAGACTGAGTAGTTCTGACACAGGAATGAAAGGGAAAAAAACAATGTGAAGAGTACTGCTTATGCATTGTATAGTCTCTGCTGTCAGAGGCCTAATGCTGCTCTGTTTGAAGCTGCATTTGCAGATACTGCAGGACAAGCCACGTTTCCCAAATCAAAGCAATGAGCAATAATTAAAGCTAACTTTCCCCCTACACTTCTAGCACTTCTCTTGGCTCAAATGCGTGGAACAGCAGACCAGGTGACTGCAGATGCATCCCACTTGCTGCTGCAACTTCAGTCTTTGTTTCAACTGATCACAAAAAAGGTGGCACAAAACATACTGGTGCTCTCAAAATCTTACACTGGTAGAGCTGAAGCTGTATCTCATGAGGAGATAAAGAGTGGCACAGGCTTGAGTCCGTGTAATATCTATGCTGCTGCTGCAGTGATGGAGAACTCTTTGACACAGGTCAGCACACTGTTCAACGTCCTCTTCAAACAGAATATCTCCAAACTAAGGGAAGGAGAAGAGAACATTTATTACTCTCACTTCTAGCCATTGAAACATCATTATCTCAGTGCCAGGGTTCAGAAAAATTCTGAAGTTTTCAAAAACTACATTTTATACTTCTTTTTATTCAGACTTCTGGTTCCTGTGATGCTGTCGCTTCCATTTTTAAGATTTTCTACAGGAAAGAAGGGTTTGAAAATAGCCTTTCTGTTTTGAAAAAAAGAAAAAGAGACAGAATAAACTCAGAGTATGATGGCTCCAGGAGTTTCTGAAAACAACAAATATTGCAAAATTCAGAAAAGCATGGAGATTTGCTATTTTCAGAATTCATAATGATTCATGAAGCATGCAATTACTTCCTTAAGTATATGGAGCAATTTTTAGCTCTTTGTACCAACACCCTACTCTTCCCCAGCCCTCCAACATGTTCTTCCTCCTGTGATGTGTCACAAAACCTCCACTGCCAATGTTTCATGCCATACCCTCCTTTACAGAGTTTTCACAATGCACACAGCAGGCAATAAACTCAGGGATCAGGACATCTGCCCACAGAAATCTCAGCAGAGACAGCACAGATGCACCAGTACCATATGTACATACACAGGGCTGATAAAGGTGTGTGAGTGAGCACAAGATATTTCTGATTTGAAGACCCATTTCCCAGTTCTCAGTCTTTCTTCAGTCCATTATCTCACTGTTTAGTGTTTAATTTATATTACAGGCCTGCTGGCACAGGGTTTTATCATTCTTATTTGTAAAATAACATCTATATGCTTACAGTATAATAGAAATAATTGGAATGATTGCTTAATGAAATACAGAACCTAGTCAGCTTAACTACAAGATCTATTTCAATGAGAATAACAATTGCTTCACAAAATTCATTACTGTAATTGGAAGTTAGCTTTTAAAGATAAAGTAAAATGAAAACATAATTATTAGTTTCATAACTATTCAGATATCTACCCTGTAATTAGGCTTTGTCAGCCAATCTGCATTTAAGAGCAGACAGGCATTAACTGGACAGGAGTATCCTGTTTCTTATTTGTATTTTAGAATAGTTTAGGGAAAATAAACATTTGATGGATTCTTCTTTAGTGGAGCTGCTTTTCTTTGTAGGAAAATGAATCTTAAAAAGATTTTAGAGTCCTTATGAAGCACCCAACCCATTATGACCTCTGTCATAAAAAAAAAGACTTTGGGTCAATTTCTATCCTCATATATATTTTGAAGTTTGGGGGGGGGGTTGTTTTGTTAGGGTGTTGTGTGGTTTGGGTTTAGTTTTTTTTTGGTTGGGTTTTTTGGGGGGTTTTTTTGGGTGCTTTTTTTGTTTGTTTGTTTTGATTGGTTTTTTTCTTTTTTTCTTTTTTTTTCCTTTGTTGTTGTTTTTTCTGATCTGGAGGGGTTTTTTGGTGCTATAGAAGTGGAAGAGAGATGAGGATTTGGCTTAGTTTTCAGGCAGAACAAAGATGAAAACTGTCAATGTCTTAGAATCTACTTAGAATTTTGAAACCTGTCTTAGAAATAGAAACCTAGAATGATGTCTCATGAGTTTTGATTTCTCTGCTGCCCATCTGATTGGAAACTAGTCTTGCTGATATAATAATTTAAATTTGACTTTATGGAGCTCTTGTGCAGTTCCTGGTATTAAGATTCCTAATTAAAATCAGAATGAGTTAGAAATAAAGTGTGTGGAAATGTTTACTTTTTTATTTGTAAATCTTATTATTTTAAGAGTAGACTGCTAAACCCACAAGATTATTCAGATTTAATTATTTCATCTTGTGTGGTCAGTGAATTAACCTTTCAACAGATGTAGAACATCTGCAACAACCCTATAGATACTGATTTGTATTTACATATGCAAAATATATATAATAAATGTCAAAGAAAAGTGGAAAGTGAATGCACACAGCTCTGCTCTAGAAATGCTGTTCTATTAACTTGATTGGAAGCATGAAAACAAAAGTATAACAAGAGCATACCTTGGCAATGAGAGCTCTCAGTGTGGCAAAGCAATGAGTCAGGTAAGTGGTGCTCTGCTCATAGCCAAGAGAATTTACCAGGACCTTCAAAACTCCTCCCAAGAGATTTTCTCTGCATTCTGCTGCAAAGCTTGCCTACATAGGAAGGAGAAAAACAATAACTGTATGAGGTAATTCAGCAATGAACTGGCACATAGGAACTGAAGTTCTGCTCTCCAGCCCATGAGACATCCAGGAGTTTGGTGTTTCTTTGTTTTTAAAATCTGATTCAGAGAAATTTCAAAGCACTTTTGTAGTTACCAAGATGACAGAGGGGGAAATGTCCCAAACATTTTCCAAGTTCCAAAGACTCTCCAATTCATTTTTAAGCTCAGTAAGCTTCTGCAGTGATTTTTGAAGCTCCATTTCTATTCTTTCCAAACATTCATGTGTACTTTGGGTTAGGAACTGATCCTGTGGTGGGCAAGCACCATCCTTTCCCCTGCATCCTTGATATCCTGAGCATCTAAGCTGAATAGTCATACTGATATGTTCTGATTCAAACCCACAACCAAAACAGTGGGAAGACTAGGTGCTGTGAGTGATGTCCTGTGAAAATAATATCCAGTACAACAAAAGCCTAACAGATAAATGATTTTCTACTAACAGATTTTCAAGCATGAAGTTTTCTCTTCGCTGCCTATGATTTTTTTTTCTATTCAAGACTATGTAAGTTTACAGAAGATCTCAAAATATTTTGCACTGTCTAAGAAACAAAAGGAAAAATTAATCTTGCTTCCACTGGCTTCTGAGGGAGCAGGGACTGGTACCAAGCCACCTCTATTATTTCTCACCTGAATGATGTTCTCTTGCATATCAAGAATGATCAGGTTAGCTTCAGTTGCCAGGTTTCCACTGATCAGAGCTTCCTGGTCCAGCTCAGCTTTCGTCCTACAAAAAGGAGTTTAATTAAAGCAAGCAGAGGTACCCCAAGATGACCTGCTGTTTAAACAAAGCCAGAATACAAATGCATAGCATTCCAAATGATCCCATAAGAACAAACAATGACAATAATGTTCTTAAAAACTATGGAGTGAAATTAGGAAAGCTGCTGTAGTAGAAGAGCAGTCACAAAGGGGACTTCTGAAAACTAGGCCTCTAGACAGTTCAGGCAGATCCTTTTCTTCCTTAATAGTCATCTGCATAATGGCTACTTAATATCATGTTCAGTTCAGTAAACTATGCTCATGTTCAGTAAACAACGCTGTAATTTCTGAATGCACTGCCTGTAGCAGGACACAAAACTCCAAAATGGAATAATGGATAACTGATCTGACAATCCCATAAAAAAATAGTAAAAACAGTGGACTAGACCAAAGCATAAATTTCTTCAGTGCCATAGAAGCATTGTTTAATGTAGGCAATTTAAAATGTTGATTCCTGAGACTGTTGACAACAAAAGACAGCAGGTCCATAAAGGAGTGTCCCAGGCCATGTAAGAGAGAACTGAAATATTGATAAAAGACAGGAGATAGTGGCAGGGCAACACATGATACCTTATTAGCTGACACTTAAGGACAAGGTCTGGAATGCAGTTCCTCTGCAGATGAATAAGCATAGGAGCAGCTACTAACAAAACTGCTTTTTCACACATCCCTTCTGTGTAAGTAAGGTGCATTTCTGTGGCTGGAGCAACACCCTTACAATTACCCTTCGGAGTGGCTTCAAAATATGTAGCTGCTTTGCTACATTCATTTAGCCAAAAATAAAACCAGAGCAGCAAAGAGCCATCCTTTAGTGCACTAAGAGATAATTCTGAGGGCTGAGGCTAAGAAAGGAAATCAGGAAAGTCATATGTTTATTAACTACAATGACTCAAAGCAACAAAACTTAAGGGACTCCTAAAACCTTAGTGCTATAGTAAGGGCAGAAATCCTAATAAGAGTAAGAACTGAACAAATTTAGTGATCCAGTCAACATGGTTGACTGGATCTTCTCTGGCATGACACATAACTGCTGCTACAATCCCAAAGCATTATCTTCCCTGACTCCTGCTAACAGAGTTTCTCTGTATTAACATAGCATGTCAAACCTAGCTTAGCTGATTTAATGTGGCAAAACATATACCACAGTACTGTATATACTGAGGAGCCAAAAGCAACACCACAACAAATGTAGTAAGCCTCCATGATGTATTTGGTATGACTCTATCACTAATGTTTGCCAAACTGTTAATAAGAAGGAAAAAAACAAATAGATAGCTATTTAAAATTCTCCTTCTAGTATTTTTGACCTCTTTGCTGCGTCATAGCAACAGCTGGATATTTCTGCCACATAAACTTTTTTTTTTTCTTTCTCTTTGACAAAAGAGGGAAAGGACTGAAACTACTGATCTTGTAATAAAGGCATCCTAGGAGCAAGAACAGAACATAAAAACCCCAAGCAGCTTAGTTCTAATAAAAGCAATATGCATTAATTAAATTACTTACTTGTCTTGTCTCTCATTTGCCTGCCGCCACTGCGTCTGCTCCTTTCTCCAGCGTAAATTTTCATTTACCCCTGCTGATCTGTCATTCCCTAAGAGTGCAACATGTGTCAGAGAGATCCAAACAAAAGGGGACACCTGAAGTCTGATAGCTCACCAAAAGGAGATATATTTCTGTAGCAGTCTGTTAGAACTAAACCCATTCAACTTACAGGCTCAGGGCTTTAGTAAAAAGACTCACCATTTTTTTTACTTAGGATTTTTAGAGCATTAACTTGCTTAATGTCTACAAAAACCTACAAAAACCAACCCATAGATTTTCCATTTATTAAATGATGCTACCTTTTTTTCTATGAACAATTTGTTTTTAGTGATAGTTTTGATACCATTTCTTGGCTGTTGATTAAACATTACCATAACATTTTAGAGTATCTTGAAACTTCTTTCTTGGCTTCATATTCTTCACATGAGCAGAGCTCAGTCCTAGCTATATCTTGGATAGTTGGAATCTAATCCTATTTTCATACATGCAAAACCAAGAATGGTCTGCAAAGGAATGGACTGTGGGTGAAAAGGGGGTGAAATGGACAAGGATGAAAATGAATACTGTAAACAAACCCAATAAACTCATTTATGTCTACAGCCACATGAATTCCTCTCAAAAGGCATGGGAGGGACAAGGGTATGAAGTACCAGCAGGTATTCTGCAGCGCTTCATCATTTCTCCTCTGGCTCCTTCTCCTCTCAGTAAAGCCTCTTCTAACCGAGCTTTCACATCTCGTGACTTCTGGAGTGCTTGGGTGCTAACTTTATCTGAGCTTTGCTTGCCCTGAAAGTAAAGTTAAAGCAATCAACACCAATGCCTCCATTTTTGATCATGAGACCAAATTACATCTCCAGAATGAGATACAACAGGAGAGACCTGTAGAGGAGGCAGAAAGCAATGAGTATGATTGATTAATACAGAAAGTCTAGTAAAAAATGTTGTAAATGAGGAAAGAGGTACAATATGTACTGCTAATAGAAACAAAGATGTAGTTCAGAACTACAGATAAAGAAATTAAAGCTCAGAGAGAAGGTTATTTGGTCCACTTCAGACAGACCCTCTCAGAGAGAAGAGTGCTGACATCAATTCTTAACTAAAGACTCATCCTTAATGTTCTATCCAGTACTTACAGGAGCTGTCAGTATAATTCCCTCAGATAAAAGAAAATTATTAAACTACTTATAACACCTTCATGGGACTTCCTCAAAAGTTTTGGCAGTGTTTTTCTTGAAGGCTGTTGTCAGTTATTTTATCTGAACTAATTTGTCTATATTAGGTAAGTGCTAATTTAACCATTGTCAATAACTAATTTCCCTTGGACAGCTGGAATTTGAGGAAGAACATTGATCCAAACCAGGACAACAAAACCATGCCTTGTTTCACTTACCTTATACTCAAAGCAAGAAACACAAATGAAGAGGAGGTCTAAAATCCTGTTCAGCTGCATAGATGGAAGGTCTGCAACCCATTTCTGTATTAGTTTCTGATCAGCATTTTTCATGATCCAGAGGAAACAGATCAAAAGGTTTCGAGTAGTATCAGGACCTAATGTGGCACTCTGTCTGTAGGGCTAGGAACACAAAGTAAATGTCAATTGAAAGAAAAAAAAGGAGAGAAAGGTCATTTGGGTGAAGTAATCTTATTTAAATTTCATTGGAATCGAATCTCAGGACATGACTTCAGAAAATTTGACCTCTTCCAGGTGACAGTTACTGTAATTTTGACTGTATGTGCAATTAGTGAAAGGACCAATGAATGCAGGTGAAAGACTAAGAGAAGTACCAGTTTTCTATACGCTTGTATAATAATTTCCTTATAAAAATATAGAAAAGGATTCTGCAACCATTTGCTTTCCACCTGCCATGCACTTGTATCAGCCAAATTGCATCGTAGGTAAAAAATACACACAGACACATATATATATATGGGGAAAGATCATACATAGAGAAAAAGAAGGATCTGAACCCTAGATCCATGATCCATGGATTCAGGTAAGACTGAAACTGTGGGGCTGCCACTGTGGCATTTGCTGGTCTGGAAAAATAGGTCTAGGTTTGGTGTGGAAATGGAAATAGGCATGTAGGAGAAAAAAGTGAACAATGTATGGTAAAACAGCAATTAAATAACTAGAAGAGAATAGGTGAAGATGACAGAAGGACTACATGGGATCTGTTGGGGTTGGAGGAAACAAAAATGCAGTTTGTCATGACTGTAGCTATTAATGGCAAGAAAGGATAAAAGGAGAAAAAAAAGGAAGATGGAAACAGATAGAAGAAAGGGGATTGGCAGAGCAGTGAACACACCAGTGACATCAGAGACATTCCAGAGTTCCTGATGTTGAATTGACTGCCTGCAATGGCAATGGCCACGTTTTGGTTGATTGCACCCGAAGATTCTTGTTCTTCTTCTGGGTTTCCTGTGCGTCCCTTTCCACTGCGGATATCTGAAACTGAATTTGAAATGTCCCATTGGAATTTCAGGAGCAATCCAGTTGCTCCTGCTCACGTCACAGTTTTCTGTTGGTCTGTAACCTAGCAAAATAATTGGCACCTCCATCCGTGAGACTTTTTGTCTGGCTGATGTACCAAGCAGTGAAAGAGGCACAGCATTAGCAAGAGGAATTGCAGCCATCAGCAAAGACTGCCAAATTATTCAAATGCATAAAATGCATAAAAGGTGGTAGCAAACATGAGATTATCTCTGAAGTTCAAAGCCAAGCCAGTGTTTCGTAAGGCTTGGAACCATCCAGTTCTAGTTCATTTCAGTCAAGAGGATAAGCACAAAAACTAGACATGGATTTGTTAATACTTAACAAAATGTCTAAGTATGGTAAGAACTGACAGATCCAGTATTGCCTGCTGACTTAAAAACAAGTTTTATTTCAGGCACCTAATTGCTTCTATTCCCTGCTGGTTCTCAACATCAATTTCAGCAAATGAAGTTACTTATACCCAAGTTTTGAAAAAATCTTGTCTGATTCTGAGCATCCATTTTGTGTTTTGGAAGTTCTGTTTTTCAGAGAAGCCGACTGATCAGCTAGACCCCATGTGTTCAGAATGGGATCACAGCCTCTTGTGACAGATTCTCCAAGGAAGACACTCTAAAACCTAGGCTGGGCTTCTTCATAATAACTCTTTTCATCTGTGGTATAAAGATAATACTTAGATTAAAAGAATAGTGAGAGATCTAATTAGCCAATGTATAGTAAATGCTTTCACCTTACCCATTTGAAAGTGATAAATAACACTCTCATATTAGTAATGTTTTGTTAAGGCATTTAAATGCTTAATGTTTTCAGAACCATTGACAAAAATATACTCTTTGACATTTAATTAATTAATTTTGGTACCATGTTAATAGAAGTAAAAAAGTAATAGAGAAAAAAAAAAAGAATAAAATCCAGTTTCTATAATTGTGGTGTAACATGATGTCAGTATCACGAGCAGTATTTTCACTACTGTTATGTGTATTTAGAGCTAAATATTTCTTGCAGACCTTGCAGGCTTTATTTTGAAGGTCATAAAACCTACACTGAGAGATGTGCAGGTGTACTTACAGGTATCTCTGTCTATTACTTCCTCATGAAGTGAGGACACTGAAGTTTTTCCTGTCTGTAAAAATCCAGCTTACTTCTAAGTAAAGAAATATTCAACCTTACTAGACTAATCTTTTATGTTTGATAAATTATTTAGACAAGCCCCTCTTAGTGGCTGAAAAATTCAAAAGCAAAAAGGTCTTACTTGTAAAATCATGGAGTTGTGGTACTGAATCCAAAATGATACCAACCAAAGGGAAGTAAAGAGCTGCAATTTTAATCTTCACCTCCGTTTTGGAGCAACGTGGGTCTAGGTCATGGGAACTCAGCAGGCTAAGGATAGCACTGACAGCTTTTCTTTGCACTTTGCTAATCCTGTTAACACAGAAACCATCCATGAGTTCCATTCATGGATCATGCACGAATCATTCATAAATCTAGTATTTAATAAATAGAAAGGAGGTGAAGGAAACAAATAACAAACACCAATATGCACTTGATGATCTCTTTCATTCTGAGCAGAGATTCATGTGCCCTGCAAATGATAGGTAACTTGTATCTCCAAGCCACTTTACCACAATCAAAGAGCACTCAAGTCTTTCAAACTTCCCATAAAAATTCATTGTGGTAAAGAGAGAAGCTTAAGGAAAACAATCAAACAGTGCCCAAAGTTTAGCCAAATGCTTAAGTTCAGACAAGACAGAGGTGTCTTTGAGGGAAGAGCAATTGAAATTTTGTGTTCTCAATTTGTATATTCAGCCAACACTACCACCACAAATATTATATTTTCATTCACTGGGAGGAACATACCACAGATGTGGTATGTTTTATGGTTTTATGGCTATGTTATAGAGTGACTCATTGAAAAGAGTGGGGGGAGCAGGACTGTGTTTTAAAATCTGAAAATTAGGATACACACCCCTCGCAGTCTGCATCCAGTGCTGCTGCCAACTCCGTGAAAAGTAAGCCACTCAGGAAGTGCTGCTGACGGTATTCGGCTGAGAGGTCAAACATGCTTGTGATTTTCTGGTCCTGGAAACTAGAGCAGGAGCTGGAGTTCTACAGAAATATATTAGAAGTGTTAAAGAATGATCAATGAAACCAATGTTTCTTAAAGACATCACAGTCAATGTAGCTAACACAAAATCTCTACCAGAGGAAAATCACACTTTGAAAGAAGGTTGGACATTTTGGAGGAAGACATCTGTGTGTTAAATTAAAAGCACCTGATTTCAAATGAGCTGCTTTCTAGGATGCAATCTCATTCTTTCCATTCTGTGCGAGCAACTTATTTTTCACACTTTTTGAGATATAAGATTCCTACCCTGTGTTCATTAGTTTGGACAGGACACAAAGTCAGAATTTTGTCCATTCTTGTTATATTGTTGCAGAGCAGCCATCAGCTATCACAGAGCAAGAAAGTGCCTCTACATTAAGAGGGACTTTGGTGTCAGAAGCTATTCACTGTGTGTTCTTCAGCACCCATGATGTCTTGGATGGAAGTAAGGTCAGGAAAGATGTGAACAGTGTTTCTTTTTGCTCTGGAAATCCTTGGCTGAGCTTGTTGGCAGCTGGCATAATTTACATCAGCCTTCAAACTGCTCTAACTTATGGCAGTGACTGATACACAGCCAGCCCAGGAATGGAAAGTTGCTGCTGTATACGTGCTGTGAACTTCTTAGTTTCTCCAATCATAGTTGCATGCCACAGGCCACCTGGAATGTTTCTGTCCTTTGCTCAGATGAGTGTCTTAGACTGTACTCCCCACTGCAGCTACTGGGTTTTATGAGTCTAAATTTTGCTTTTAATCTGTACTCTTCAGTATTCCTACCAATATTTCCGACAGTCACCTGGGAATACTCCCAGAGCCCAAACATATGAAGTATCAGTATACCACAGAGTGGCAGCTATCTTCTAGTATATTGGGTCAAATGAACTCCACGTCTCTTAGCAGCCCCATATTTTGGATCCATACACTTAGGTCCACTCCCATTCAACCTCAAACACTCAGACATTGGCTGTACTATGTTTGTGTGAAATAATGTCAAAGTGTAGGGCACCCAGTTAAGTGAGTTTGGCTTCTCTCAAAAAATTTCAGAAGATTTATTCACAAGACCATATTTCTACTGCAAGTCTAACTCAAGCTGGGCAGCACTCCTGCAGACAGATCAAAATTACTGCAAGGGTGGTCAGCTAGTCCATTAAATCATGTGAAGGCCACAAAAGCCTTATTGATTTGCACAGGTTGCACATTGTAGGTTACTCCTAAAGGAGAAAAGAACTGATAATGTTGCTTGAAGGAAAGATTAATTAAACTGGTGTCAGCCAAACTCTAACTTGCTGGAACTAGTTACAAGAGCTATGTTGATAATTTTTATCCCTGTAAGCAGAAGAGTCATATTTCTAGCCCTCTGGCATCCAGGATTGGTATTAACAATTAGTATTGTGACATTTGACTCTAAGACTTTGATGCTTTGTTTTTAGGACCAGCAAAAACTTTAAGAAAATATTATTTACTATTATGAACCTGTGACAACCTTTATTAAGGTATGAGATGCAGCACATCTTATCATCCAACCAATTCTTCGGCAATGACATTCAAAAAAGAAACCATGAATTTTAACTGCTTCATTACTCAGACTGTTTTTGTACCTCCCATCATTTTTAGTTTCAATTCCATCCCCTTGCTTCCAAGTATTGTGGCAATTACAGAGCATTGCACTGAAATGTTTCAGCCCAGTCCTGACCTCTGCAAGATCATTGAAGTGGAAAGCAAACATGTGAGCAGCCTTCAACAGGGGCTTTGCCCCACTGCAGAAAAGCAAGAAACCATCTCCACAGAATGTAGAGGAGAAGAGCACAATACTGGCAAAACAGTGTGTTGTGTGCCAATCAACAATTTCTTTTTTTGATGTGTTTGCGAACCCTGTGGTCAGGAAGATTATGGGAGGTCCTGGCACAAGGAAATTTAGAGCTGTATCAGTATCAGACCAAGTCTGGAAAAATTTCTGGAGAAATGAGATATGATGAAGATTGCATGGCCTACTCAGTATACCTGAGTGTTTCTACACAGAAAATCATGAAGTTCAAATAAAAAGGAGAACACTGTTCAAAAAACCACAGAGAAATCATGGACAAGGACATAGCATGATCTGTACTACTGTGGTGGGGAGAAACTCAGAAGAAAGAACACTGCTACTGGAAAAGAGAAAGCATGATTATCCTATTTTAAGCAACATGAAGGCTCAACAAAAATTCACTATTCCAGGATATTGAAAATTGCAGTGCATTAGTCACTACCTTAGATAGTGGTACCATCTACTTCCACCTGGGAAGTAAGAAGTTCCATTAGAAGGCAAACACACAGAAAGCATGCACTGCTGCATGCCACAGTTCTCCAAAACAGATATTGAAACACATATTTGCATTTGTGTGCAGATGGGATAAGGGTGTGCCTATAAGCTGGCCTTCAGAGCTGTGTTCCTTTTAGACCTCATGTGTCTACCCCAGAAGTCATTTTCTGTGTGCATGTTCCCAGGGGAGCACGTGTCTGTGTCACATTCAACTTTAACTCCTGTAGATGCAGTTTTGCAGTAGTACTCCTGCAGCCTTTCCTACTATGTCCCTTTTTATCAAGTGGGAAATTTTTCTCCCTGATCCAACAGTGGCTGATTCTAACTTATGTGTTTGAATACAGAGCAAAGTAAGTATTTTTCTACATGTGCTTCATGTGATGTTCATGCAATACTTATCTAATGGATAACCACCTGGGAGGACAAGGAGGGAGAGGGAGATGTTGGAGCAGATGCAGGTGTCACGAAGAAGAGGTTCAGATTGAGGAAATGCTCATGGCTGCAGAGAATTCTCAGGAACTCAAGTCTCATGGAAATCAGGGTGGAGAGTGAATTCACCTTGTTTGCAAGCTAGGAAAAACAAACAAAAAAGTGTCAAGTGATGGGCTAATATTATTTAAATTACCATGTAATGCTCCCTGAAAAGCACATAGACACGTAGCCCTGTGCATTAAAATGCTCACTGTACCTAACTAGTTTCCATACATTAGCTGCTCTTTGTTTGACAGTGATGGTGTCTCTCTCCCTGCTCCCCAGCTGGCTTATCAGCTTCTGAAGAGATAACCAATTGTTTCTTTCTTCTTTTCTCCCAAAACAAAAATATACAATATTTTTGTCTTTTGCATAAGACAAAAATGAAAAATAAACCAAACTTTTCTGACTCTCTGGCAAACTCATAAAATGTCCTGCTAAGCAACACAGAACATCAGTGATCTCATAATTTCCCTTCTTATCAACAATGACATCAGTGGAGGAATTTGTGGATATATCTGACAGACCTGCACACATACAGGTTGCAAAACAGATGGAAAATGCTCCCCATCAAACACAACAAATAATTTCATAACAACATCCTGCATCACCATTTTTTTTTTTTTATTTTCAGAGGCTTGTAAAGCAAGAAGACATGTACTATTTTGAGTGACTCCCCAAAATCCAAATACTGTCCTCACAGCACTCGGCAGGAGGAGTCAGAAAGCTGATCTGTATTATCTGCTAAGGGAAGGAAAAAAAGTAAGGGAAGAAAAGTGGTTCCATGGATGTTTTGCTGCAGCGCAAGCTATGACATTTCTAAAAGAGTCTTTGCCTCCACTCAATTTTTTTGCTGCAGATCACAAATCAAAAAAGATTTTAAAATCATTGCATATGCAATAGGAAGTAAGAAATTTACCTGGACCTTTAACACAGCTCAAGGGATCCTGATGGATAAATGAATCAAACAGAACAAAACACATGAGCCAAATGCAATCCCAATCATGCATGGTGCCTACCTGATTACAGTAATGTTTGATAAGATTAAACACAAATCCTCGATCCATTAAAGAAAGAAGATCATACAAGAAAAATGCCAGGCTGATATTAATTTTTTCTGCTTGTTCACTTTCCTTAAAAAAAGAAAAAAAACCCACCAGTTATGATGTATGAAACTTACATAAAGGTGAAAGACTTTTTAGAATTATGAAAAATTGTGCAGGGGTCAGCTCCCAGAACCATCTCAGGGAAAATACAGGACAAGATTGTTTCAGTTCTCCAGTTCACATGATTTTGTTAAAATTGCACAGAATCACTTCTGTAAATTATTTCAACTGTTTCAGAGAGAAATGTCACAGGATGAATGAACAGTTAATTTGTGCACCCCTTTGGGCTGACAGCAATTAAATGGAATTTGAAATCTGTTCTGAATTGCCTATTGGCTGTATGACTTTTTTCCCTATTGAACATCAGAGAATGCTGGTTTAGGAACTTTAAACACATAAAATATTAAGAAAAATCTGCATTGGCTTTGCTGATGGAATGCCAAGTATTTTGTTTAGAAATTTTAAGTGTAAAACTGAAATTTTAACTGTAAAACTGTAAAGCTGCACCATCCAGCAGCTAAGCTCTTGTATGCTTGGAATTGGCCTGATTACCAGAGATACACAGCCTCCAGTAAGAATCACAGAGAACTTCATGCACCCTCTAAAATGAGGCTACAGTTACTTCAAACATACCAATTTAAATCATAAACTCTCAGTAGCCTATGTAGTGCACCAAGAGGAATTAGTGAAGATGCCTGAGGGATCTGCACATATATAATGCTCAAAACTGACAGAGGAGATGACTGAGAAAAATATTGCCAGTAGTGGCACCTCTGACTAGTGAGAACAGGTGTGCAGCACCTCAGGGTGGCTACAATTCACTTTTTCATTTTTCAAGCCTTTTGTTTCTGTTCAGGAATATGTATATTCCCTACAATTTGAAATTTGCACAGGAAAAAATTTTTCTATGGTGAAGACAAAGCTAGTTTTCTACTACCTTATAGGGCAGGCAAGCATATGCCAGACATATCACTGTAAAAATCCAGGGCAATCTTACATGCTCAACTAAGAATTGAAACAGCAATTATCACCTCTTGGATTTATACATCAGACACAAATTGCTTACTACTCTGTACACCTAACCAGTGGCCCTAATTCCAAAAATGCTACAGTGGGGTTTTCACACACAATCATGCTCTATAAGCTCATTCTATCAGAATGAGAATTAAATTAACAACCCAAAAAACCCTGCCATAAATACTAATTTCTTTGCAAAGCATACAGTTCTGTTAAAGTATTTTTAACGTAACAGATTTTTATTTCACAGTGTATTTTAGAAAAAAATCAGTGATGGCTCAGGTGACCACTTCGGTGGAAAATATTTCTCTGCATGTGGCTATCACAGAAGCACACCAATGGATTGAGCTTCAAGCTAAAGCTTCAAGAACAACCTTTTGGTGGACAGTGACAATCCCTTCTGTCATTCTCTGCCCCAGCTTGTCTGGTCTTACCCTTTCCCAGTTTCTCATCCCCAACAGTACTTGGAGAAGTGGATTAGGAAACTGAGCTTGTTGAAAAGTAACCTAGCAGGCCAGCTCTCCTGGCTGCTCTGCCCTGCCCTACTGCAGAGCACTCTGCTGGGCTAGCAAAGAGCATTTGGCAGCTCTGGGGCATGAAAGTTGGTTACAACAACTGAATGAACAGTCAGTCACTGCCTATCTGTGGCCTTAGCTTCTTCTACTGGCCAGTCCAAAGGTGTATCAGTGATGTAGACCAACATCAGCAATGTTAAAATATAAATTACAATTAGTGATCCTTTCAACTTTATAATATGTTGCTTCAGTCCATTTGTTAAAAGTAGCAAGAATTTAATGGGACTAAGGCCTATTTCTTGTCTTCAATTTTCAAGTGGCCAGTGCCTCTGTAAAGAGATCAAGGGTTAGATCATTTGTGGCTGGCTTGTGCAACACTCACAAGGAGCACTGCCTTCCTGTGGCATATCCCACTGCTACAGAGAAGTCAGATGAGGAATTAAACATAATTCAGTAGGATAGAGGGTAATTGCAAAGGGGGATGAAATGGAGAAATCCTGCTGGGGCTGCAGTCTGATGTTCTGGCTAACATGACATAAAGCATTATTAAAACTGAAAATGGATGTCCAGCCTTTCCTGTCAATAGGAAAGGGAATTCTCTTCTTTCACACTGCAGCCACACTGAGAAGCAGGCTGAAGAACTGAGCTGAACAAAACCAGTCTGCCAAGAGAGTGCAAGGCTGCCCTTTACACTGCCACAACTCTCACTAAAGGTCCATGTGAGAATATTGGCCTAACTCTAGCAACGCTGCTGATATTGTAATGAGATTAAGTGTAGCTCAATGTAACACAAGATGAGTAGCAAGGATCCATACTGTTTATTTCATCCACTTACCTTGGGTGGTTTGACTACAAGTGCAGCAATCTCTGAAGTAATCACACTAACTATAGTGGTAATATCATCTTTGAAACGATCGGAGAACCGGCTTCTTCGTGGGTTATCTTGCTTCTCCATGTTGTGAACATACTGAGCCATACTCTTTATCTGCAAAACAGAAAAAAGAATACTAAAAAATGCCCAAACTGGAGGTAAAATACTGCTTTGAGTTTGTTTGTAAGAGTAAGATTTCCTACTTCTTTTCCCCTGAATTTTCTCAGAGGTGCGGTGATAAATCCTACACGGCAATGGCAACAGAAGGTCTAAGACTCAAATACAGACAGACATTGATTCCTGTTCATATTCATCCAGTTGGCTACTCTCAGTACCTGAAATCAGAATCACCCTCCCCCAACCCCTTGCATCTGCATTTCTGAAATGCTGCTGCTTGCAACTTTTGCCCTTCATGATGACAGACAGGGAGTGACACTTGTGAAATCTTATTTCTTGACCTAATGTTGCATTACATACATGCTGACAGTGGTGAATCAGTATATTTTTTCCACTGACATGCATCACCACAGGGCTCTGTAGAACTCAGTGTTTGTGGAGTTTTGTCACTGCTCCCATGTTGTTTACAAAAATGGAAAAGACAGGGACAGAAAAGGAAGGGCTTGGTTGATGAGTTTCTCTCAGTCTTTTGCAAGCTGTGCACATGTAGCTCATGCAGAACTTTGCCATTACTGACATAGGGAGGAAGAAGGATAAATACAAAGAATTCTTTAGTTGTACTTTCATTATTTGAGACCTCTCCTTTGCACAGGGCTGAATAACTGAAGAGGTCACCACCCAAATGAATTTGTGCCTGGAGCACCTACTACCCACCACCATTAACTAATTGTAAAATACCACTGTTGAGTCTTACCAGGAGCTCAAAGAAGAACCAGGCATACTTGAAGACTGATTCTCTCACCATGCCCGTGCTGACCACCATCTGCAACGCCAATTCTTCATGGAAATGCTACATAATAAACACAAGCTGTTGGAAAATGGCTTTTCAATCCACTCATCTTTCATTTTCAACATCTTCCCTGTGGGAAACTTCTCCATAATGGAGGATGAGCAGCCAGAAGGGGATGTGTGGGCATCTTTGTAAGAGCAACAGGCAGATTTGACCAAAATGACATCTAAAGCACGCTGTTGGCAAGCAGACTTTGAGACCCATTTTTCTGTGGATCCAGAACTGTAGATAACTGAAGAGGGAAATGCCTTTGGACCATTCTCAGGTCATTGTCTACGTGCACGATAGGGAGCAGTCACATTTCCCACTACCTGCTAAGCATTTTTGTTTAGCACATCCATGTTTTTCTGAGAGAAGGCAGAAGTAAGATTGATTCTGTGGTGGAAGAGAAGGACAAAACAATAACCACAGCAGACTTTGTACAGACACTTGTAGTTGGAGACAATACTTTTTACAGTGAGATCTGAACACAAGACACACAATCCTAATTATCTAAACTTCTAGGAAAGTTTAGAACCAAAAAGCTTGGTTCTAGAAGCTACAAAAAGGGACAAAGAAAAGAATTCTTTACAGAAGAAAGAGGAGGCAAATATTTCTGAATGGAGCTTATGGCAACATGTAAAGACATGTATCCAAGGGTAAATAGCAATGGAAAATGACCGAGGCTTTAAGACCTTGAGAAAGAGAGCAAATGGAGGATCCAGACAGGCTGCTACTTGTCTGACTCTGTCCTGGATAAAGAATCTAAAGACTTTGGAGTGGAAGCAAAAAACTTTGAATAATGTTTATTCACTGATTCAACATCTCATCATTAATTCCTTGTTTGATAGAACTGGTTGATATTTTGTTCTGTTGCTTCCCCCTCCACAATTAGAAGTGCTAACTGCCAGCACTACCTCAGGACACTCCAGGTTCTGTAAGGAATTTCCTCATGCACAGCCATAGCCTACCTTTTTACTGGATGGCCTTGCACTTGCAGAAAGGCTTGACATGTCATTTGTTCCTTCAACGTAGTAAGACATCCGACTGGAGCTGTGATCCACAGGCTGGGGGACACAGATGGAAAAAATGCATAACAGTGAATTCATAAGTCACTTAATCTAATTAACAGAGAAGAAATCACCCGCTGTAGGAGGGTTGTTTTTGGGGTTTTTTTTTTTTTAAGGTATGCACAGCTCTTCTCTTTCCTTCTTCCCATTCCCCTTCCCACTCGAGGCCAAAGACTACCTGATAACAGCAGCAGCACAGCAGCAGAGCAGCAGAAACAGCAGCAGCAGGGTGCAAACGCCAGCACTGCCATCACGTGCCCAATGGCAGCACTGCAGCTGTACTTCGGAGTTATACGATTCACCCTTCAAAAGGTGTAATTTTATCCCCTGCTCTACATCGAAAATAATTAGCCTCTTGAAGTCTTCCTTCCATTAAAAGTTAATGCCAATTTAAGAGGCAGTGAAACGGCAGTAACCCATTGTAAATTGCTACATTTATCAATGTGATGAAGCTGTAATATCAAACATTTTAATTTTCTATTAATTTGGAAAAATACCTTGAGCACTGGTTTGGATTTTTTTTTTTCCTACGACAAAGTACATTAGAGCAAAAGTCATAAAATTCAAATCTACATTATTAAAAATTGCTATGGGTGGATATATATGCCCATATGAACAAATCAAATAAATTGTCAAAGCCTGTGTATCTTACTAGTCCTGGTTTAATTAGCTGATGACTAGTACCTATTCCTTTTAAATGGAGAGGCATATGCTCATTCAATAGAGAAAAGTCTTAAAAATATTTCTGACAATAATTTACTTGAGAAGCAATACTTTAAATATATAACACTCAAAGAAAAGTGAGGGGGGATATGGTTCAGATCTCATCAGATATACTCTTGTAGAGTTCTGCCAGGGCTGAAACTAGCAGCAGGCTCCTTGCACAGGGGAAAAAAATCCTGGTTTTGCCAGAGGCACAGCTTCCCAGCTCCAGCTGAGTGGTGAACTCTAAGTTTTGGTTTCCTCAGAGAGCTGTGAACAACCATACTCATAAAGCTCTGAGACGGGCTGCAATGCTCTAGATCAACAAGCACCTGATGCCAATCAGAGAAGCAAAATCCTTCCTCTTGGATGTTGTTGACCATTCTGTCCTGCAAGCCATTGGTGGTATATGTAGCAGTGGGTGAGAAGCAGAGGAAGCTTGTATTTCACCTTGTGGTTGAATTAGATATTTGGAAAGATCCAGGTGCTAATTATGCACATAGCAACTGTATTGTAGCTGATATAAAGCTATGGGGCTGCTGTCATATAACTGACTTTTTTTTTTTTTTTAATTTTTTTTTTTTAAATAGGAAACTGTTTAACATCAAACAAAAAAAGGAGGAAAGGTCTGTGACTGTACTGACTCTGCGACTTGGACCAGACCAGGTCACCAGATGTAAACAGAACTTAAATACCTGGAATAATAAAAAAAAGCAAATGCCTCTGTGGAGTGTCTAAGCCACAAATGAGAGAGAGTCCTCACCTCTTGCTCTCCATTGGTAAGAAACATCAGAATATAGCAGTGGGATTCAGCATGTATCTATGCCAAATCAGATAAACAGAAGATGTTTCTGGTGATACATACAGTGCATTTACAAGGAGCAAATCCCACCCTCGAAGACAAAATCTAGATTATTAGGTTTTGGACTGTACCATTCCTCAGATACTTGACCTTGTTCTCTTACCTTGGATGACATGATGCTATTGACCTCCTCATCAGCTGCAGCTTGTGTAACAGTGATGTCAGGATTGCTGCAGCTTATCCCTCTGCTCTGCAGGAGTTTGCTTCCGACAGACGCTGCAGAAGTGCGTCCGAAGGTGTAATAACGAGATTCTGTCAAAACAGCACTGCTGCCTCCACCTGCCACAGCAAGATGTTTGAATTCAGGCTAAAGTACATATATGTGAGGCAAACATGAGGTTCAAGCAAGGTTTGCTCAGTGGTGTTATAACATCAGCATTTCAGAAAGAATAAAGCTCCTGAAAAAATCCACTACCAACTGCTTCATTAACAATCTGTGCAGGCACTGAATGACAAGTTACAGGTATTACCCCAGGCAACAGCTCACAGGGTGATTGCACAAGCAGTACCAGAAGATTAACAGGGCTAACTAAGTAGCAGCACTATTACAATAGTTCTTTCTTCCCATCAGATCTTTTTAATGTGCTGTAGATGAAGACAATATTCACAGGCCTAAACACAAAATACCACCTTCAACACATATGATTTAATGCGATGTTTGAAGTATCCAAGGAAGCAGTCAGGAATTTCACTAAATGATATCTAGTTTTCAGTTTCATCACAGCCCTTATTTTTCCAGTACAAAGAGTTTCCAAGTGTATGTGAGTTCACTGATTTTAGAATATCCCAACATCAGTCTAAATGTCCCTCAAGGGGGATTTAAATTAATATTCAAAAGAGAAAAAGACCTACATATCTTTAGCTCCCACAGCACAGCTGCTTGTGGTAAGTCATTTAACATTTACAAATAAATCAAATGAATCCTACAGGCTTTAGGATAATGATTGCAAGAGAATAAGAGAATGGTTGAGGTTGGAAGGGCCCACTGAAGGCCAGCTAGTCCAACCCCTCTGCTCAAGCAGGGTCACCAAGGACCCTTGAGTCAGCTGCCTGGGACTACAACTAGGTGGATTTCTACTACTTCCAAGGTGACAGGCTCCAAGAATCACCTGTCTAAACCTGCTGGTCATACAGCATTTTATCCTCCAATGACATCCTTAATGCAAAGGAGATATTGGGTGAGCTTAGCCCTACACTACCTGGGAGTAGGTCACTTTGCATGGGAAGTGACTTACTGATGTACAGGTTAGTAAAAAATTGGCATCTTAAGGCCATTTTAACTCATGAAAGAAATTCTTCTAGAAAAAGATTCAGTTTAGGCGACCTCTCTTGCATTCATCTTTGCAGAGCTACAACATTGCTTGCAGCTGGGGAAACCTCTCACCTCAACCCTTTATCTTAAATGACTAACTGAGGGATGGAGATTCTGAGGGGCAGGTCCCTATTGCTCTTTGCAGCACTGATATTCCTGACCTACCTCTGAGCAAAATGGCATATCAGAACAGTGTAAGCATTTTAAATGGTATACGGTCTGGGTATGAGAATCTGTGTTTGCCATCTTACAGCTCAGTGCTTTAAGCCTGTCTCTCAAAAGTGTCATGCTGAATAGCAGATATCAAGAAAAAAAATACTTTTGCAACCCTAGCACCAATATTGCAACAATACCTGGTTTGACTGCTTCTCTTTGTGCATCTGGCAGACGAAATACATAATACACATAAGATGCCAGGAGGCAGTTCCTCCCATGATGATCTTTGCTCAGCTCTTTGCTGTTGTGGAGACTAGACACTATTACAACCACAGACTCAAAGGCAAACTGGGAGAAGTTGGCTGTGAAACAAAGGCAAGAATTAGAGTCAGCACTGAAGGCTATAACATAATTAAGTGAGGGCATTCTTTGTATCAACAATTAATCTTCCAAGGTTCAATTTATTCCAGAAAAAATTCACAGTTTTAGACATCAATAGCTATGCCTGACCAGACCCAAAGTCTGCTTAGGCTGAACAACACTCTTCAGCAGGCCCACTGACTTTCAAGCCTAATCACTGCTACTCTGTCAGTTTGTGCTACATAAAAGCAGACTGTAACTGTTAATTACATTTCTAGCAGCCTCCACACATCCCCTATAAAATATCTTCTTGCAGAATACTAAGACTCATCACGCTCCAGCAAGAGACAAACACAAGCTAGCAGGCTTTAGCACAAACACTGTAGTGGATGACAAGTGTTGATTATCTGAATGAAACAGGAGATGAACTACACCACTGTCTGCAAGTGCGCCATTCTTCTGGACTTAACATATGTTATGGGCAACTGGCACCCCAGTAAAACAAAAACCAGACCTTAGTACTATATTCTCTGGGTTTGTGCTCACTCAACTCTGTCTAAAGATATTTGGGCAGACAGCAGTATCAGTTTTAGGATAATGGTTTTGCTGGTATTTTACTTGCAAACCTACTCAATTCCAAACAAAGTTGAACCACAACTCACTTTCTGACCCATATCTTGAGATAAATAAGTTACTACAGTTTAATGTACCTCCCAACCAGAGACTAAGAGTCTTTATGTAGGAGGAAAGGAGCAAAAACAGCAAGGCAGTTTAGCCTGATTAAACTGTGCAGTGAAACTCTGTCTTGAGCAGCACAACTCTTTCTGAAGTGTGCTACCCTAGATACTTAATCCAAGCCTGAATATTTTAGCAACCATTTCCCCCACATTTCTAGGTTGCTTGAAAAGCCTCTTGAAGGCCATGAACAAGTAAATACCTGTCTGGCCAGCTATGACCATAGGCTGTACAGCCAGCTGGAAAAGTTTATCCAGTACCAAATGCAAAAATAAGACAAGAGGTTCAAGGCGTGAAGAATTCAAACAGATAATGCTGAGTTTCAATTCACGCTCCAGTGCAGCCTCTGTAATCTTCTGATCCATCACTCGAACGGGGAATGTCACTTGGCTTTCTAGAGAATGGCACAAGGTGAAGAACTTCTCCAGGTGGTTGTCCTGAAAATACAGTGCACTCACAATTAACAAAGTTGATATATTTCAAACTACAGCTAGCAGAGCTTGATTGTACCAGCTCATGGGATGAAAGGAAAGATTTTCACCCTTCTGGATTTCAGTAGTGGCTGCTCTGAGTGATCAAGTAAAGTAAAGCAGCTGTCACGGCATTTTGTTTGCTCCTCTTCATTTGGTTCAAATTCAGATTGTTATTGCCCTCACTAAACTGATTGCTTCATTTAATGAAAGGACTTTTCCTTCTATCCAGTAAAACACTGTCATATCATAGGTCTATAGTCCCTCTGCTACTCACACCTGAGTTCCAGCCAATACAAGTTATGTGCCATATGAGTATGCCCTACTTGTATTTAAAAAATATGCAGCAATGGAGTGTGGACCTGCTGCAAATACAGGGCTTTCAGCTGTTAAGGACATTATTTACCAGGATTAACTAGAATGGGATAAGGGATAAGAGCCACTGAAAAGCAGCAGAAACAAAACAAAGCTGACCTGCCTCAAACCAGCATCTCAAGTAAGATGGGTAAAAATCCAATTTCCTATGGAGACTTATCCAGACAAGACTTATGAAAACAAGAAATAGCAATTACTACTGGATTTGACTTATGTCCTTAGAAGAGGGTAGCTTTTTTAACAGCATTAGAATTGCTGTGGTCTGAAGTTAAAGCACTTAAAGCAAGCAAAATAGGTACCTCAGATAAGCAGAAAGAAATACATTAAAAAAGGACACTCTGTAGTAGAGCTCTGCAATGTAGGATAGTTAAAAATTGACAAACCTATTAAGAGAGTTTCTTTGTGCTTGTACCAAGATGGGGAATTGTGGGAAATAGAAAGAGCAGAAAGCTTTCATAGCAGTTTCATAGCATTTCTGCTGCTAGATTTTAAAGTTAAAAGGGTACAAGAATAAGGATACAGGACAGTAAGACTGTGTTTTTTGTGCTGTGTAGAGTTAGGCCTTAGCAAGTAGAAAAATATGTTAAGCAAGATAATAGATAAGTTTCATAATGAGGCCCTGTGCTTTGTTTATAGAAGAGTATAAAAAGTTCCTGAATAGTAAGAAATATGAAACAAGCACCTACTGTTAGATATAAGGTATACGTGTAGTTTTAATGACTGGTTTATCTAGATGCCTGTGTAAGCTCTTACCAATTTGCTCTTGGTTAGAAAACTTTTAAAAGGCCTTGTAACACAGAGAATTCTGTCTGCTGTTGGCAGGACGTGAGCTGCTGCCATCTTTCAATTGTCTCACCCTGTACTGAGGCTGATGTTGCAATAAAAGCTCGAGGAATGCCTCCTTGCAATCCCATCCCGTTATTCCAGAGCATTAATATCCAACACCCAAACCACATGGCATTGACAAGTGAGCTGCTTAACACAAGCTGGTGGTGTATGACCTGTCCATGGAGGCAGGGAGGTGCTATGTCTTTGCAGATGTGGACACATTGTCTGAACTACTGAAGAACAGATGATGCAGACTGCAGAGACTGGCACTGTGCCCTGCCAGCACCTTTCAGTCAGCCTGAGCAGACCCCTGCTGAGCTGAGAGGACACCAGGCTCCCTACTGCTCAATGTGACTTGCTGCCAAGAATGTTTATTTGTTCACTTCCACCAACAGATTTAATTTCACCAAAGTATTTCATTCATGGATGATATTAGGTTATTTCCTTAGCTCCTAACTTTTTTTTTTTTAAACTGTACAGGTCTTAAACACCTCAGTTTCATAAACCTGCTAAATTGGCCTGGCCATCTGAATTTTGTTTGAAATGAAACTACAACTCTGTGTTGCTTCTGATGCATTACCTGGGTGTGAACAGATGATACAGCTTGAACTTCGACACTGAAAACGCCCTTGTGTCCTTCAACCCACTTTATAGGTAGTGTCTGAGATGGAATTTTCTGTGATGGAAAAAAATATGGGAATCATCCTCCTTTTAATGCTCAAACAGAAAGTCTGCTTACATGAGGGTCTATAGTATTCCCACTATTCACTTCATTTAAGACATTCAAATTCAGTGCCACACAGAGGATGACAGCTAAGCATCTCCTTGTTCTCACAACAAAAGCTGATGAACAGGGAAATGTAAAGAATTCCAGCTGGATGTCTAGCACAGACCATGTAGATATACATCTTCTGATGGGATATTGTTAAGGCTAAAATTTCCTGGTCAAAACATTTCCAAAGGAATTCTGTGGTCATGTGGTGCAGTTTAAACCCTCTGGACAAGTTTCCTACATGCCATGTTTACTGAGAGGGCATGGATTTCTGCTCCAGTAATACCACCTGACTCCATTTCTACTCCCCCTCCTACAAAGCCACAGAAATAAATAACAAATTATCCTATGGAAGAAATTGAATTTTTGCCTTGACACTCTCTAAACAAATGTATCCCTGATCAGATAATTTATAAGAATTTGCTTGCATAGCTAACTTCTAAGAAACCAAATGATATATAATGATATAAAATAATAACACCAGTGACAATAAGAACAACAAAACCAACATTTTTCTCCAGACTTTCCCTTTTAAAGAACAAAAGGGAGAGAGGCACTGTGTACCAGCAGACAGCAATGTTAGTTTGTAAAACACTTATGCTGTTCTCCTGCATTAGGAAAATACTACCTTTTAATAGTTTTGTTTGTTACCTCAGGAGAGTGAAGTGAATAGTGTAAAGGCAGTTTATCCAATGCAACAGGAAGACTATAATATCCAGTTTGAAGACGATCATTTAATAGAATTGGCAGCCACTGAAACAAATGAAGAGAAAACACAGCAATATTCCTGATGATATATGATTAGACCTATTTGTTTAATTTGTTAGATACAGTCAACAAAACAACAAATGAGATATTGACCCAAGCTTCTCTGCTCCAATGCATTCAACAGTAATTTTTTTGTATTTTAAATTCAAAGATAGCTGTTAGCTACTGTAGAAAAATGTACAAGACTGCTTTACAAACCATCTCTTTTGAAGAAAACAAACACAGAGCTTCTCATGTGTGACACATTTTTCTAATAAATCATATCAGAAGGATTCAGTGTAATCCACATTTTCATTTAAAAATTCATGTATCATGAATACACTGATGCTTGGTATTGAAGCAAATCAAAAGCTAAAGTTTTGCTGGGATTAAAGTGAACATCTTCCTTGTGATCACCACACCAGACTGACTAGTCATATCCCTGCATTGATATTTGGACACATTTAGTTTTTTATTCAAGTCTGAAAGAGGCTGGGCATTTGAATATCACAGGGCAGCAACATTTTGTATTTAGGTGAACAGAAACTTGAAAATTAAGTCCTCACCCATGTCAAATCTGAACTGATTTATTTCTTAACAATCCCACTGACATTGGTGGGACTATAACTGTCCCTAAAAGAAAGCCCACTTGAAAGGATTCTCAGTACTGTGGTTAAAAAGACCCCAAAGCTGACAAAAAACCAAAAAAGAAAACAACAAAAAAAACCACAAACACAACGGCCTCCCAAACTTCATAGCAAGAACACATAGAAAGCACTTGTCTGGCTCCACAGCTCAACTGCTGACCACAGCTCTAGGACATTTTCAAATCTGAAGCATCATTATCTTCAATTCTTTTATATTAAAATCTCTCCATTTAAAAATACTGTTTGATAAAGAAAAAGGTCAGAGAGACTATGCTACAACATGTACTTCTTAACCTAAGACATATTAGTCTCAACATGAGGATAAAGAAGGCAAGAGCATTAGAGAGTAGCTTTTAGAGTTATCTGGGTTTTAAATTTTTATGTGGATAAAAGACAATTTAGAACAGAAATGAAGTTCCATGTAAAACCTAACTGAAAATATTACATTAGATCATGTATGAACATCGTAACAGTAAAAATTGTAATTACATATGTTTTAGGGTTTGTTTGGTTTTTTACAATAGAATCCAACAGAATGAGATTATGTTCTATAAAGCACTGTTGTTGCAAATATTTAGGTGCATATTTCAGTTGAATCAGGTGAATTCACTAAGTTCAAAGACAGTTAATCAGTGAAATTACAGGATGAGGATGTAACACGACCTCAGGCGGCATCTACATTCTATGAATTCACACTAAGACCTTCCACTGGTTTTGCTGTATTGCCATAACCAGAACGGGAATAAATGACAAAATTCTTGACAAGCAGAGAGTCTGTTTGCATGGGATACACACAGACACACACATACACCCACCCACACACACCCACTCCTATGTATCACATGGAACTTACTGAATACCCTAGGAGGGTTTCAACAGATGCTCCTTGCTTTGGTTGGCAGCTGATGTGATAGAATGTGAACAGTAGATGGTGTTTCTCTGTGAGTTTTGCTGGCAGCTTAATTTTCACTTCTTCATAAAAGTCAGGGGATCTGTTTAAAAAAAAATGCCAAGCATATTCCCAATATAAGACTGAGCAAGAGGCAAATTTGCCAGCTGGCTTTTAGACACTATAGTTATAAAGCCAGATAAATCCTGAAAACAGAACTGAGTTAAACAAAGTACACATATATATTCATACACATTTTTACAAATTTGAAATATTTTTATGAATTATGATTCTGGAAGCTATATTTATGAACAATCTACAGCTTCGAATCAGAAGAAACCAGACAGTATCAGCTGGAAAGTTTCAGCTTCCCCCTCTCTCTAGGTTTCAATCTCTGTTTTGGATTCCTGCATAAGTATTCTGCAAATCCTAAATCCCAAGTTGTCCCTTCAGCTCTTCAATTCATTGAAGTGAATGATCTGAAAAATTGTGCTGCTTCCTGCTCCTGCTCCTACTCCTTAATCTTCATAGTAGGAGTATTCTCAACTGCTAAAAAGCTTCACACAAGAAAAGCAATGGTCACTTACACAACTGTAAGTGTATTATGTAAATGAATGTAGCAATCCAAAATAGATATGATAAACTGCATAAAACACAAATGTTTAAAATGGCATTCCTTTTGATGAACTGTGTAGGGTAACAATTACATAAAGAGATCATGATTAATACTTCTCAAGTCATATGAATAGTAACAACACTTACTTATTATGATATGTGATAGCTGTGTATATTTCTTGGACAAATTCTGGACCTGAAGATTTCCCAAAAATTACCTACATTAAGAAGAATAGAAAAGTAACTGCAATCAGGACTACAGCACTTATTTGTCATCATCTTGTATAAATTTTAAGACAGTATCTGAAGATGTAAAATGACACCATAATTTTATCTTAGCTTGTTGCCATAAATGTATTATTACCAAGCATTTCCCCACATTCTATTCAGAGTAAAACACCAGAAAAATGGAGCAGAGTTATTTCTAGAATCACTGACTACCTCACATCACATTCTTTAGTCATGAATAAAAATCTAGGAAAAAAGTTATGGTAAGCCACTTAGGTGTTGTCACACTGTCTCTACCTAAGTGCTAAAAAGTTTAGAAGTATTTTTAGAAGTTTTGTTTTTCAGTTGTAGCCTGCTCATTCAGGGTGAGATACATCTCACCTTACCTTAGAGGTCCAAAGTCCCTTTAAAATCAAGGAAGAGAAACAGGCATTTCTGCTGCTAGATTTGCTTTCATAAGACACAGGTCCATGGTAAGGTCTTGAAATCAAATAATTTTAAGGGAGCCCTGTGAGATGAGCTTAGACAAGAATCTCTGCACTGTGCAAATCTATATATACGTATTGAGAGGAAGGTCCCTTACAGTGGAAAGGGAAGACAGATAAACTCTGTCTGTCCTAACCATTTGTCAAAACTTTATCATCACACAGGCAGCGTTTAAGGAAACCAACAATGCAGTATTGTGTAAAAGAAAGTTCTACATTAACACGGCACAGGTCTAGCTCTGGAAGAAATGTGGCTTGGAAAGCACTGCTGATGCTCTGATTTCAGGTCCACAGGCCATGTGGAGCAAGGCTGTGAAGTATATACTAAACAATGTCAGCACTTTGATATAGGCTGGTTGGGTGACAGTGCTTGGTCCAGACGAAGTTTCCTTAAAGTAGCATTTCCACTTATTGTTTTCCTGCTCCAACACATAAAATCACAGAAGATTTTTGTCTCAATGTCATTCTCAAGTAGTCAACAACACTGTTTTGAAAATATAAAAAAAACTAAGGCTGAAGCAGACAGGTGGGTTAGAACAACCCAAACCTCTGAAGCTTGGTAAAGTTGAATAGAAGATCTTACAGTGAGAGATGTTAGACAGATAGACTGTCTGCTCTGCTAGTAGTGTACATGTATGCCCCAATACACAGTGTGTTTCAAACATGGAAAGCTCTACCTATATTGCATGATTGTTCAGGCAATGAAGACCCCAACTTCTATCTTCCAGAGTAATACCTGAGCACTTGTGTTAACAGAGTGTATGCAGAGGAGTAATCCTGGAACACAGACTACATCATTCTTAAAATGTCTCTGAAGCTCTGTGAATTTTACCCTTAGAAACTCCAGCATGATACTGATGTAATATTATATCATTCTCCTGAAAATAGGGTAGGAAGATGCAATATGCCTCTGGTTCCACTAGAATCACAAGGGTTTTTTGTTGTGGGTAAGGAGTATGGCCCTGCTTTAGGATGAGAAGGAAAGCTTCTCAAGCTCTTTGTGTTAGGCTTCCTAAGGCCCCACCAGAAACTGTGGTGATGGGAAGTAAATAATGACTTCTCTCTTCCAGAGGTTCCTCTGGAATGCATGTAAACAAAAGCCTGCTAAGAAATCTCAGCATTTATTACCGGCATGGCACAGGATGGGTCTTCACCACACATAAATTGGATCTTGATGGTAATGTTCCTTGCAGAAGCCAGTCGGTTTGCAAAATTCAGCTTCTGAGGGTAAACATAGAGGAGATTTCTGGAAGAAAGATAAGGAAGAACAGAATGGGTAAAATGGCAAGCATTCCTGTTTGAAAATTAGCATCTTGCTCATTCCTCTCCCTGTCCTTCAATCCCACCTACATAGTGAAAGTTTTGTCAGAACTCAATTTCAGAACACCACGAAGAAAATTTCTTGGTGTGACACATAGAACACCCCACGTTTAAGGTTTCACCTACATTAAGCTATGTTCTGTTACAAACAAAACTATTATCTTTGCTTCATGTAATAAAAAGCAGGAATCTCTCGAGAAAGCAGCTCCTTTCTCAGGTGTGAATAATCAGATTTTGGAAAGGGGAAAGAATCACTCAGAAGTGCAAGGGAATCAACAACTGAAGTTCATGCATTTCTAGCTTATAGCAAAAAAAGAGCCATATATTCCTAGGTTATAGAAACCAAAAAGCAGTATCAATGAACCTGTGTAAATACAAATAAGAAAATTTGAAAGAGTAATTCTATAAGCTGCCTTTTATTAGTAATGAATATGAATAATGCTTTGAAATATAGAATACTTTGCTATCTACTACCTTCTATACATGAACATATCACTAAACATAAAAAGCACCTTTAATTTCTGTGGGGAATTTGGTAGCATAGGTGGTCTTCTGGCACATAATTCCATGAGAAGAGTCAAAATATTAAGAGAAAGAATTTTCTCTGTTGAAGTTTAAGGCAAATCTGAGATTTCAGGTAGACCTGCATTATATACAGATTCTGGAATCATGATCATGTCCATTTACTGTCTTGTTTTCCCAGTCTGATATAGGATTCTCACTGTTTGCCCTCTGAGTGTAAGGAATAAGATTAGTGTTGGAGGAAACATGGCTGGCTTTCTGTGAGAAACAACAAGGACTACACACAGACTTTAGTGATTCCTTTTCATCTGTGGCAGTCAGAAGCTGCACACAGAATTGCACTGTCCTTATCACAGCTATCTCCTCAGTGCCACTGTCAGCTGAAAAAGTCAAGCAACCTTGGAGTATATCGTCATTAAGTCAGACAGTCCATCTTCCATTCATTGTATCCCAAGACCTGGAAAACTGGGGTTTATTCTCTTGATTTCCACGTGTCACAACATGACAGTACCATTCAATTACACAGTTCAATCTACTGTTTTCAACCAACCTGTGCTACATGGCATATGGGATGCCTTAGTAGCTTGTAACTTGTCTCTCCCTTCATTCAGAATGGTACTTCTGCCTGTCACACTAATGCACACTCTTCCTCACTACCTTATGTGCAAGTTTTGCTTTGCCAAATTCCCTCCCAGATGATGTTAGGGAAAGCTAAGTGAAAGAGTGAAATATATCGGTAACCTCTACTGAATTATACCTGGGGGACTGATATATTAAATGAAGGATATTGTCAATACTACATCTGCCAGAAGTGAAGAAATACATGTACAGAAGGCTGAATAATACAGTCATTGCTTCATTAATCTGCAGCCTAGGACAAGATGTCACAAATCTATATAATGTACCTGAGCACTGGATTTTACTTTTAGATGTGATTTGAGATGAAAGATATGTAAAAACACAGAGAGCTCTCTGCTGACTACACAACCAAGAAGCATTATTCCAGCAAGTACTGGACTGAAAAGATAAAGCTTGTGCCATTTATGCTGAAGCAGTTTTAGGGATCTTGCTTACATGAGTATTAAACCCATCAGCACTGAGAAAGAATAGAGGTAAATGCTGACTCTGGATATCCTGCAGAGATGAAAGTGATGGGTGATGTCTAAAGCAGGAAAGTGAGAAAATGATCAAAAGATCTTCCCTCACACAGGAATAAATTGTAGACCCGTTGCTGACCACTGCCTCAGTGCCACTGCTTGTACTCCATCCATACACTCCAAAAGCCTGATAGAAGCAAAGACAAGGAGCATTTTCATTTTGCAGCTAGCAGGGGCATTGGGGCAGCAAATACTGCTGTCTTTTAAATAATAGGACAGCCAGGATGCCCATCAGGATGTGGTGGGCTCCAGAAGGCATTGCATTTCCTCCAAGGTTCTGCACTGAGCCGAGCTATTATAGCAACATGTCACAGCAAATCCTTCTGGTCAGTGTGATTAAATTTCTCTCCTCACTCTCCCTGCAGAAAGTGCAGGACTGTGCCTCCAGATACAATCAGATGTGCTTAAAAAACAAAGGAGCTATTCAAGGGACAGCTTGAGTCTACAAAAGCCATGGCAGAACATCCAGTGTCACTGAGAATACAGTCCCAAAGGCCAGCAGAGTCCTGGGTGAGGCACAGATGCTGACAGCTTCTGTGGGTCAGAGAATGACACAGAAGTGTGATAAGAGATTATTTTGGAATCAGCCACCTGCTGGGAAAGCTAAGGGTCCCCCTAGCCTGGCACAGGACACCACGTGGCAATTCTCACGCAAATTTGCTGACCTTCCTACACTTTCATGAGGCTTAGCAGTGATTTATTCACTTCCCACGGGCAAAGCAACACAGACCTATCCTCTGCCAAAATAAAATCTGTTCAGAATTTCAAGCCTGTGACCATTCTTTTTTCATTTTTGTAAATACTGCTTGTGCATATGTGCACATAAAAGAATCCTTGTCTTTGCTGGATTACACCTCATGTGAGATGTCAACAAGCGCATTTCAAACTTTTTTTGAATATTAGGCATCTTCATTGATGACTGTGATGAGAATTCCATAAGCAGCAAAACTCAACACACATGCAAGTAGTCCCTACTGATACAAACCAGGAATGTTCTGTAGTTAGGAGTGGTGGATGAGCTAATATTGGCATTTAAAACCTATGGTATTAGAAACAAAAGCTGATGTTAGTTATAATTTTCAATATTTGTGGATTATTTCACAATTTTGGTGAGGAGTCTTCAGGAAAAAAAAATGGTTAAAAATTAAAAAGGACATCAAAAATGCTTAACCAAATATGAAAACTCATTCTAGTCAGCCACTGACTAGGAAAATAGCACAGTGACAGAACTTCAACGCGTCACACCTAAGGGGATGTGTATGAGTCATATACTCTGTATTTTAGAATGGATAATTTGGAAAATAATTGGAATGATTTTTCTCATGTTGCTAAAATTTTGAATCATCTGAAGAGTTGGTGGACAGATCTAAAACTCGACCAAAGAGCCCGTAGAAGACTCACACGTAGCAGACATGCTCTCTCTGGATTGCGCAGGCAGAGAGGCAGAGTAAATAATGCTGTGAGAGCAATGACAGGAGTGAGACACCGTTATTCACCAATAACCTTTCCTCACCCGAAACTAGTCAAAGATGGGGTAGAATGATTACCACCAAAGCACAGCCTCCAGCTCACTCTGCAGACCACAGACTTCTCAGGAAGTCTGAGAACATTGCTAAGTAGTTTCGAATTTAATGCAATGAAACCACAAAAGAAGAGGGGTTTTTTTCCTCTTCCTCCAAAAATCCCATAAGCATTAGGTACTACTCCTATCACAGACATCATTTCCTGTGCCTGGTTAAGCTGAGTTACTGCTGAAGTGATGTGACAAATCCCTCTTCCTCAGCACCAACATTTCATAGTGGCAGTAAACAGCATCATTTTCATTTATATTAATGAGAAAATAAAATGACAAACAAACTTTAAATTATATGATTTTTCCTATTAAAAATAGAGGGGTATGAAAGAAATAAATCTCGGAATGTTTTGACATTTTCAGGGAAATATTTTTATTAAAGAAATGTAAGTACACAACAAAAAGAAGTGCTCAATTTCACAGTGCACAAAGAAAGTGGGCTGGCTGATCTCTCTGGCATAAATCAGAAATAGCATCATTTAAAATAATGGCATTACACCAGTGAAAAAAAAGGCTTGCAAGACCTGAGTTCAAAGACTATAACAGAAGGCTCCACTTTTCCTATCACAAAGGAAAAAGCTATTAAAAATAAAATAATTAAAAAAAATTAATCCCTCTGAAATACCTTTGACAACTTCCTTCCCCAGTGTCTACATGTATAGCACTGGTGAAAAAAAAATGGTTTGCAGACTTACATCTGAAAATTAGAAAACATTAAATAAACTTTAAGGCCCTAGCAAGCCATGACACACATCTATGAATAAACACTATCAAATTGCTTAAATAAGATTAAGCAAGATGCTTAAAAAAGATGATTCTACTTTTCAGATTAGAAGAAAGGAAATAAATTAACATGAAACACTTTGTATTTGGCTCTATTCAAATTCAGTTACTCCTCATGGGTTAGTTTAATCTCAGACTTAAAATGGTATTCACTGTGTGGAGAACTAAACAATGGGAATTGCTGACAGTTAAATTAAGCAAAGGGTCATGGAGCTCCATGGATCTGGGCAGGCTGGATCATGGGCTGAGGCCGATGGGCTGAGGTTCAACAAGGCCCAGAGCCGGGCCCTGCCCTTGGCTCACAACAAGGCCAGGCAGGGCCACAGGCTGGGGCAGAGTGGCTGCAAAGCTGCCCACAGGAAAAGGCCCTGGGGGTGCTGGTGACAGGGACTGAGCAGGAGGCAGCAGTGCCCAGGTGGCCAAGAAGGCCAATGGCATCCTGGCCTGTAGCAGCAATGGTGTGGCCAGCAGGAGCAGGGCAGGGATTGTCCCCTGTGCTGGGGGAGTGCACTTGTGAGGCTGCACCTGAAGTGCTGTGTTCATTTCTGGGGCCCTCACTCCAAGAAGGACATAGAAGTGCAGAAGTGTGTCCAGAGAAGGGCAACAAAGCTGGGGAAAGGTCTGGAGCACAAGTCCTGTGATGAGCAGCTGAGGGAGCTGGGGTTGTTTAGCCTGGAGAAAAGGAGCCTCAGGGGGTCCTTATCACTCCCTACAACTGCCTGAAGAGAGGCTGTAGCCAGCTGAGGGTCTTCTCCCAGGCAGCAAGAGAATGCACCCTCAACAAGAGGAAACAGCCCCACATTGCTCTAGGGGAGGTTTAAATTGTATATTAAGAAATATTTCTTCACCAAAAGGCTCGTCAAGTACTGGCAGGCTATCCAGGGAAGTTGTGAAGTCACATGTAGATGTGCTGCTTTAGGGACATGCTTTAGTGGTGGACTTGGCAGTGCCAGGTTAAAGCTGGACTTGATGTTCATTGGTCTGCATCACCTAACTATGCATGTCATACCACTGATTCACTAATTAAGGTGAAGATTAATGAGGGCAATTATTCCTTATAGATGTCTAGTGTCTAATGTCTTCATTATTACAAGTTAGGCTGAACAAGTCCTATTTTGTTTTGTTGCCATGACTTTTAGTTATGGTGAAAATCAAAACTGAGACTTAGAAGAAAAGGTTAAGCATGTAAGGCGTGAACTCTTGCTGAAAGAGTGTGACTGTTGAGCAGAGGCAAGCATTTCCTCTAATGTGGATGTATGTATTCAATACAGACACCTTGGCAACATAAGGATAGTGTGGAGACACCCAAATTTGCTTTAGGAGAAGCACAAATTAATTTTTGGCATTGTGGCTTTGATATTCATTATGTCTGACTGCAGAAGTGAGAACCTGATGAGAATTAAAGACAGGATATTCTATGCAGACTCAGTTGTTGTTACAGCTCAGAAATACAGCAGTTTCTAATGCTTTTGGGTCAAAAGCAGGAGTTTAGACACTGTGAGATTGAACATTGGAATTGACACTTACTGGGGCCAGACAATAAACAGGAAAGTTAAAACACTGTCTTGTTTTTTTTCATTAAACTAAAAAAAGGCATCTTTGCTCATGTTCATTTACATTTCCACTTTCAATTCTACAAAAACTACTTTCCCTATAGAAACGTCTGCATTAAAGTTCTATCACCATCCAATTCTACCTTTGATACACAGAGAAGACAGAAGTACCATGACTTTCTGCATTTTAGTGTACTGGTGCTGTGAGCTGCCCTTGAGAGATTGAATACCACTGAACTGTAGTAGAGCCCAGGAGTAATTCTTCCAAAACTTCTAATGCAGTTATAGCCAAACTGGCCTACTTATTTCCTGCTGACACCACACTGCAAGTTGTTTTTGTAAGATAAGATTTTCCACTTCCTCTTTTTGTTTCCCTTTAAAGCTGAGAGACAAACCCAGGTGTCACCAACAGCCAAACAGATTTCTAGTTTTCTGTGAAGGTGTGGAGTATCTCTCTGGATTAAATTAGTTTGCCATGGTGCAGTTCTGAGTTGTACAGAACCACAAGTCTTGTTCTTCTCTCCTCTTGGGCTGGGTCAGGTGAACAGGTGGGAGAGCTTGCTTTTTGCTAATTTCCACTGCAAGAAATGAATAAGCTTTACATAGCTGTATTCTGCACCCTCATTCTGAGATTCCTTATTCACAGTCACATTTTTGCCACCAATGCAATACAGTGTCTAGCTACAGTTTTAGGGATCAGAAATCCCCCTTAGAATAGCATTATCAGCTGTTATTGTTAAAAACATTTTTGCTCCCTTGCCTTGACCAACACAATGGCCAGATGAAAGTCATTATTTCAAGTTATTTCTTTATCTGTGATACGGTGATACACCCCATAAGAATTACTGTTAGCTATTACTATAACTACTAGCATTACTACACTCACTAACAATGAAATACTGCACAAACATCTTGAAACACATTCTTCTGATGTTAATTTCTTATAGGACACTCAGATGTTCCAGACTACTAAGAAATAAATGATGGGAATTGCTCACTTGCATGCCACTGAGCACTGTGATCACCTTGAAACAATCATAACAGATCTAAAGAAATTAAATTACATAGCCTAGAGCACTCATTCATAGTTAAAAAGTTCACAGAGCAACACATTATTTCCTCAGATACTCAGATGACTCAACAACAGAAACAACTGAGAATAACATTTACCGGAAGTGTTAAAAATTATAATAAAATCTACTGGGAAAAAACCCCCAAAACCAAACAAAGGAGTATAGATAGACAGATAGATAGATAGATAGATGACAGATAAAGAGATTCCAAGTCAATGACAGTTATTAAAGGGGTTTTTTTAATGTCATAGAAAATACAGAAAAGTAGAAAGGTATTTTATCTTGGAATGGCTAGGAATATTAAATCATCAGCCCAACTATTGTCTTTAGCCTTTTAAAGATAATATTTTTAGTTTCTATTCCTGAAAAAAAAAATGAACCATCTTTTTTAAAGAAACATTAAAAATATATGTTACTTCTTACCTATAAATGGTGTGGGGAACATACACTTCTCTAGTTGGGAATTCCAAAATCTCTTTGTGAGGGCGACTACGGTTTTCTGAAGATGGCTTCAGTGGCAGTAGTTCTGGTGTCAGACAATAACCAATGTTTTCTGGAGCTGGGGAAATCTCCAATTTAAGTGTTCCTTTAAAATTAAATCACAAAATCTTAGCAAAAATATAAAAAATTATCAGGGTATAACAAAACAAAAATTAAAACAATATGTAAGGTTACATAGCAACACTGCAGAAAAAATAACCAGTTCTTGGGCTGCATGAAAAGAAAAGCATAGATACAGAAAGATACAGAGGAAGTAGCCTGCACACATCCCTTCACAACCAGGGCAACACACAGTCCTTATGTCTACTCTGTACTGTTTCAAAGAAAATAGAAAGAAAGAAGGAAGATTATATGCTGGCTGATGTTCTAGTGTCTGTCACACACAGGTAATACAACATTTATCTGGGAAACAAGCAAAAGGTGTGCCAATACATTTCTCTCTTACTCCCCCCTCCCCCTCAGATTCTGCTCAGAGTAATCTCCACCAAAGTAGGCACCACCCACCACAAAAGCTAGGCTTCTGTGGTGAGCAGTTACACAGCTAATACTGATAACATTTACCCCAGGATAAACAGACTTTCAATTTATATTCTCTGCTGTGATAAGTTAAAACTCTTTGTGGAGCTCAGGCTTCTCATTTCTGGCAATCAGCTAGAAAGGAAAAACAGCTTTGCCCTTGTTCATATTTTTTGAGGTTCCTCCACAATGCAGAAGTGGTTGAATTGTAATTTACTTAAAAAAGAAAAATTAAGCTGGTCAGGTGTTCGACAGTAGCTAAACACTGCCTGTACTTCTCTACTTTGTTAACTAATGCTGACCCCAGTATCAAGCTAAGATGAAATGTGCACACATTTTAATTTCTCTCTATAAAATACGAAGCACTTCAAAGCATTGCAGGGAAGTATCAAGGATCCTAGACATTTGCTTTAAAGAATTGTCTTCGAACACTTTGAATAATAACAAAAGATATCCAGTAGGTACACTGTAAATTAGGGAGAAAAGCAAATAATGTAAAAAATATCAAGCGAAATCCAAATCTCTGTACTCATTCGTGCAGAAAAAGAAAAAAAATCCAAAGCATCTGTGTTCAGGTAGACACCAGAAACCCAGGAAGTCCCACAATGAGCACATATTGTAGGCTTTAAACCCAAGTCAAATATATTTTGGGGTTGGAATTTACTGAACAGTCAAGGGGAGAAAAATACATATAACACCTCCCATACAAAGTTAATTAGGTACCTGGTAAAGTCTTAATTCTTCTTTGCAAGGAAGATGATCTTTTGAAATCAGCTAGAAATTTAAACAGATCTTCATCACTGAGCCTGTCTCCCTCCTACGGAGAGAAAGACAAAAATCAGTACCTTTGTAACAATACACCATAACATGGAGAAAAGGTTCAGGGGTGAATCATGTCCCTGAGGCATCCAAATCAAGTGGGTTACTATTTACTTGATTGCAGTTATCCTCTGTCCCCACACAAATATAACTGGTAGCTTTTCCCAACACAATTCATATTACATAAATAAAAAATGTCTTATGAATTCAGAACTAATTCAGAACTAAAGGGAATCCAGTACCTGTTTAAAAAAGGTGTTAAAGGTCTGGGTTTTGAAGTTTGATGCTGGATAGTTGTCCTCTGAGTTGAAACTTCTCTCAGAAAGCCTTCTTGCCTGCAGCAGTGCCCTCTTGTCACTACTGGATCCTTTCCCTTCAAAGGGAAATTAAATGTAATATATTTTTTTTTTTCTTTTTGCTGCAGCACAAAGTTTCTCAGAATACACTAGAAAAATCACAAAAACCTCTCACTAACATCAGAGGATAGAGTACCTAAAACATTCTGCTTCTTTTATTTCAGATTATGTGAAATAGTGGAATACTAGGACACATCTATTGAAGTCACATTATTTCTCCTGCAGAGCAAAAGATTATTTAAATTTTTAGTTCATGGGTCATAAAGCACATTGAACAATGGTCCTGCCTACCAAACTGAAATGTTTGATATCTTGATTATTCAGTATTGCTAGCTAACTCCATGAGGCAAAGGGAACTTTACTTCTACAAAGCCAGTGTTCAATGAAAATTGGGCCTAAACCATGAAAGAATATTTAGCAGACATAAAAATAAATATGCAGAAACAATATGGTGAGCACAATTAATTTGTGTTCGTAGGACTGAAAAGGAAAGCTGACAAGACATGACTTTGAATCTGATTCACTTTTGATGCCAGAGTGAATAACGTTGTGTCCCTATACCCAGTCCTACTGAGGAGTAATTTTGCCTTACTTAGAAAAGTTAGACAAGTACCGTTTAAACCTTCAGCTTCTTGTGCTTCTCGTTCAAGTGTTGAAAGGTTGAAGAAATTAGCCAGGTTTATGGGAATCCAGGCGAACGGCATTCTGTATTTCCCCAACCTCTGACAAAAGGATTCAGCTTGTGCTTTCAGTTTTTCAATCTTTTCTTTTGTCTGAAACAAAGAAAATAATGGCTGATTCAAAAGCAATCAGTTATTGAGATGCTACCATAGACAAAAATGTAAGTTACATATTTACAGTAAATAATTTGCATTGGTATCTCTCATATTTTCTTGCAACATCACTGACAGAATTGTAGCTGTTTTGATTTGTACATTCAATTCAATTGCTTTTCAATGAGTTCACTTGCATTATAGAAATGTAAAAATCCAATCTTTTTGTAGTAATCTTCAAATCCAGAATGAACCATCACCATGAAACTTTAGCAGGTTCTACTTCTTTAATCAGATACAGAAAAAAAATTCTATTGAAAGCAATATTCTAAAGGTGAGACGTGTGGAAGCCCAGAAAACACTGTCAGTGTGTTCCAGGGAGGGAAATGACCATGAATTCCTTGAACAGAACTCACTTTATCTATGGACAATGGTACTTAACTGGACAGCTGCACACTACAACAGGCTGTCTGCCCATCCAAATCAACAGCATGCCTCTGAGGTACAAGTATTTCTGCTAATTCTACATTTCAGTCACTTCCTTTCCCCTACATGCTTCATGACTCAAGACTCTGTCAGTATTGATTTCCAGAGGGGTCAGTACACAACAATGCACCTTGCCTTCTCCTGATTTCTTTCTGTCAGCCACAGACATCAAACTGCTTCCAGTAGGGATGACCTAACAGGGTTTTCATCCAGTGTTTTTGGTATTCCATCCTATTTCAAAGGGTCTGCTCTTTCTCTGTTGTTTTTTGTTGGTTGTTGGTTTGTTTTAGCATGCATTTTTTGATCTAAATATTCTTTACAGTTAATTACTTACCTTGCCAGCCTCACTTTCTTTAAGAACCATGTAAGGTTCTGCACAATCTCCGATTTCTCCTTGCTGAAGCACTTTTTCTATCTATAAAAAGCAGTAGAATAAGACCATTAAAGAAAAAATGTCATCCAAATAGTAACATATTGTTTTTCTGGCAATTTGAAGGAGCTTGCCTAGATATATAGTGGTATATAACATCTTAAAACTGACTTTATGAAGTAACTGATACTACACCTTCTAGTCTTCCATCTGTTAGAAAGCAGGAAATATATATGTGACAACACCCTCAATCACTTACTACTTTCACTGAAATCAGGATAATTAACACATTCCAAATGAAGTGTTCAGGCTAACTCAGTTTCAGAATTAAGCAAACAAAATGATGCAAAGTGCACTAAACCAATGCTAAAAAACCTCCAGAGAATGTAAATAAAATTTTTGAAAGTGCCATATTTTTAATTTCCTTTAGGCAGACATAGGAAATTCTACATACTTAGTAGAACTGGTACACAGGATACTAATGTAACTTATTAGCTTGAGAATGAGATGTACCACTGGACACCTGCTCACATACTACTTTTAAAAACTATCATAATTCATCTCAACTAGACAAAAGCCATGTTTGTCAGTTCTGTGAACTCAGACAACAGGAACAGCTGGGAACAAGCAGCACTGCAACATACCTTTATTACCAGGTATATATCTGATGAGGGGTAAGTGACAGAAAATACTGCTGATCTTGCCTGAGTAGACAAGTCAATGGAAGGTGTATGAGAACGCAAGAATCCTCTTAATGAATCAGAATTGAGGTCACAATGAAAATTTTCTGAGATCTTGAAAAGAAAAAAGGGATTAAAATATATTGTAGAGCAAAAATGCTTCAAATACTATTTTAGGACAAGTCAAAAGTT
>OU383776.1:3138197-3383294 GCA_910950805.1 Acrocephalus scirpaceus scirpaceus
TTGGAACCACTGTAATCATCCAGAAGGGAAGGCAGAAATTCTGCATGACTTAAAGACATTTAAGAATCCAAAAGAGGTTGTATAGATTATTTTTTTCACTACCTCTGGTGGCAAACAAATGATTAATGGAGAAATTTATGTACTTGAGTTCACATTTTCCCTATGGTGTGAAAACTACACTAAAGATGCCTTTCTCCTAAAGTGCTCCTGGAAAATTTATTTATATTGTTTATTTACTTTGAAAAGCATCATAGCAATTAAAACTCACCAAGTGGCAAACCATGGTTTTAATACACATGTCCGTTTAATGGGCACACACTGAATTAAGAAAATGAGATGAGGAAAAAGAACAGAGGACAACTGAAAGGAGAAACGGGCACAGGAACAAGCTTCCCATTCAGCCTCCTGCAAGGCCACACGGACTCCAGCTGTGCCCAGCTTTTCTGCCACATACCCCTCTACCCTGAGGACCTCTGCTATGCCACCCACTGGATCTCCTGTTCTGAACCCTCACACTCATGAATGGATCAAAGTCACTCACACGCTTCTCTCACCCATAGCTCCCCAGACAATATATTCAGCAACCTGCTCTATAACATGTCAAGCAGGCAACTACAGTTTTTCCAGCCTTTCTCAAGACAACAGAAAGCCTTCTACATTTACTTTTTTCTCACTTCTCTCTTGATATCTTTCCTTCCTCTCACGCCTTTTTTGAAAAAAAAAATTGTCCAAGCATAACAGGAGATTCCCAATAACAATCTATCACAGGTTTACATGATGCTGCAGCATATTTCGTAGTGTTTTGGGTTTTGCAAATTTTAATAACTTGCTTGCATTGTTAGCCACAGCTGCCAAAGCTCAGCTCTCTGGCAGAGTCCACCATCATGTTTACACAGAATCAACTGCCCAGTAAAGATTCTGAATGCAAATTTACCTCACCTGAATGAATGAAATAGTAAAACACTCAGCAAAACTTTCCACATATGTGTATTTCTATGGCTCCATTCACATGTCTACTAGCACATATAAATGCAAAAAGAGCTATGTTCTATTTTTCACCTCACCTACTTTACTGCTCACTATTTTCTCCTGTGCACAACCAAAGCTGCACGTTGGCTTTTTATAGCATGCTCAGAATAGCACTGTGGGCTCTGCTCTGAATGGTGTGACAGGAGACCCCACAAAACCAACTAGCCTCCTTTTAGCGCCTCACTGAAGAACAATTCTGAGAATTCAATCAATTTCTTCAGCAACCCTGGAGGAAGGCTCTTAATAATCCCCAGCAGCTGCTTCACTGAGGAGCACAAGCTGCACAGTTAAACAGTGCAAATTCCTCTGCAATCACCACTGTAAACGCCTAAGGCACTAGCTGCTGATGCACATCGTGTCAGAAAAACACAGAGTAACGAGGGCACAGAGTGAAGGGGCACAACAGAACGGCAGCAAATGTGTCAGCACTCAACCACCAGCTGCTTCTGCTTTTCAAGAGCTGGGCACGAGTGCAGGAGTTGATGAAGAGGAAATGCTACAGACAAAACAGAGCTCCAAAATCCTCTTTCTAAAGAACAGGGTGAGGTGATGGGGAAGGAGACAAGACATCTCACAGAACCCCCTAAGAGTCTGGAAACAGACATCCCTACAACAGAGAGCACTGACTGAGAGTTCTCTTCACACTTTACATATGAAACAGAATAGGACAGAATAAAATAAAATAAAAATATAATGAACTGAACTAAACTAAAGGAAATTAAGCACTTATAACCACTACAGGCCCAACTCTGTGTGTTGAATTACACTGTGCAGGAATAATTTACTGATTTAAACCAGTAAATTTGGGTATAACACTGATAATCCCATGAATACACTCAATCACTGCTGGGAAAGGCCATAATCCTTGAGTTTTCAGACACATTTGGAAGTCAAATCACGATGAATTTTCAGGGCATGAATAGGAGAAAAGCATGCAAATACAGTCTTTATCCCTGTTATCTTTCCTTTTAGTGGGATCAAACAGTACTAGTTTGCCTGATTAAAATAAATCATCATTACAGAGGGTTGATGTGAATTTCTTCCCATCAACTTCCCATCCATTCCCAGAGTGCCTGATAATTAAGAAGTGGATGCAACAGTATTTGGCAATGCACACCATCTCAAACAAAGCAATATTATTTATACTACTGGTTATTTATACTACTAATTTATAAGCAGGTATAATTATTTATACTTACCTGTGTAAGTTATTTATACTACTGAAAAGTCAGTTCTTATCTTCAACTGCTGACTAAAATCATTATAATTTAGGATTACTTATAACAGCAAAATCTCCCCTCTGATAAGTAAGGTGCAATGTATTTTTGATTTTGTTTAGTTTTATGTTGCTTACTTTCGATTCACTATCAGCCACTCACGGATGTAAGTCTGAACACAGTCTTTGACATGTGAGTCCAGTTCAACCCTGTGGAAAAAGCAACATACTTCAGCTCCTAAGTCATACTTTCAGAATAAACAAATTTATCTAAACATGCTAGTCAGATAAAGTCCACTCTGTTAGTCCTCTCCTGTGTATTTATTTTACTGCCAAACTATTGTTTGAAGTTTAAAAAAAAAATCCTCTATACTGTATGAATTCCCTTATGCAGGTTTTAGGTACTGTGCTGATAAAGGTACAAACATACATTTAACAGAGGTAACCACTTGCCACACTATTCATAAGAGTGAGGTTGCTATAAAATACAGTAAAATTAAATAAATTATACAACATAACCAACCTTGTGATTTTCAAAACTTGGTAACAACTTTCAAGATACAGCAACATTTTTTAGAGGCCTCAGCTCCTGGAGTCTAGTTTTTATGTATGTGTAATTTTCTCTTTCTCACAAAAACAAAGAAAAATCTAAAAAAGGTACCCTAAGCTTTTAATCAGTAGCATAACATAAAACTTTAAGTTCCAAGAATATGTTATATTTTAATTTTCTGTTTTTCAAATAAGCCTCCTTTAATGAAGGGGGTTGTAACTGCTCCTTCATGGACTGGATACTATCCAGAACAGCAAGTCTTTCAGCCAAAGGCAATATCCGTGACCTTCACATCATGATGCTGTGGCATAACTCCCGTATTCCTATTCTTAAAATTTTAAATGACCTGTTCCAAAATAATTTGTAGCATTCTCCAATCCAAATGAGTAACAGAGTAGGAGTGCCCCTGTCTCTGGTGGCTGCTGCCTCTGGTTCAGGCGGGAGGTGTGTTTGCTGGCAGCCAGCACATTAACCCAGTTTGGTCGGTGGTACCTGTTTCCTGCTCTCAGTGCACAGAGACATCAAAGACTGCACTGCCTGCAGGCCAATCCCTGGTGCATGCCCCTTCCCTGACACATCCTGGCACCCTTGACCAGGATTTTCTGTAAAAACACTAATACCAGTGACAGCAGTGTGAATGGCTAAGTGGCAAGCTGCTGTGTAAAAAAAAAATCTGCTGAAAGCAAATTTGTTGGTATTGACTATTTCAGCTTTGTCATGGACTCCTTATAAAGCACTTAATAACTTTGTGGTGCAAATCAGGCTTAAAACTGATTGTACAGCATGAGCCTGCATGGTCCCCTACTGGAAAAACAAATAGGTAACTGCTGTTTTAAGCATCAGCCATGGTGGGAAGTAACCTTGGAATTAAGTAAGAAATGGCCTTGTTTTAGGTGTAATTTCAAAAGTTCAAAAGTATTTTTGTCCATCATTTAAATGAAAGATCACATCAAGTGAAAAAAAAAATTCATTGTCTCTCACATCCATTCTCTCTCTCAAATCCACAGAAAAACAAGAATACCTTGTAAAGATTGGGACTTTTTTATGAGTAACTTCAAGTGAAAATCACTTTTTGTACAAATATTAGAAAATCCCTTAGAAGCTGTGTGATTCAGAGTTCTCAGGTAACCTAGCAGTAGCGACGCAACTGATCTCTACTGTCTTTGTTCTCCTGAACTTCTTGAGAGAAGCACTGGGCCAAGAAGAAACTTGCAGACTGAAACTTTGCTTAGAGAGAGGGCTCTCACATAAGTCCACAGCTGGCAAAAATCACACAAACTGTTGTCTCCTGCTTAGCCTCATTGCATTTGGTATGTCAGGCAGAAAACACTGAACAAATACTGCTGTTATATAGCATATATTACGCTGCTCTAGTTTGAACAGCTGGCTGGTAAAAATTAGAGCAGCGTGTAGCAACTTCTGCAGGAGCAGAGAGGGATGTAGGTCCACCCTGTGGGCCAAGACACCTTAAACTAAGCCTCCCTCAGCATGGAGGTTCAACACAGAACTGGATAAAGCCTGTGCTGTTCATTCCTGGATACACAGTAAAGAGCCAGCCCCCCATCCCAAACACATTGTATTGCTGGCCATCTCTGCAGAGGTAGCAGTTTGGGGCTAAATGGTGCTGACTTCACATTTATCTCACTGTTACTGAGTCTTGCAAAACTCAACAAGCCTTTGGAGTTCTACTTAAAGGTACTTTTAACAATGAAACAGTCCCTAAAGAGTATTTTGTATACAATTCATAGACTTTGTAATACCACATCGGAAAACTCTCAGATTTTCTAATTCTGAAAACTTCTTTTGCTCATAGCTTGCCTGTTTTTCAAACCAGCTTAAACATTTGCAGGACCATTGAGCACCAGTGTCACCACATGCTACCTATTTAATTTAAGCTGTTGAAAACAGGTTAATTATTTCATCAATGTCAGCCTAAAACCACATGTGACTTCTACACTGGAAATTAACACTCACACTCCTTCCCAAACCTGGTGAAGTATGAACTGTTTCCTCCTATTTAGGCAAGACAGGTACTGAGAAAGAGATTCCTTGAGAACTGATCAATGCCATGTAACACACAGCTGGCAAAAAACCAAAAAACCTCCCCAAACCTCAACACTGTGCTTGTTACATGATCAGAATCAACTTTCATCTCTCCCATCACAACTGCAAAAATTATTTTTCATACCATCCAACTGTCCTTTTTTACTATTCTTCGTGGTCAATGCCTACCTCGCTTCTGCTGCTACCAAGCTTAGGAAGCTGTGTAAACACTTGCAGAATTTTAAGTGTGCAAACAAGCCTAGCAGAGCCAGAGGCAAAGTTCAAACATTTGAAGTTCAGGAACTGTGTAATGGCTGGAAGAGTGGCAGAGTGATGTTGGATCAACATCTTCAAAACTATTTTTAACTATTCAAAACTAACTAACTAGCTTTAACTATTTTTACAGCATTTTGGAGGGACAGAAACACTCCTTACCCATCTTCTGGCATAGAGGGTTGCAAAGTCCTGCACTCTTTGGGTGTAAAGACAACATCCAGATCATCTTCAGGAAAGTCCCCAAGTTCTTTTGCTAGATTTAAGTCCGAGTTGTTTGGCTGTGTCATCAGGAAGCCTTCAAAGTCTACCGGGTCTACTGCATCATAAAAGGAAGGCTAATGAGAAATAAAGAAGCATTTATTTTAGCACCAGAAGGTTTTTCTTGATAGTGTAATTTAGGCTTATTTATTTAACTATTGTAAATGTCCCACTATTTATTACACATCAGAAACAAACATCTAAACTTCTAACCTAGAAACAAGAAAGGATATAAAGGAGGTGACCAAAATGGCAGTGAGAGGCAATGCCAATGGGCAGGAGACAGCAGAAAAAACACACCAGGAATAACAAGGCCAAGCCTTGGAAGTTACTCCAAATTACAGAGCTAAGGACCAACTGTAAGCACCGAGGCTGCTGCCATCATGAAGTTGCTGTCATTTGAGGTGCTGTGCCTGAAAGAGACTATTAGAGATGCTCTGTGCTTTTGAATGCAAACAAAATTGAGGATAATATATAATCAAAATTAGAAGAAAAATACTATTTTTCATCTCTGAATGCTACTGGGTTTTGTATTATTGGAGACCTTAATTTATTGTATTTATCAAGGGTTTGTACAGTGCTTTTGCAAAAAGATTACATGGAAATACTGAAGTTATTATTGCAAACCTTAGATATTCGCCATTTCTACAGAGCACAGCATTGCACCTTGATAGACAGCAGCTGTATATCATAACATTTAATTAGCCATTCTTAAACAGAAGGTCCACTCAGAACAAAGTTAAACAAGTACAAGCTCCACGATTCATGCATGCCATTAAACTGTCTGCTTTTGATCTCCTGAGTGTCAAAAACAGAGACAGAAACTCTTGTTTGATTTGGTACCTAGAGATATCCTTCACGTATTAAAAGTGTGTTATTCTATGTATAGACAAAACTGAAAATTATTTTACTTGCTATGTAGCAAATAAAAATATTGTGCATATCTTTAGGAAATACAATATTTGTCCAATTGAGTACAGAGACTGGAATGTCTTAACATTGATTTTCTTGACAAGCAAAAAGTAGACCTAAAAATTACAGCTTTAGAAAATCTATGGTTTATTTTCTGTGTGTTCCAGAAAGGCTGATGACATCTCATCACTGTAAGAGTGAAGAAAATTAGTTGCAGCATTAGAATAATAGCACTGGAATAACTTAGTAATACTGAGAGGAAGAATTGTAGCAAAAACTAGCTAATAAATCCTCCTTTCTGTAAAGGGTGAGGATTGCATTGCACTGATTAGCTCATGTCTTTCACAAGGCTGTCTTCTGAAGCTGCCAGCAAAAAATACGTCTGTGGTGCTGTTGATGCTTTGTGGGGAAGGCACCCAATGCCCCTGGTATTAACACACCTTTATATTCAGTGTTATTCTGCCTATTGTCTCATCCAATGTTCTTAAGTTATTCTCCTTATACTCCAGTGTTCTTCTGCACAGAAAAAAGTCTGTGGGTCAAAATCAGCAAGTCTTCCCTCATTAATACTGAAGCCTGCTTATGCAAGGCTTTCATGGAAATCAACAGGAATTTCACCAGAGCCTGATGTGACACCAGTGCATACCATCCTTGTATCTACAACATCAGGAATTTTAGTTCAATGGGACAATGAGAAATTTCTCAGTTTATGAAACATGCATAGAGACTCAACAACGGCAAAGCTCCAGTAACTCTGAACTAAAATGGCTCACAATATGCCACATCAGCCGCAGCAGACAAGAAAATGTGTTAAAAACAATTAATAGTAAATACAAGCTTTGGAACATTTTTAGTGTTCTGTAAATACAGCTGAGGGAATTTTTCAGATAACAAGTATCCAGAAATATCATGCAGAAAGTGAAGCATATTTGGAAGAAATGTGCTGGAAGCATCTAGAAGAAGCAAACCAATTTAAACCCCTGAAAAAAACCCAGATGTGGTAAATACTCCTGCAAATATTTTAGTAGAGAACTTTGAACTTGTCCAAGTACCACCCCCTATCCCAGGTTTCCCTTTTATAGGGAAACTATATTGGTTTCTGCATAAACACAGTCTCTGAGCTCACTCCTCTGCCCGTACATTCAAGGCATCCACTAAATTATCAACAATGTCCCTGGGAAAAACCTTTCCCTTTCTTTGATCTCTTTAGCCAAAGGGAAAACTGAACATTACCAAGAAGTCCATCAGTCCATCAAATTATGAGGCAATTAGCCAAAGGAAAATATCCTGCTGGTTTTTAGTTTAAGCACTATCTCTGGTTTGTACACAGTATAGCGCTGAACATGCTAGATCAATAGTTAGGAGTAAAGAGTAAACCTTGCTATTTGCTATTTTTATTTGCTATTGTTTTCTTATTAATTATCAGCACAATATCGTTGTCAGTGGGTAAAGCATACCATGTTAGTATATAGGTATGTAAATAGGTCTATACAGAGATTTTTAGATCTAAACATATAGAAAATATATAATAAATAAATAATAGATAATAAATATAAATATATGTAACATATATCTAGTTCTACTAAAAAAAGCAATTCACAGATGATTAAAGTAAAACACAGCTTAAAGTATACAAGGCATACATCTTTTCAGTTGCTGAAGATATAATGTTTTATATGGAAAATAGTTTTGCTTAATACCATATATTTTTTGATTAACCTTTGCACTTCCTTTCAGAAGTCACACTTTTCCATTCTGATAGGTCAAATCCGTTGCATTTCATTGTGTTGTCTTTTTCTAGTTCAAGTTAATCACTAGAAATATGCACTTTTGACTATTGTAAATTAAAAACAAATGTAAAAAAGATAGTGCAAAAAGTAAATGCAGGTGGAGGGAAATGATCTCCCCTAACAACTGGTGCAACCATTCAAAGGGAACACAGAAAATGGCTTAAATAAGAAGCCAGCATTCCTTTTCACAGATCATAAAAATGTCCAAAACTGTTTTCTGCAGAAAATGCCACGAACCATTATTGCAAACATACCTTTTTAAGGATGACAAATTAGAGGCATGCGGGCTGTGACAGCACACACAAAATGGCAGCTATGGCGCAATACCTGGTAAATGAAATGCTGCTGAGTTTTTGGCAGAACAAGCGGTTGTCTGCATGCAGAAGAAGGGACCTGGCCTCGTCAGGCTGAGTAACCACAAGGAAGAAGTTAAAAGACCACAGATCAGGAAATGAGTATGGTGGGAGGCCCTGAGCAGGAAGCAACCGCTTGCAGTTGCTTGCAGTTGCTGAAGATTGTGAACCAGATCTTCACAATCACTGGTGCACAAAGACTCCTCCTGCATCTACTTATCAGCCTCAAAAAAAGAATCAAAAATTAAAAGGGTCGGGACAGGGGGAGTGCCTAAATCATAGTCAGTTTCATTTGTGGCATAGTATGTTTGCGGAATACTCATCCTCCTGAAAGGCAATAAAAAGATCTGGCATTTTTTCCCTTTGTCATAAGGGAACTGTCATATGATCTGACTTCTTTAGAGGGTGATTGCACGTGGAAGGCTGAAGGTGACTTGGAGACACGTTAACAGCTGACTCAATTATCTATCTATGCCAACTGGGACATACTTCAGCATTTCTCACTTAACATGCATATTCTACAGCACTGGATAACAGTAAGCATGTTGCCCCTGCTGCTAGCTCTGGAAACTGTATTAAGTTGAGCTTGTTGAGCCTCTACCTTTCTTTTTTTTTTCTCTTTATTCATTGGTCTGTGCTGGTTTTGGCATGGATACTGTTGATTTTTCTTCATAGTAAATATTATGGGGCTATGTTTTGGACTTGTGCTGGAAACAGTGTTGATAGTGAAACTTGTTTTCATTATTGCTGAGCAGTGCTTACAAGGAGCCAAGGTCTTTTCTGCTCCTCATACCACCCCACCAGCAAGGAGACTGGGGATGCACAAAAAGCTGGGAGAGGACACAGCCAGGACAGGTGACCCCAGCTGACCACAGGATATTTCAGACCACATGGAATCATGCTCAGTATATAAAACTGGGGGAAAGAAGAAGGACTACCACACAAAGGATTTACTTGAAGAAGCTGAATGTTTCCATCAGGGCAAGAATGTAATATACTCCAACACTTAATAATTAACTTTGATTGATAATAATATGACGAGGGACTGTCTATTCCAAGCTCCAAGGAACATTCTCACATTTCTCAAAGGCATCAATAACTCAGCTCACCAGAGAGTACTTTTTAACAGTTTCAGGTAGAAGCTAGTGGAAGGTAAGACAACTTACAAGATCATTTAATTTACCCTGAAAACATTAAGCAATGTACATGCCAAACCAGTGTAAAGAAGATAAACCCAGAACTTACCAGTTGAAATGTAGAAAAGCCAGGGGTACTTAAGCTTCGTTGACAGAACTGTGCAAAGCCCGGCTGGAGAGTAAATTGCTTTCTTATTTCTGCAGAGGAGTGCCTTTAATTAAGCAGAGAAAAGTCCTTGTAATTACAATTATACCTGTACAAATTCCAAATGCCAGCATTTAGAACACTGTCCCAGTGTTTAGAAACACATTTTGATAATGATCTAGACTCCTCTTGCTTTGTAGTTGATGTAAATCTCGTAAAAATTTGCAGTTCTATATAACTAAGATTCTGTCACTCTTCCAACAGATTTTTATCATTATATTGCAGCCCTCACAACTGAGAAATGTCATGTGAGAAAGAATAACCTCGGCCTTAAGTAAAGTGTGACTGCAACCTTCATAGCAACACTTGCAGATATACTTCTTCAAAGCAAAAATACATAATAAAGCAGAGAAAGAAAAATTAACCTCACATAAGCAAATATTTTAATTAATCAAGGTATAAAAACAAGATGAGACCACTCATTGAGCACTGTAAGCCCAGACTTACACTACTGATGCAGTTTGCTGTAAAAAGCCCAAGGCAAACCAAAGAAGCAATTTAAAAAATCTGCCTAGTGTATCAGCTAAACATTTGAGGAAAAAACTTCTTAAGTGCTAATTAACTGTTTGCTATGGAAGCAGTGAGAGCCCAGAACTGAATTCTTCAGAAGTCCCAGGGTGATAATAATGTACGCGGATTAGTACATTTTTAGTACATGGAAATACAGCAGAGTAGCAGGGTAATTTTTCATGGAAACTAATCAATTAATGTTTAATATGATTTAGAATAATCAGTTTAAGAATAATCAGCCATGAAATGGTAACAAAACACCTACACTATATTTCACCATAAGGGTTCAGGACAAGACTTTAAAAACAAGATGCAGCTAAGCAGATTCCAAGTAAAAACAATATCCTGCCGCCCACCAGGGCAGTCAAATGGAAAAAAGGAAAACGGAGAGGTAAGAAGACACTCCTTTCCAAATGAGACTCTTTCATCTCCAGCAACCATTAATAGGCATCTTAGAATTACCAGATGCCACAGGACAATTTTGCTTGCACCTTTTCTCCTTTGTGGCCTCTTGATTCCTATGACTACTGTACCTATTCTGTGACACTACTGCTTTTTTGAGCATGATAAAACCCTGAATTTCACTTAATCCATTTCTGTTCATGTGAAGTGACAGGCACCTGACAGAAGGTATTGAAAGTATTAGAGGTATTAGGCCCGATTTAGAAAATGAAAGTTGTGTAAATGAGAGTAGTTGCTTTTAGGTCAAAAGGCAATGCCAGGTGGGAGTGGGATGTTGCTCCAATCTGAAGGCAGCAGCAATCACAGACAGAACAAAGCCAGAATTACAGAGAAAGTAGAGAGATCCATTTGGAAGAGGATTTCCTACCCATCAGTGGTATTCCAAAAATTTAAACCAAGATCTTTTAAAGGTTATTCAATTATTAATAAGCAAGAAGCCATGCAGGGAAAGTGATGAAGTCTGCACATTCTGTAGATTATCTTTGACCTATTTTAGAAAGAAAGATGCTTGCATATCAAGGTTAGTGTTACTCAATTTCCCACTGCAAATAATCTCTGATGATGAATGTATGTACAAAACACAAATTATTCAAAATTATTATTTTACTGCAAACTGAGTCTGTTTCTACCCTGTGTAGAATTATCTGTTACTGATGGAAATAGTATAGATAGCAGCAGATGAAAAACCTGTGTTGCAGTCTATTGCCAAAGTTGTTGCTGTAAATAGTAATATAAGACATCTTTAAATTACATCCAATATGGGGTTATCAGATGCTTCAAAAAGGAAATTATATGGATTTTCAATACAAGAGGAAGCATACGTATGAATGAAGGGCCAAATTTGCCGTCTGGTAAAAGCCTGGGCAAATGTAGCTAAGTGAGAGCAAATACAGTTCTCAAACAGTTCTCAAGAGTACTGACATCAGTTCCAGTGTCTCACCAATAGAAAGAACGTGCAAATTAAATCAGTCCAATGGATGACAAACCTTGTCATCTGTAACAGCGACTTTCAGATTAGAATAGTTCATTTTACTGACTTCACAGTTTTGCAATGACTCTAGGAAGAAAGTACAGTAAGAATAACAGAAGGCATCAAAATTAGTTTGAACCAACTCAGAAATTTTTTGCCTAGATTGGCTAGGATTAGATAAAGGAAAGTCCCAACTGCTAAAAGAACTAAAAGCACAAATTAATCACACCAGCATCGGGGAAAGGTGGTGTAACAGTCAAGAGATGCACATGGAAACTTTTGAAAACTTGAGAACTAAGGTAGAAACAGAGGTTCTATTATATAATGCCAGAATGGCTGTTGCCTGTGACATGCCTCTTTTCTGATCAAAGAGCTGCCTTGGGCACTACTGGAGTACCCTCAGAAAAATGGTAATTCACAGGCATTTAGTGCATGTCATGTCTTAGCTCTCATGGAGGCTGCAGTCCATCTATGCCTGGCTATACCTTACCCTCCTTGTCTGTACAACAGGCCTGTCTGAATCTGAGCAGAGCTTTATGGTCATTCCTTGACTGCAGCAATGGTCTATCAATGTGCTAAAAAACAAGGAAAGAAGGCAAGTGGTAAGGATAAAAGCAAAGCAGTCACTGAAAAATCTGAGAAAAAATTCTGTGGTTTCCATTTAGTTGAAGCAAGGGGACCATGAAATTGCACTTAACATTAAAATGTACATCACCTTAGACATGCCTGTTTATCAATAGTCAGATGGTGAAGTGTATGGTGGGCAACTAGGAAATGTAGCCCGCAGTAAATTCTGATCCAAAAAGTTTTGCCATTATTGGTATATTATTGGCAATTATTAGGAGATGATGAACAGACAATATGGATTTATCTAAGGGCAGTCACATAAAACCAATCTAATGCTTTTCTGTGATAGTGTAACTGGCTCAGTGAGGCTCTTGATATTGTCCCTCATGACATTTCTATAAGCAGAGAGAGGGGCTGCATGGAATTGTCACAGCTGGTGGCAAAAGAGCTCACAGCTGGTTAATAAAACATATTCAAGGCATAGTCATCATTAGTTCAAAAGAAGATTGCACGGAAATTTTACTATGAGAAGCAATTTAATTTTTCCTCAATCTTATTCTAGTCCATACTTCATTTCACAACATGGATGATGATATAAGGTAACGTAGGACTAAAATCTAGGGATTGCATCAACCCAGGAAGAACTGTGTGTAAAAAATTATGAAATCAGCACAGCTAGATTCAATAAAAATGAACGTAAACCTCTAAACTTAGGAAGAGAAAAAGCCAACTGCAGAAATACAAAAAGTGAAAGTAACTGTCAAAAGAAGCAGCCATGTCACAGAAGAGACATTGAGAGATTATACTGGGACACTTACCAACAAAAGTACCACAGGTGAGGAGAAACTGATGGTATTTCTGTTAATAGAAGTCAATGAGACATACTTGGGCTGATGTACACACAACAACAAAGAGTAAGATGCAATAAATTTTAAAAGGCTTCAAAAGATAGCAGTCAGAAAGCTAAAAATTTTGGCAAGGATGACCGAGGAGGAAAGACTGAAAAAACCAGTTGTGCCACAAAAAAGAAGACTGACAAGACACAGCAGCTGTCCTTGAGTATGTAAAAGACAGCAATATGTAAAGAAAATGGTGAAGAGTTCATGTCCCTAGAGGGAAGAAGAATAAGTAACGTGCTTCAATTGAAGCAAGAAAGCTCTAGTAAAGTATTAGGAAGAAAGTTCCCACTGCAACAGCAGCAGGACACTAAAAGTGTCCCTAGGAAGTGTTCCCTAGTGGCTGGTGTTCTGGCATAGCCATTCTCAATTATACTTGAAAATTTATGGTGGTCAAGTAAAATCCTGGTTGACTGAAAAAAGCAAAACATTGCTCTCATTTTTAAAAAGGGAAGAAAGAAGGAACACAGAGGCAACTACAGACTGGTGAGCCTCACCTCTGTGCCTAGGAAGATGGCAGGGCAGATCCTCATGGGAGCAGTGTTAAGGCACATGCAAGACAAGGAGGTGATCCAAGGCAGCCACCCCAGCTTTACTAAGGTCAAACTGTGCCTGACCAACCTGGTGGCCTTGTATGATGGAGAGTCTGCAATAGTCAACAACAAAAGGCTTACTGATGTCAGTACCTGGGTTTCTGTGACATTATCCCATGTTACAGCTTATCTCCAAATTGGAGAGGCATGGCTGTGATGGATAGACTGTTTGGTGAGTAAGGAATTTGCTGGATGGACACAGCCAGAGAGTTGTGGTCAATGGCTCAATGTCCAGGTGGAGGCTGGTGAGCAGTGGTGTTTCTCAGGGCAGACACAGGTCTGGGGACTGGTGCTGTTCAATATCTTCACCACTGACATCACCAGTGACATCGAGTGCACCCTCAGCAGGTTTGCAGATGACAGGAAGCTGAGACATTGAAAGGACAGGATCCTATCCAGAGGGACCTGGACAAGCTTAAGATGTGGGCCCATGGGAATCTCATGAGGTTCAATGAGTCCAGGTGTGAAGTGCTGCCCCTGGGCCAGGGCAGTCCCAGATATGAGCACAGACTGGGAGAAGAGCTCACTGAGAGCAGCCCTGTGGAGAAGGGCCTGAGGGTTCTCCTGGATGAAAAGCTGGACATGACCCAGCAGTGTGTGCTCACAGCATACAAAGTCAACTGCATCCTGGGCTGCATCCAAAGAACTGTGGCCAGTAGGCTGAGGGAGGGGGATTTTGCCTCTCTACTCTGCTCTTCTGTGACCTGCCTGGGGTACTGAGTCCAGGTCTGGGATCCTCAGCACACAATAAACACAGACTTGTTGTAGCAAGTCCAAAGGAGAGTCATGATCAGAGGACTTGCAGCGTCTCTCCTAAAAAGGCTGAGAGACCTGGACTTGTTCAGCCAAGAGAAATCTCTGGGGAGACCTCATCACAGCACTTTTATTACCTAAATGGAACATGTCCAAAAGAGGGAACGTGACTTTTTCTACAGGCAAATAGTAATAGAACAAAGGGGAAATGGTTGTAAGCTTATGGAGGGGAGATTTAGATTAGATGTTAGGAAGAAATCCTTTACACAGAGGGTGGTGAGGTACTGGAAGAAGTTTCCCAGAGAAGCTGTGGATTCAACACCTTGGAAATGTTCAAGGACACTCTGGATGGGGCTTTGAGCAAGCTGGCCTATTGTAAGGTGTCCCTGCCCATGAAGGGGATGGTTGGATCTAGATACCTCTAAGGTATTTCTGGCCCAAACCATTCTGTGATTTTGAGCAGCCATCTTGTGATTGCACAGTGACAAGAGCCCATTTGTGATGTCCCTGAACTACCTGGAAAACAGCATCTGGGCAGCTGTAACCCTTTCAAAGACCAATGGGACTTGGCAGTGTTCATAGCTCTACTGATCACTGATACTGACAGCTGTTCCTTTCCACTAGCTGAAAAAAAAAAAGGTGTAGATTTGGTGAAGACTTTTCCAAAAAGGTCACTGCTGAATTCAAAGTTTGTCAACATTCACATGGCACATAGAAAGACAGTGTAAACCTGTACAAAGATGGCAGGTGGCAGCATACTAAGGATTTTCTGGATTTTAGGTCCTTGGCTGAACCACAGTGTCAGAGCAAAATAACATAAATTGGAACTAATTTTTCCACTCTGTTATGTCTTTGCCCCTGAATGATGATGATATACTGCTCTGGTACAATTCTTGAGAAAGCTGGAACTCACCAGACTTTCTGACCCACCCAGACAGACTGGAGGGTAGCCAAATAAAAACAACCAACCAAAACAAACCCCAGACCCCAAACTGGTGCTTCTCAGTCTCAATTTCACCAGTGTCTGTCCCACAGGTGGAAATAAACCTCTAGCAATTGCTGGCAAAGAGCTGAGACACAGTCAATGTTTCACAAATACTCTCCAATGCAAAGCATACAGTTTGCATAATGTATTAACAGTGTAACCAAAGTAACAGACTACACCTGGAGGTACTTAAAATTAAATTCATCTTGTAGGTCAAATTCTGGAATGTTTCTCATGACAGAGCTCACTGAAAGATCATGAGCTTGGAGATTTGGGTTATTAGTTGGGCCCAGATGAGGTATCAGGAAAGGAAGATAAAACAGCCATTTATTTTCTTCCTCTAACATATGTTAGATCTATGGCTGAACACTGCTGGTTCTATAATTAAAATTATATGAATGCTTATAACGCATAAAGCAGGTTCTGCAGTTTCACTGTAAATTCTGCTCAGTGACATATGTCTTTGAAATATGTAATTTAAAAGCAGGCACAATGGGTATTTTGTTATGTATATGATATGAAAATTCAAACAGAAAAACAATTTAAAAATAAAAGAGAAAGAGAACAGATTTAAATATCACCTATTAACTGAAAATCAGAAACTTCGTAAGAAAACACCTAATTTTAAAAGTATGCTTCACATGCCTACTGCATGAAGTTCTCCAAAGTTACTCACTATTAGAGGGGAGGCAGAAAGAGTAATCCTTAACAACCTTACAATCCCTTCCACCAGACTGAAGTTGTCCTCTGCAAGAGCTGCATATGCAGTCAGACAGCAAGAAAATATGAAAATAAATAAACAGAGTACAAGAACTATCCCCAGAGACAGAAACATTCACACTTAAATGTACACAGGTGGCAGAATCATTAAAAAAAACAGTGAAAACTTTTACTTATCACAGTTCTGTGCTCTCAAGGGGTCTGGTCTAGGCTAGCTCTAGGACCCGGAGTGCACAGCTGGGTAAGTGAACAAAGAAAACAGACAAGAGGTGCTCTTCCTTCCTCTTGTACAGTCCCAGCTTTATCCCTTACAGAACCTTACCAGGAAGCAGAAAGAGGAGTTGCCCCTGTTTACAAGGGGGTTTCTGCCCTCTGAAAGGGGAGGGGAGAGGGGGAGGAGCCAACGGGGGCAACCAAAACCAAAACCTTGAGGGGTGTGTGGAACAATCAATATGCAAACTATAATAATCTACATGTGTGTACAAAATCACCCTGTGCAACAACAAAACTATTTAGTGCAACACATCTCACTCTTATTTTGTTAGAATAAAATTGAAAGAAAGGTGTTGGACCTATTTTGATTCAGAATATGACTCTGTCCACCATTTACAATTTACAGGCAGGTTAGGCTGCTCTAGGTTTGCAAACTCTGTATGGCATGGTTGACTTCTGAGGTAGTAGGCATTAAACTTTTAGAATCAAGCAATGTAAAACTCTGAATGCTAACACAATTAAGAATAAAACAACAAAAAACAACAGAATTGTTTTAACAGTAGATGTCCACCATCCTGAGAGTCCCCAGCCTTTGAACCAGTCCTTGGATTCTTGCTTTACTTGTCTGACCAAGCTTCTCAGTTCCTTGAGGGCAGTGTGGACGTTGAGTGTTTGGATGTTAAATTTAGGCAAGAGTCCTTCAAATTCCTGGCACTCATGTCCCTGCAGCAGGAAGAGGAAGTCTATAGCTGCATGGTTTTGAAGGGTGACCTGCCTGGTAATTTCCACATCCTCTAGGAGGGAGCTGATAGAGGTGGATGTCAAGTTTGCCTGTTTGACCACCCAGCATCTAGGTGGCCCAATTCACCTGGAGCTTTGGCTGCTGCTACCCATGGAAGAAAGAGGGATGCTGCAATTCTTTTTGACTTGGACTAATGAAAAATTTCTGAATCACAATTTGGATCCAAATTGTCAACACTTCAGTCTTGGTTACCCTGAAGAGTTATCCCTTTCATCTGACACTGGCAAAGAAAATTCATGACTGGTTTTTGTTCTTTTCTGAGCCTAAGATAAAACTTTCCTAGTTACAACTGAAAACAAGCAACTAAAAAGCTCTGGAAGAGAAAAAAATATAACAATTACCTACCTCTCTCTTTCACTCCCACACGCAAACACACACACAGTTTTGGGCAATGATCCAGATCTTTAACTAGCAAATATGGGAATCTCACTTAGATCTCCTGTTCCTACTGCCAGTGGAACTGCCTGTTTTTCTTCTGAGTTTCTAATTAGTCCTTAAGGCACCAGAGCTCCACTTTGTTAGTCCCTGTTTACAGCAGTGGTCGATCTGAACTGCTGCTGTTTCCTTGTTGGCTCAGGTAGGCTGTACACCCTCTGGCACACACCCACTTTGGGGTCTACCACATTAAGACTCTGTATCAGCTAAAGCAATAAAGATCCTATTCAAGATGGTTGAAATTTTAACAACAATTTTCTTACAAGGGATGGTGTGGGAACAAAGAAAAAAATCTAGAAGATGAAACTCTTGATTTCATTATGCTGTCAGCTTGTTATAAAGTAAAATAGGCAAGAGCTCAATTTTTATTTCTTTCCAGGTCATGTATAATATTTATTCAGTGAAGATTTTTCTCTGCCTTTCTGTTTTGCTGTTTCTCCCTAGGGAAGAGACATGAGCACTGATAAAAATAACTTTCTAATTCTGGCCATGCAAAGAAACCAAAACCCTATGATTTGGTCCTGATGAAGGGCAATGTTTTTATGCAGGTTTTAATCACTGTATGGATAATAGGAATAGCTATGATATAACATTGTATGCATTGTTTGCTCTTGCAAAGAAAGTGATTTAAGGTGTGAGATTTTACATGATAGTTTCGTGGTTCCTCCTGGAAAGCAGAAAGTATAAATCAATGTCATCCTATTATAGACTTAGACTTGTCATGATAGTTTATAAATGCAATAGAAAATTTGTAATTAATATCTTATTTGATGCTAATTAATGATGCTAGCAGAAGATAAGTACATGCATAAATACCAAAATTATTTTGTTATCCTCATTGCCTTAATATCTACCAGCAGACAGCAATATATACTTCCATTCTGAATGGATTAACCTCAGTTTATCTAAGGACAATTTTCTGGCTCAAAACGCTCTGCTTAAAGTACTAAAGGTCACATTGGTGCCTTATTCTGTTAACTGAGATGTCTGAAGAAATACTTTTAAACAAATGCGCCCCTACATCCTCCAGTAGACCACACAGGTCTATATTCCATTGAAAAAGTTCGTGGTTAGGGCATAGCTTCTTTTCTTTTTTCTCTTTTCTTTTCTTTTCTTTTCTTTTCTTTTCTTTTCTTTTCTTTTTTCTTTTCTTTTCTTTTCTTTTCTTTTCTTTTCTTTTCTTTTCTTTTCTTTTCTTTTCTTTTCTTTTTCTTTTCTTTTTTCTTCTTTTCCTTCCTTCCTTCCTTCCTTCCTTCCTTCCTTCCTTCCTTCCTTCCTTCCTTCCTTCCTTCCTTCCTTCCTTCCTTCCTTCCTTCCTTCCTTCCTTCCTTCCTTCCTTCCTTCCTTCCTTCCTTCCTTCCTTCCTTCCTTCCTTCCTTCCTTCCTTCCTTCCTTCCTTCCCTGTTTAGAAGTCTTCCATTCTTTACAATAACAATGATAATGGCAATTTCAAGGCCAGTAATGATTGTATGTGCCACCCTCCCTTTATACTGTGATTTTAAAGTAATAGAATAATAGTAGTTTACTCTTGTAGATTTTTGTTTTGTCTGCACTGTTCCACCAATCCATAACAAAATGATTATGAAGTGCAAAGCTTATATTCCAGCTAATGTGTATTATCTGACCGTCCAAAAAGCTTCACTAAGAAAATGCCACTGCAATACTGATAATTTCGTAAAACCAGTACCAAGTTTAATAGTTGTTCTGCTTGGTTTCACTTTTTTACTAAGAAACAACTATTGATACTAAATGGGAAAAGTCAGACATTAACAACAATAATAAATAATATTAAAATAAAGACTATGTACACGTAATTGGAGGGAAATTCTTTTTGCTTCTATAGGATTGTTTTTATTTTTTTATCATGGTTAAAGTTGGTATTTTTATCAACCAGCAAAAAATGTGGCTGTCAACTTCAAATAAATTAATAATATATTCATAAAAGGGTCTTTAATACTGGGTACATGGAAGGCCAGAGGAAATAAGGCAAATGGGATAGAACAGGAAAAATAGTTTGTGTTAATATTTTGGCCCCTCATTTCCTAAGAACACAGATTTGTGGAGCTTCAGTGAGACTTTTTTGATATGGAAAAACATGAGGGGGGGGGTTGGTTGTTTTTTGTTTGTTTGTTTGTTTGGGGTTCTTGTGTTTTGGTTTGTTTGGGGTTTTTTTTCTGGTCAGTTCTTAGAACAACATTTTTTTCTTTAGAGCTAGGTTGAACTAGAAAAAGTAGGATCATTTACTAGGAGAGTATGCCTGAAAAAAAAAATTGGCCCACATTTAAGCCCATGAAGAGGTACTACTACTTCCAGAACAGGGAATTTTGATTGAACTTCAACAGGACCCAAGGCAGTATTTAAGATATGTTTGAAAGCTGGATCTTTTGCTCACACTCTTAAAAAAAAAGAATGTTCACAGAATCCGGCATATATTAAAAACTATTGCTAAAAATAGTACATTTTTGTATCTGCTGGTTGTCTCTACATGTACAAATTTCATTTCTATACACTCTTACAAACTTGTGGGTTATGCAATACATTTTATATCATAAGTTACAAGCTAAAATATCTGGAAAAGCTTGAAGAATTGTTACATTTTACTCCACGTTCTAAACATGAGGTCTTGATACTATTATTTCTGTAAGGCTCAGATCATGTGACAACTGAAATAATATATGCTCTTATTGAACCCAGTTTGCTTAACTTTAGGGAAAAATACTAATATTGAGTCCAGGTGTTCTGACTCCTTTATAAAAGATCTCTATTATTACCAAAGCTCAGAAAACTGACTCATTATGCATAATTCTACAAAACTCATGAGGAAAGATATTGGGGACTTTTTGTGTGAACTTGGCCCAAGAGGTGGTTAGACTTGGGCCTCTTTTTCTGAAACTGCATTTACAATGGCAAACTTTTAGTGTAATTGTGTTATCAGATAAGCACATTCACAGGCTACCCTTGTTTCCTACTACAGGAAGTGGTAAAGTGAGGTATGGGTTTCTTAAACCAAATGAATAGAAATAGTCAAGTCAGAATAGTAAAGTGAGGTATGAGTTTCTTAAACCAAATGAATAGAAATAGTCAAGTCAGAATAGAAAAAAAGGATAACTATATAGACTTGTGCTCATGAACTGTAATTTTTAATGACCATAAAGCCTGAAAATGGTAGAAGGTATAAAATATAACATTAAATATTCCTTTCTTGCTGGTTTTCACTTCATGTTTGAAAGTGACAATGTTTGGAACAATGAATAAGAAATATTCACACATAGGACTTGGTGGACATGCAAAAATGTTTCTTATTTGCATCTACATTTTCCTTTGGTAAGTTTAGGATTTCCCTGACTATACAAAAAAATCTCATCATAAACTGCAAGCCAGGCTTCACCATGCACACATATGTCTGAAACCTGGAGGGACATAAGATCTTAAAAAATTATGTTAAAATGCTTTTCTGAGCTTTTCTGCTCAGAGCTTAAAGTCTCTTTCGAGCTCAGCAGTCATCTCCCAGAGAAAAAGCAAAAATCCCATTATTCCAATCATGTCACAGGGATCATTACACCTGAGTTCAGTGATTGCACAGATATGTAAGTGCTGTATAATACTAAGCTTTAACAACTGTAATAGAAAATAGATAGTTATATTTTAAACCCTATTTGAGTATGAAGTCTGCAGTTAGAGAGCTTCCCAGCTGTCAATAACATCTGCCTCAACTGTAACAACAGCATTCTGCTTGCATGGCCAACTGTTCTCTAAAAGACACAGTTTCTACAGCTGCCTGCCAGCTGATAAAGTGTACACTTGTATTATGGAGCCTATCTTTCCTGCACTTGTAATTTCTCACAGAGATATGGCTGGGTGGGCCTGTGTTTGTCATCAACCTCTTACTTAAGTGGCTACTGTCACTTTGATTGTATGGCAGGCAGACAGCTCCAGAAAGGGTAATCCCAATAAAATAAAATAATAAAACCCAAAAGTAAGTCACTGTGAACAACCAAAGGTACCAGCACCCTCTGAAAAGTAGTTATGGGGGCATTTTCTTGCTATTTTTTCTCTAGTTCCTAAAAGTTACATATATTTTAGGCATGAAATACTGCAATTTTTGCAGAGTATGCCAGAGGAAAGGGCTTTTAATCTTTGTAATGGACACTATGATGCCAAATGTAGTAGATCAGGATGTAGATCATGAATAATCTTACCTTTGAAAAATGGGGAGATGCTTACAGGAATTTTTAACAAAAATATCAATTTTACTACCCTGTGACACAATCTAGACATATGATGTTGCCTTTTTCTTCAGCTTACTCCTGTAACTGATTTACAAACCACTTCTGCTAGTTTACATCTCCCCCCTGCTGTGGGGGAGTACCTGTAAAAATGTCTCAGAATATGACACACAGGTCAATATACCTAGGGGATGAGCCATTTGAGGCTTTTAATAACTATTTTGTCATCCCCACATGCTGTGAGCACCTGTAACTGATAAAGCAGGGATGAGACCATGGTATCCAGTCCTTTTTATCTTTTCTGCTCCCTCAAACTGCCTTGATTTCAAACAGTGGCAGGTGGAAGGTGAAGCATCTCTGTGCAGAGGCTGCAGTGGGGACTGGCCTTTATGAGTAGCATATGAAATTGCAGAGCATCCTCTCTTCTCTCCCCTCTCTTCACCTGCTTTAGAGCCATGTACAATCTCTTCCTTATGCTGAATACAAATCCAGAAGACACCGAGACAATGATGCTGCAGGCTAGGAAAAAACAGCTTGGAGTAATGAGATGGGGTTCTCCATCTGTCTAAAGGAATAGTGTCTAAAACTGGTGAAGTATGAGCTGCTTGAGCAGACTGAATTGGACTGAAAACTTCCAGAAGAGTTGGTGATGATCAGTGGCAAGAAGTCTAGCTGGAGGGTAAACTAGCAGTAAAACTCAGGGGTCAATACTGGATCCAATCCTGATTAACATCTTCATTAATCATCTGGATGAGAGGGCAGAATGTACCCTCAGCAAGTTTACTGATGACTCAGAAGTGGGAAGAGAGTGCAGCATGACCTTGATGGCCCAGAGGGCCATGCTGCCATTCAGTGGGAACTCACTGGGCTGGAGAAATGGACTGATGGAAACCCTGCAAAGCTCAGTAAGGCAAAGCCCTGTACCTGCATTGTCTCCACACACCTGTCTATGCTGGAAGGCACTTAGCTGGAAAACAGCTTTGCAGGAAAGCATCAGACACCCTAGAGGACCATGACTACATTGGTTCTAGGAGACTGTGACTTCCAGAAAGCCAGAAATATGCCCTGGTTGCAAAAAAGCCAGATGTTATGCCAGGCTGTGCTGGGCAGAGTGCTGCCAGCAGGTTGAAGGAGCTGACCCTTGCCCTCTGCTTGCTGCTGGTGAGATATGCCTAAGTTCCCTGTCCATGTCTGGGCTCCTCAGTACAAGGGAGACATGGATATACCTCAGAGAGACCAGCAAGGGTGACTAAGGTGATGAAGGGACCAGAGCATCTCTCCCATGGAAAAAGACTGAGACAGCTGGGAGTGTTCAGCCTGGAGACGGGAAGGCTTCTGGGGATCTTATCAATTTATACAAATATCTAAAGGGACAGAGTAAAGAAGATAGAGCCAAGTTTTTCTCAGTGGTTCTCAGTGACAGCACTAGGGGCAATGGGCCTGCCCTGAAACTTGGGAGATTCCATGTGAAACATCTTTTTCCCGTGAGGGTGATTGATCCCTGGTGCACGTTGCTCAAAGAAATTGTGGCGTCTGCCTTCCTGGAGGCCTTCAAAATCCAACTGGACATGATCATAGGCAGCTAAGTCTAAATGGCCCTGCTTGAGCAGAAAGTCTGAACAAGATAACCTCCAAAGGTCCTTTCCAATCTCAACTGTTGTGTGATTCTGTGAAAGAATTGAGCAGATACTTTGGTCGGTTTACAATCTATCCCTGTAAACCAGAAATGGGAAATAAATGCTATGGACAATTGGAAAGAAACACACATTGTAGTCAGCTGAAAAAAAAATGGAAAAAATTGACTGAAAGATGGAAAAAGTATAGTGATATTTCTGTATATGCCAGTATTTATTTCCTATAGCCAGATTAAACAGTTTGCAAACAAAACCAGTATCCAGGAAGAGCTCTAGTCAGCCTTATCTCAGTGCTTGCAAGATCATGCAACAGATTCTCCTGAAAGCTGCAATGAAGCACATGGAACACAGATAGGTGATTAAAGACAGACAACACAGCTTCACCTAGGGCAGGTTGTGCTGGACTCATCTAGTGCCCTTCTGCAATGGAGTGACCGCATCAGTGAATATGGGAAGAGCAACTGGTGTCACCCACCTGAATTTTTGTATGGTGCCCCACAACCTTCTCACCTCTGAATTGGGGAGACATGTATTTAATGCATGGAATCTCAGCTGGAGAAGGAACTAGCTTGGTAGCCTCCTTGCCTGATCTGCAGTAAATGTGCAATGTCCAAAATGGAAATAAGTAAAGAGAGCTGCTCTTCAAGGGTAAATAGAGGGAGCAATACTACTTAATAACTTAATTAATTACATACATGGTGAGACTGAGTGCACCATCAAGCTGAGTACTTCACTTGATCCACTTGATGGAAGGGATCTATCCAGAGGGAAGGGATCCTGAAAGATTTGAGAAGTGGACTCATATCAACCTGATGAAGTTCAACAAGGCCAAGTGCAAGGGATTGAACATGTTCAGGGTAACCAGCAAGGCCTGTGCAGATTGAGAGATGAATGAATTGAGCACATTTGTCCAGAGAAGGAATTGAGGGTACTGATGAATGAAAAGTTGGACATGACCCAGCAATGTGCCCATAAGGCCCAGAGAGCCAAAGGTGTCCTGGGCTGCACCCAGAGCAGTGTGGGCAGCAGGGCCAGGGAGGGGATTCTGCCCCTCTGCTCTGCTCTGCTCAGATCCCACCTGCAGGGCTGCATCAGCTCTGGGCTCCCAGCACAGGAAGGAAACAGACCCCTTGGATGAGTCCAGAGGGAAATTGAAGCCTCACTCTGGCAAAGATGGACTGAGAGTTGGATTTGTTCAGCCTGGAGAAGGCAGTGGGAAGACCCAGTATCAGCCTTCCAGTACTAAATGGGACCTGCAGGAAATATGGAGAGGGACTTTTAAAAAGAGCCTGTAGTGACAGGACCAGGAAAAGAATGAATCCTCTCACTTTAAAGTGAAAGAGGATAGGTTAAGGCTAGATATTAAGAAGACATTCTTTACTGTGGAGGTGGTGACACATTGGAATGGTTTGCCCAGAGAAGCTGTGGATGCCCCATCACTGGGAATGATCAAGGCCAGGTTTGTTGGGGCTCTGAAGAACCTGATTTGGTGAAAGATGTCTCTGCCAATAATGGGGGGTTTGGAACTACATGATCATTGAAGTCCCTTACAAAGCAAACCCTTCTAGGGATCTAAGGGGCAAACCCAATCTTTATACCCTGTGCACATGAATTCCGTGCAATTGTCCCAAGGATTTAAAAGAATAATCTCTTCTATTTAAAGATTTATCTTATAAAAATACCCATTTACTATAAACTGTTAACTAACATTGCTATACCTAACATATGAAATACATGCATCTTGCTTTTTTTTCTCTTTAATCTGTTACATTTAATATTCTGTGTACCAAATACAAAATCATTACCATTTCACATATGTATATGTGTATACACTACATTTTTATATTTACTACATAAACCTATTGTACATACAAAATACTGAGGTCCTCTCTGCAGCTTCTTTTATATATTTAGAGTTTGAAAAGAAAAAATAATGAAAATAAATAGCTTGGTGTATAACATGGAGTCTGGTCAATGTTTTTAAGTAATTAATATCTTATTATATCCATGTAACAAGGGTTTTATTGAAATTCAATCCAAAGATTATAGCCTCAGCCCCATAAAGGGATCGCATTGAACATAAATCTACTATCAGTGTATAGAGGAAATGAAGACAATTTTTGCACTGTACTTGACTCTTCCACAACAGCCTTTGCCATTTACGGTAAATCGTGAATCTTCAGACCTGACACTCTGTACAATATATTATTTAAGCTGACCTTTTCATTTCAGGTTTAAGAAAATTAAATGTATTTTCATTATTAATGTAAATTGGAATTCCTGGTACTATTGGAGAATTTCATATGAGAATGAATTTTCAATGTAAGATTTTAAAAATTGCAACCTTTAGCTAAATGTTTCCCTTAATATTGATAGTGTGGGTCTATTATTCTTAAATATAAGTCTATGCATGTAAACTCATCCTTAAGTGCACATCTTAAAACTGGAACAGGAAAAGCTGTTTGTTTCACAACTGGGCAATTTCAAGGACAAGGAAATGAAATTACAGAAATGAATGTTGAAAATTTCTTAAGTAATACTTGTGAAATTCATACAACAGCTGTTTGTAGAGGCAGTTGAGGAGTATGCCTATTGGGAGGGTTTTTAATTGCAAGAGCCACATGACTGAAGGTTAAGTGATATGTTAGGGACCTGTATTGCTGTTCTTGATAATCTTCTGTTTTGTAATTTGTGTGTTGAAATGTTTTGAATGTACAGCATTGGTGACAGGGCCCCAGCTAGGTCCTTGAAGCACAATTTTCTTCACTTGAAGTCAAAACAATTACTACTGCAAGACCTATGTGAAAGGTAAGACAGTACATTGCACTAGCTAAACAAAAATAATAAAAATAGATCATCTCTTCTGATAATGTTGTGTTTCTCCTAACACACTGCTGAGACAAACTGATTAAAATTTTGTTTTTCTGGTCTGTCAAACCTATAGTGCTCAGCTGGTACATATTAGAGCCCATATTTCTAGCAATGGTGAATTGTTTTCTCCTCAGTGGTTTACAAAATTATTTTTTAACTTCCTTAATCACAGTATAAATACTGTGATTGGAAAGACACACTTACATTGCCCAATCCAGATATCTTCTAATTACCATCTTGAATTAAGCTCAGCAAGCATGATCTGGCTTTTTCTGTCCCATGATGACTTCTAGCTGCCTGACTTGAGGGACACTAAAAATTTGTTCCTTCACTTCTGCATAGGAAATGAACATAATTATTCATAAAACCTATCCTATTAAAGCAGAAGGAACTACTCACATACATGCATTAAAAACATATGTGCAAGTCTTTGCAGGATTAAAAAAGGCAGGAAGCAACAGGTTGGGGCAACAGACACCAGATGGGTGGAAGGAAGAATAATGTAATAGGAAAACATGGTTATGTGGGCAGGTTGCACACGAGAGTTTGAAGGCATTTGAAGGCCTCTATTTAAAATTTGACCCAGCTCTAAACAAATGTGTTGCTTGTCATGAAATAGCTGTTCCTGAAACACCTGCAACTCCAGTGCTCATGAACTCACAGTAAATTTAAATCATAATGAGACCACTAAGACATTCTGTATCATGTTATTGCTAATTTTTTACAGAACAGAGTTCATAGGTTGGTCAGATATCTGTCATGGCTCACCAATCACACCAGGGTACACCTTATGATACTGGCAGGGAGGTGGCTGAAGTTTAGGCAGAGCCTAAAATTCTGCTGGTCCTCATAAAAACAGTATATGGCTTACATAAATCACTGGCAAGAGAAAAGAGTGAACAAAAAAGGGCAGAGTTTTGCATGGAAATTTGAGTTGAATGCAAAGAAATTACAGAGGCATGTAATGTACTAACTACTGAAAATGTTGCCTGGTCAGTAATGTTCAACTTTCACTGCAAGTTGCATTTTGAAGAAGTCACGAACTCTGAAGAGAAGGAAACAAAATTTTACAGTGTTAAATTAGCCTTCTGTGTACAGTCAAGAAGCCTAACACACTGACTTATTGATCCTTTGATTTTGAAAATTCCTTTTAAAAAATCCAAACTATCACATTTAAAAATGCTTCTTGCAAAGATCTATCACTCTTCTGTCAGCAGTATAAACAGCATTGGAGGCATGTAAAAATGTCCTGCTCCTTTTGAAGAAAGGGAAACAAAACATCCTTCTAAAAATATCTACTGTACTATAACAGAGAATAAAGTGTAAGCGTAAAAGAGAACATCCATGCTCACAAAATAAAAGGGCACACTCTTAAACCAGAATCATATTCAGAATATTTTTATAATATATTTCAACATTTAACTTGCAATGAAAAATATTATTTCACTATTGATTCAAAAGAAAAAAAAATAGCAGTATTTTAATTTCACAACAGTTCTTACTAGCAAAACTTTTGTGAACCTTCATGAAATGAAGCTGAACTAATTGTTATGACTCCACTGCTTTGTAAGGCTTTAGTCATAGAGATGAACAGTGACCATCACCAAAGCTAGGGAAAGCTGCCAAAAAGCTGACCCTAAAAATAGGAAGAAAGAAAATAACTCAAACTCTGTAAACATCAGCTAGTTATGATTTCTTTTCAAGCAAGTCTCCAAATGATCAGGAATTGTGGCATGATCCTCTCATGAGCTGCTCATCTGATGGCTTCCAAATATGGTGTCTCACTCTTGTGAATATTCCACCATAAATTTAAAATAAATTCCCAAAGGACATAGAAAGGTACACTGATGCACATTCTGCCATGAGAAAGGCACACCACAGAGGAGCTAATTTTATCCTCCCTGACTGCAAACCCCATGTCTTCCAACAAATTGCTGAGGAGGTGGAGTTTCTCTGCATACTTTTCTCTCTGGCACAGAGACTTGTCCTCAGTTTATATTACAATTATTCTATTTGCTCTTGTATGTGTCAGCAAACTCAGGTACCTGGTACTTACATCAACACCCTGGAAACACAGTTTTTGTCTCAGATGACAAGACTCTTGAAAAGGAGTTCTGTTTTTTTTCCTTTAACCTAACAATGTGAAAATAATTGTCTTGGTTTCTTACTGCCACCACAGAGCACAGACGAACTGAGAGTCAGCACTTCCCTAGGAAAATACACCAAAGTCTCTCAGACAGCAAGTTTAGACTCAAGAGTATGGTGTTCCAACAGCTGAGTTCTATTTTATTTGGTTTAGGGAGGGAATCTGGGAGGCAGATATATTTTCAGTCATCAGGGGACTTTTCCTAGGTGAAAGAATGAAAAAAAATCCCAGGGATGTATGTCACTGCAGTATTGATGCCCTACATAAACTCCTAATTTTCCAGAGCGCTAATTTAGAAGGATCAGGTAATTTTACCACTTCTTGTGAAGGCGAACCCCAATCCCCTGCCCCTTCCCAAAGAACTCGGGACTTCTTCGGACAGAACAGCGGGGGAACAAACTCCTAGGATGAGATTGGACGTCACCTCCCTGCCAGAGGACACTGACCCACAAACAGCTCTGTCTGAGTACCCTTCCTCAGAGCAAATACCACGCAGAAGCGCAGCCGGGTCTGCAGTTTCAGCAGGAGCGGCGGTGCCAGTGGGAGCCTGGCTGGCGCGGCTATCGGCGGCTGTCGGGCGGCTCTCCGCCCCGGGGGTCTCCGGGGGAGGAGCCGTCCCGCCCCGCTCCCTGCACCCGCTTGTCCTGCCCGGGCTGAGACAGGCGAGGGAGAGCTGACAGGTAGAGGAAAGCCGCTTACCTGTTGATTTTCAGGGCGAACGCCCTCCTGTCTGCGGCAGGTAACGTGGCCATACGGGCGAGCAGCCTCGGCTGCCGACGCGGACAGAGGGCGGCTGTACGCACCGAGGGCGGCTTTATTTCATTTATTTATTTTTCTTAATTGCGTGCCCCGGGCTAAAAACCCGACGATCCACTGACAGCTCTGGGTGGCAACTTCCGCATTTCACCTTCCTTACCGAAATTGGCCGGAGTGGGAGGGATCTGCCTTAGATCCCTGCTCACCCTGCCGCGTCTGTCCCACCGCCAGCAGCGCCCAGCGCGGCGTCCCGGGCGCGCTGCGCCTTTCCCGGCGGCTCCCCCAGCTGTCCGCCTCGGCAGGGGCGCCCACGGGCCCTGGGGGAGAGCAGGAACTTCCCCTCCCTCTTTTTCCAGAGGCGAACCCCGAGGGAAGGAAGGGAAGCAGCGGGGAAAAGCGAGCGCTCAGGCGCGGACAGGAAGGGAAGGCACCGCTTAGCGCATCTGAACGCGCGCAGCTGCGGGGACCCACGAGCATCCCTCACCACCCTTTTTCTTTTGGAAACCGCAGTACGAGTGTCAGACAAGTCCGCCTCCTCCCCAGCACACCCCACACACCTTTACACACCCGCCGGGGGTCAAGCGCTGCTCTGCGGGGGCGGGCGAGGATGCAGCGGGCACCGCTGGCACCGCTGGGCACCGCTGGCACCTCTGGGCACCGCCGTAGCCGGGCCGGCCCCGGGTGCCGAGGATCCAGCCCGTCGTGCCGGGCGGAGCAGGCGCAGCCGCCGGGCCGGGCAGGATCGGGCGGGGCAGGCCCGGGTAGGGCTGCTCGGAGCAGGGCAGAGCCGCGCCCAGTGCCCCGCGGGCATCCCAGATAGCCAGGGAGATCCTTCGGCCCCGCTAGCGCATGGATGGAGCGGCTCGGGCAAGTAGGGACAGCAAGTTGTGAGGTAAATACATGTCAGCTCTTCACTGGGACAACACTTTGCCAGTACACCTGTGCACCCAAGATCTGTGTCTCTTACATCTAAACTGTGTAAGAAAAACTCAGAGGTACCAACACCAGATACCAGCTCAGCTTGGCACGAAGCTCGGCACTGCCTGTTCTATTCACCAGCACTCACTGCTCAGCTTTGTAAAAAGGACATTTTTTTTAAGTATCTTGTTGTGTTACAAAATTTTGTTTCCTGACTGGTATTTTTCTTTCTGCCTTGATGCAGTTTTCACTGCTTCCGCAGAAAAGGAGAACTCGCCCTTCATTTGAAAGGGGAAACAAAAGCCAAGCATGGTTTCCACAGATGAATTCTGCTGTAGTAGAGGCAATTCAGTTTTAGAATGTCTTGTTTTTATTAAATCTGTGCTTTGATGGCAACAGCATTAGGATTCACCCATTGAAAGGCAGTCATAGCTCATGTCTCCATTCCCAGTAACCTGGAAGGAATCTGAAGAAAACAGTGAGATATGAGTCAAGGAACAGAAGATGGTCAAAGTGAGGGCCTAAGATTGTTCTATTAACAATTATCTTTTTTCTCTGTAAGATTCATCATTCTTTAGAGTACTGTTAAATATGTGTGGTCTCAAATATGAATGTTAACCTCAGGGTTAAACTCTGGCTAAGGGCTGCTAGGGAAATGTACAGATGCCAAATAGGTTTCAGGAAAAGAAAACAGAGGTGAATAAAAATTCAAAAATTGAAGCAAATATGGGTATGTTTTTGGAAAAAAACCCACAAGGATCTACAGCAGAACAAGACCTGAAAATATTAAAATCTACTATTAATAGGATGTCGTTACCTAAGAAATATTTGCTTTGGGAAGAATAAATTGAGCAGTTTATTGCATGGAACTTACCCACCACACCCATCCTGTCTTTACCTCACTGAGATAAAGCTAAAGCCACTTACCTACATGTAACTTGAACTTAAATATCACTTAGTTACAAATCACTGATATGAAGCTGTGGTCCAGCATGGTGACAAGAAAAACTTTTGAATGCCATAGATACTGCGTCTGGTGAGACACTACGTCACTGAAGCCACAAAAAAGAGTCCAGGCTTTTTAAATAACTCATGTGGCATGAAATAGGGACCTTCTTTGATTACTAAATATTGCTATAGAAATAGAGCTAGCAGAAATGCAGATAACATACCAACGTGCACAAATACATCCATTTATTAATGATACAACTGTTTATTTTGCAGCTTCATATATTCTTGGTAAGCATGGACAAAAGGATTGCTCAAAAATGTTTTGCCACATGCAGGAAAAAAATGCCTGAGGAAATACACAAAATTAAAGTTTCCAAAGTGTTAAAGTTTTGGCTAGTATATATATTCATGGAGAAAGAGGGTGCTGTCATGGTTTATTCCCAGCTGGCAACTATGTCTCACACTCTGATCTGGTGGGACAGGGAACGACAAAATTGGGAAAGGGAATTGGAATGACAAAAGTGAGAAAACTTGTGGGTCGAGACAAAGCTGGTTTAATAAGGAAAACAAAGGCTGCACACACAAGCAAAGCAAAACAAGGAATTCAGTCACTGCTTCCCATGGGCAGGTGGGTGTTCAGCCATCCCCAGGAGAACAGGGCTCCAGCAAGGGAAATGTGACTTGGGAAGACAAACATCATCAGTCTGAAAGGCCCCCTTCTTTCTTCTTCTTCCAGCTTTCAATGCCATGTGGTCTGGGATATTCCTGGGATCAGCTGTCCTGGCTGTGTCCCCTCACAACTCCATGTGCCCTCCCAGCTCCTCGCTGGTGGCATGGGGTGAGAGGTAGAAAAGGCCTTGATGTTATGTAAGGGCAGCTCAGCAGTAACAAGAACATCCCTGTGTTATCAACACTTCTTCCAGCACAAATCCAGAACACAGCCCCATACTAACTACCATGAGGAAAATTTATTCTACCAAAACCCAGCCAAACCAGCCAAAACCAGCACATATATTCAGCAGATACAGAGCAAACACTTTGATAATTTTAAGTTCTTGTATTTTTGAATGAACTGAATTATCAGAACCCTACTTTTGCATAGGAGCAGCAAAACTGATCAAATACTCCTTTGCCTTTTTTGAAGGAAAAAAAAGAAAAAAGTATGGACTTTTATTAAGAAAGTTTACATGGTTTTAACTCATTGGAGCACTACCAGATGAGGAGCTGGTAAAGTAATTTTTTTAAGCTATCTTACCCAATTCAATATTGTCAGTATGAGTGGTCCAGTTTTTTGCTAAACAAACACTATTGTTTGAATTCCTGCAACAAACCAACCTACCAATACACAGTAATGAAATCTAAACACTCCTTTATAACAAGAAATAGAACAAGATCTTTCCAGTCAGAGGATTAAAAAAATTATTTCAAACCAGGTTCCAGTAAAGGCATCAAAAAATCAAAATTAAAGAAAACAATGCAATTCAGAACAGACTGTCATTTTCCAAACCTAGCTTGCTTGGATGTCAGTAGCTGCTATTAATTGTTGTATTAGACACAGTGGAAACCATGCTTGCATTCCCCATTCCTTATCCCCATCCTCCTGTCACAAACACATGCATCCCAAATGCTAGTCCTAATCACTGCTTCACCACCTCAGACTTAGAATCAGTCATAAGATATGCTTCCCTGTAATTTCTCTTGGGCTCCAAATGCTCTCAACCATAACTTGCTCTTCCTCCTGCACCTGACTGGGAGGTGTTGGGTCCATGGCTGGTTGGATGCTGTGCCTGGGCAGCCTGAGGAGATGCAGGCCCAGCCACAAAGAACAACTGAGTGGTGCCAATGTCAGTATGGGTGCCTGGGCAGAATGGACACTGCTGCAAATTGTTTTGAAGGAGTTTGCAGGCTGGGATTAAAGAAACAATGGAAGAAACAATGCTGTGTCAGCATGTCTACATGTCACCTACCAAGGATTTTTTTTTCTCTTTTAAGGCACACATTTCCATACATCTTTTTTTTGTTTCCACTGGCAGTGGTATCCCTGTGAGGAATGCTACTGCACGATCGAGTACCAAGGCACCGTGAACATTATTAAGCACAACTTTGTATCCCACCACAATCATGACCTCTATCCCAACAAAGCCCTGCTTAAGTGTCACCTGCATAATCGTAAATTGGCTGATCGAGCATCAATTGAGTTAAATTCTTTTATAATGTTAAGTCTGCATCCTTTGCAAAAAACAAGAGTGGCATATAATTTCATTAATGAATAAATGTGATTTGATTACCCCGTAAGAATATCTGGAGGTTCACACCAAGAGGAAAACTGTGATGATCTCAGTTTGCAAGACCTGCCAGGAGCACACAATGCCTGTTAATATTTGCTCATATTCCATCTTCCTACTGCATCAGAAGAGTGTAATGTAGCCAGAGCAGCTAGACACTCCTTTCTTAAACAAAACTGACATGCCATCAAGTTCAGTGCTTTTTCTGGCACAGACTCAACTGAATTCTAAGTAATTCAGTCAAAAGTGCTTTAAAATAAAAAAATGTTATCTGAAATTTAGTAGACTAAACCTCAGAAAAATGAGTGTAATTTTCCATTATTCCTATTAATGTTTTAAATAGATTGGCAAAGAAATACTGAACTCCCTTTAAAAAAAAATGAAGTCACTCCTAGGTTTAAGTTTCAGTTTTGTGTTGGTGAAACAGAAGAAAGGGAACTTAGATCACTTTGCAGCCTTTTTTTTTTTTTTAATAAAACACTTGAGTCTAAAAGAAGAAAAAGAGTCTATTTGAAACCATATTTTCTTTTTCCACTTGTCTGTGCAAATTCTTCTGGAGGAATACAAATGCTACTGGTCAGATTCACATCAGAGTTTCTCAAACAGAAAAGTTTCTTGGTTCACCTTCACAGTGAACAAAACTCTAGCAGAGACAACACTCAAAAAATTTTCCCTTATTGACATAATTTTCTTATATACAATGAGGCAGCTCGCTAGATGAGGTCTGATATTTAAATTCTGACTGTAAACCACACCTTTTTTTCTGATGTTTCTAGTTTCACTAAGTTTCACATTATAACAGCATATTGAGAACATAAGCCATAAAAACTAGCAGTGTTAAAAATTTTGCAGGTGCACTGGCTGAAGTAAGCTCTTCCTTCTCTTAAATGACCTGTGAATAATCTGCATTCTTAAAAGAAAAATAAGGTCTTGTTGTCAGGAGAAACTGTCAATGCAAGCACCGATATGAAAATAAAAATAATTTAATATAGGAACAGTTAAACAGATAACAGACAAGAAAGAAGTAAATGGGGAATATGCAAATCATACTGACTGAAGTTATGCATCTGGCTACCAGCTTATATTTTAAGATCACAAAACTAAACTTAATATCCATTTCCTTATTGTTCTGATGGTTAACTGGTATCCTTTTATGAATTTGCAATTCCTTTCTCTGAGCTGCTGAACTATATTGTACTATACTGACTAGTAGTACCGTACAGAAACCTCCTTCTCACAGGGCTATTGAGGCTTTAAGACTCATATTCAACATAATATTGAAATGGCAGTGATTTTCTTCTCCTGCTGATCAGATCATGTTCCCCTTCCTACTGTATCAGGAATGAGCAAGCTGCAATGCTCTTCCTTATTTTCCTCTTATAGCCTTCTTCCCTAATTCTCCTCTAAAGCCTTAAACATTTCATCATTAAAATCAGTCTTTGGTCCATCACTAAAATGTCTTTGCTTGCACTGAGATCTTCAGTATTGGGGAAGGGACTAAGTTATTTCAAGTGGAGCCAACTAAAGTAATAACTAAATACAACTTCCTGGTACCCAGCAACACTTTACTGCTTTCGGATGTTGTATGTCTTGTCTGCAAATATCTTAGAATAAAACACTGTGCCACCCAGATTTAAGTTTGCTATGCTCATTTGGCTTCCACCACACTAAAATATGCAGACTTCACAAAGCAGACTTCATTACATGGTTCAGCAGAAATGAAAGGACAGGTAACACTTAGAGCAAAATTCTAGTATTTGAATATAAACTTTAAAGAAACCAAAAGAAAACTCAGAAACCATAGTATTTGTTTTAGGTAATTCTGTTCAAAAGAAAAAAAATAAGCAGTGTTATGTGAGCTGATGAAAAGCAGAACCACTTAAGGAACCATGACAGTAGTTTAATCACCTTTCTTTCCCAATACCAGATGTTTCACTGATACGTAACTGAATTTTCAGTATTACAAATAGTTCTCATTTTTAAAGACAACTTACACCCATTTTTTAATATGCACTGCACTGCTAATTCCCAATTGCCTTTCTGATTTTTTCCCCTTTTACACAATCTTGTTATTTTTTTTTAAATCAACACCTTAATAACAAAATTTTATAAAGCTGTGCAGTCCCAGGACACCAAAAACATCTACCACCAGGCCGGGTTCTAGCAGATACAGCTTTGAAAATCTGATCAGATTTGTCCTCTAAAATAGGATGCATCATACAAGGCAATGTCCTGAGTCCCTGAAACAAGAATGCAAAAAAGATGCATTTTATAATGTATTGGTTCTAAAACTAGAAATCAACTAGTATTGTGGGTACTTCTGTTTTAATAAATATGGTTATATCTCCAAGGACAAGTTGAATCAATGGATTAAACAAATTATTTTATCATTTCTTAAACCAGACTTCCACTGCTTATTAAAATTAGAATGACTAAAGGAGAAGCCAGCTATTTAGAGTGGAATATCATAAAGTATTATCAGTATTAAATATTTTAACCTACACAAGTTAACCTACAAGAGTAGGAAGAGTCAAGAATAAATACTAAGTACATTTATTAGCACACAAGCCAGCAGATGGACAAACAGGATGAAGCCCAGCATCCTTTACCATAACAGTACTCAAACCAGTGCTACTGAACCTTATTTAGAGAGCAGAGAGCCCCACCTGGGCTTTGGGTGTGTGCATGTTATCAGCATGCATCAATCCAATCTCTTGCTGTTACATTTACACCTTCTGACACAGACAAATGGAATACACGATACCCATTTGCTAAACCTATGGCCCACAAAAGGCTAGGTAGCACATAACGCTGTTAAAATCAACCATAGTTGTGTCTTACACATGGTAGGTGCCCTCTCACAGTCCCTAATGGAGAGCAGAGGAAGCCAACATTCACCTTGCTGATTATTTGATTATAGATGGATGATAGCACATGCACCCTGCACTGTTTGTTACTCACACTGGGACTCCTTTAGTGCTCCTGTGTCTGAACAAGGCTTGGGGCTGACCTGCTGGGGAGCAGCTCTGAAGAGAAGGACCTGGGGGTCCTGGTGGACAGTGAGCTGTCTGTGAGCCAGCAGTGTGTCCTGGTGGCCAAGAAATCCAATGGGATCCTGGGGACATTAGGAGGAGCAGTGCCGGCAGGTCATGGAAGGGGATCCTGCCTCTGTACCCAGCCCTGGTGAGGCCACACCCGAGTGCTGTGTCCAGTTCTGGGCTCCTCAGGACAGGAGTGACATGGAGCTCCTGGAGCAGCTCCAAAGAGAGCAAGAGAGGTGACTTAGAGTGAGCATTTCTCTTACGGGGAAAGGCTGAGGGAGAAGCTGGGCCTGTTCAGACTCAAGAAGAAACGACCCCTTGATAAAAGGAGCCCTCATCGGTGTCTACCAGTGTCTGAAAGAGGGTGGCAAGAGGTGGAGCCAGGCTCCTCTCAGTAGTGCCAGGCAATAGGACAGGAGGCAACAGACAGAACCTGATGAAGTTCCGCCTCAACACGAGGAAGAACTTTCACTGTGCGGGTGACTGGAACAGATTGCCCAGAGAGGGTGAGGAGTCTCCTCACTGTATATATTCAAGAACCGTCTGACCCACTCCTGTGCTGTATGATCAGCGATGTCGCTGAGCAAGGACACGGGCGCAGACAAGCACCGATGTCCCTCTCCGAGCGCCCCCACACGCACCCCAGCCGCTCCCAGCCCACTCTGACGCTGCGCCCGCCAAAACCTCCCTTATCCATCGCCCCGCCCCCCGGACTGCGCCTGCGCAGAGCCCCGCGCGGGGGAGGCGCCCTCGGGGTGCGTGACGCCACCCGGTGACGTCACTGCGATGACGCCACCCTGCACGTCCGGCCTGTGAGGGCGGGGGCGGCCGCGCTCATGGACGACGAGGACTGCCCCGACCTGGTCCCCATCGGCGCCGAGCACAGCGATGCCAGCCCCGGCGGGAAGATCCCCGTGACGATCATCACGGGGTACTTGGGTGAGGCGCGCTGCAGGGACTGCGTGCAGATTGGGGAAGGCCTGGGCTGCCGCGGGGCCGGGGCTGCAGGGCGGGGGCCTCCTCCACACGGGCCGGGTGAGCAGCGCGGGATCCTCCGGCCGCTCCAGTGGATTTGCAGGGCCACTGTGAGCAGCAGGGTGCCTTTACCATCCTGCTTTCAGGGGCCGCTTGGTTCTGGTCGCGTTTGACAAGCGGCTCTTGGCCCCTTAACGTCAGAATAGTGCAACATATTTGTCTCGGTTCAATGCAGATTGCATTGCAGTCTGAAAAACGTGAGGCTCGGCGTTTTTCCCCTCGACCAGGAGAGATACTGTGTGCTACTCGTAGTTATGGACAGTAAGGATCTGGTTAAATTTAGGATCGCCGTCACTGTTCTGAAAGTTGTAGCTTTGTACTGCGTTGCACTGTTGCAGGAAAAAAACCTCTTAAGGACAAGTAATGAAGGTTCCCTAGATGTAGTGGTCCCCTGCTTTGGAATAGATGATCCCTTCCACCCTTGACAATTCTGTGATCTTTTGCATGGGATGAAACTGCTCTTGAAGTAGGGTCGCAGAGGGTATGAACACATTTTTTAACAATGACCCGTTTAAAGGCAGTTAGTAGCACATCCGTGGTTATTGGTGGCAGAACTGGTCTGAAAAGGCAGTGAGAGAGAGAAGATTGAGTGTGCCTTTTGTTAAGAGAAGCATAGAAGTTAGTTTTGTAGGAAAAGACTTCCCAGCTAGTAGGGAGCTTTTAAGTTTATCAAGTACTGACACTTAATGAATGGAAAAACTGTGAGTCATTTAAGATTGAGATTTTATGTTCTGATAGTGCTATGGGGTCAAATATGTCTACAAATTAATTTCTGCATCATTAGAATAGAATCTAGGATACTAGAATGAAAACTCCCATTTAGAAGAGATTTGCTTGAAGTGTGCATGTGCATGCATAACAGTATTTAGTTTTTATTTAAACATACATGTGGATTTTCTTACATTTTAATAGAAATATGGTCTGTGTTCTAGGAGCTGGAAAAACAACTCTTCTAAATTACATACTGACAGAACAGCATAATAAAAGAATAGCAGTTATTCTGAATGAATTCGGGGAAGGTATGTAAAAGTGCAGAAACCTTTCTTTTTGCCACAAAATGATAAGTACATAAAACTGCTGGAAACCAAGACTGTTGTAATTTTAAACCCATTAGTTAAATTGTTAACAAACCTCATAGTCCTCAGAAGGGCAGAAAGTCTTTTTGCTGGTTTTCATAAAATAGTGACATGTATTAATCTGTTTTGGACATAAATGTAAGCCCTCAGTAAGTAAGTAAATAACTAAATAAATACATCACCCTGTTGGAAGTGCTATACCTCCATTTGTCCTGCTCAGTTTCATATAAATGGAAATTAAAATAATATGTTGGAAGATAATATTTTCTTTTATTTCTTTTCCCCTCAGCCATTTGCAGATCATAGATTATCTTGGACCAAGAAAATGGGGAGATGTGTGCTTGATGACTATGGCTCTTTGAACTCTTTGCTTTCAGGATTTTTAATTGCTCTAGCTATAATTTTATATCTGTACCGTAGTCAGAAGCTTAAATTGTTTACACTGTGTTGGTGGGGGACTTTTAGTTTGATTGTTTTCATCAACAATGATGCCTGTCACTTTTCTGGTCCCAGAGCCTAAAATAAAATGTACAGACAGAGCCTTTATTTGATATGGAGGCACAGGCTGGTGTCCCTTTCTTTGTGCAAAGTTTGTGGCATGTATCATGTGCCATCATCCAGTGGGGTTTGATCTTTGTGGAATCAGCTTTGCCTTGGCCTTTAAATTTCTCATAAAATGGAAAATAAAAATTTCTTAAGAACGTGTCAGAAGCATGGTCTCAGGAGAAAAGAGTGTAATCCACATATCTCTCTCTTACAGGCATTGTCATGCAAGATTGTAGATTAAAAATATAGCACTACTTGTATTTTCAGGAAGTGCCTTGGAGAAATCTCTGGCAATCAGTCAAGGGGGAGAACTCTATGAGGAATGGCTGGAGCTGAGAAATGGCTGCTTGTGCTGTTCAGTAAAGTGAGTAAGGACTATTGTACAAGTTCTTACAGTGGATATTGTGGGGAATTGAGGAAGGAAGAAGACATCAGGATCTGATTCCTGAAACTGATGGTGGAATTGATTGAGACTTCTTTTGTCAGATGAAACAACAGTTCGAATTTGGGAGGTAGAAATTTTTTTCCTGTTGCTGCCTTACTGGATTTGGACTTGTTGTCTTTCAGAAAGTAATCTAAATACTAGCTTAAACACCACTGGGGTATTGTAGAGGAGGGATTTATCCTTCTATTGTTAGTATTATATGATTCTATGTAGAGAACTGAAGATTCAGGTAGGCTGGAACTAGGGCTCAGGTTTCCCAATTTCCTCACAAAATACTTTTCTTCTTTCTTTGTGCATTGGTTACTGCTCAATATTGTATTCATCAAAAAGGATGAATGGAAATCCTATTGTGGCCTAACAAAACACAATATCCAAATCTGTAAGCTGATGGTCACGTTAAAAAGCAAGAGAGTATTTGTTTCTTTGATACTTTTTTCCCTGTTTGTTTCAATGCTGAATTGTTTGTGCTAAGTTTGTAAATAAGGGTCATGGCCTGTTTGTCCTGAAAACTTGGGAGAACTGGTCTTATGCCTTAAATAGTAATAGGTAGTAAGTGAAAACCAGATGATCTCACTGGATTGTGTTTTTCTGGGGTGTCTTGCTGCTATATTTTATATACATTGGTTTCTTATATAAATGCATTATATACATTTCTGCTTCAGGCTGACTTCATCAGCTCTAAATTAAGTAAATGGCACATATTAATCTTGGTGTAGGTTAGGTAGAAAGGCAGGGCAACATGCCTCACTTCTACCTCACCCCTTATTTCTCTTACATCAGCTGCCAAACCAAATAGTTACAAATCTGCACAGCCCTGCTGTCCTTTACAGGTTGTTCAGTGTTTGAAAACAAATCTTTAAGTCATCTGGTGGGATTAGGCAAATACTATTTTCAGACTAAAATGAAACAGAAGACTAAAATTTGCCTAATATTATACCAGCAGATAACTAAATTTTCATTGTAGACTGTAAGTCTGCAAATGCCCCGATGTAGAACTTTTGCTTTGATGATACTGACACTGTGTTCTGCATCAGAAGATACATTTAAATACATGCTTTAGCTTGTTTTCTGTGTTCTCAGGTTTAATTGTTTCTTCTTACAGGGACAATGGTGTGAAAGCGATTGAGAACCTGATGCAAAGGAGAGGAAAATTTGACTATATATTGTTAGAAACAACTGGTTTGGCAGATCCAGGTAGTTCACATTCCAATTTTCATAACCGTGATAATTATTCTGTTTTTATGAAGTGCTTATTTGCTCACCAGTTAGTTCACTTTGACAGATGTAATATAAAGTGGTGAGTTGTCAGGCACCTATGCTTTGATGGTTGTATAGACTCCAATGAATTGGTTAAGGTGCAAATATGAGGTTGTGTGTTTGGTTGGGTTCTGTCTGTTGAACTTGCTCTAAATTGAATCAAAAGCTTAGCAGAAATGCAGCTAAAATATATTTCCCTTTAGAGAAGACACTGGGCCTAGCAAAGAGAATCATGCTCTGAAACTAGTAGTTTTCAGTAAACTTTTGATGTTCTACATTCCTTCTTTTAAAGTCTAAATAGTTACCATCTTGTATTGTTAGACTGGTTGTGATAGGCCTTATATTTTGTGAAGTCATAAAATATATTGTGAAACAGACTAGTATATTCTTCTTAAAGAGCATTAATAGGCTTGTATGCTCTTCAGTAATATTTATTATAAAAAGGTGTTTAAACTTGAGCTCATGTTAGGAATAGCTATCCAAAACAGTTTTCTCTAAAGTGTCCACATTAAAAATCTGTTGTAGATGGAGAGGGAAGGAAATTCTTACCAGAAATTCAGTTGTTTCCCCTTTAGGAGACTGGTGCTTTCCAGCTCAAAGCTAAATAGTCATCATTATAAAGTAATTTTCTTCAAAAGACAGGACATTGATTTGGCCTCTGTTACACACAAATTCTGTTTGAGTCAGATTGGAAAACTATTAAGCTTTTTGGGAAAAAAAAAATCAATAGATACCAGAAAACAATTTCATGTTGTGGTCCCTGCTATATCTTGCACGAGTAAGCACTAGAACAACTGGCAGGTATTTGGGAATGATATGGAGTGGTGTTTGAAGGACTGCATCCTGTCACTTCAGGTGGACAGTTTTAGGTGTTGTAGTGACTTGAGTTGCTGATCTTATTGTTAGCACTACAAATACAGTTTTCCTATGAAATACCTCAATGTATATACTTTACTGGAAAAATCTCAATTTTGCACCGGTGTGTATACTGCACTTTTAGGAGCTGTGGCCTCCATGTTCTGGGTTGATTCTGAGCTGGGAAGTGACATCTATCTTGATGGTAAGAAGTGCATATATTTTCCTGTGTTTGTTTTCCTGTGTTTTGGCATTTCATATCTGGATTTAGAGTAAGGACTTCTTAGTGTTTTAAGGCAAGATTTCAGAAAATATTTGAAATGTATGAACTTGCTTTCACACTGTCAGATTTGATCACAGAGGTATCCCTGCTTATTTTGATGCTTGTTTATGTACTTGGTGAGACGTTTCATCTTGCTGAATCCAACAAAAATTGTGTAATGCTTTTCTAAGGGATCAGATATGGACAGCTCCTGATTGTGATGTAAGTGGGGGGAAATCTCATTAGCTAGATGTTATAAAACCTCATTTAGGGCTATATTACAGCATGCTTTTTTTCTCTTTCTTCCTTCCCCCACTTCTCCTGCAATGTAGTGTTTCCTAAAGGGTTTCCTTTTCTTCTGAATTCATAACTTGTCAACACCTGGATGTTTTCTGCTTTCTTCACCTATTGTACTTGTTGGCTCTACTATTTGCTGTGTTCCAATAAAAACCTGAGATTAGTGAAAGATAAATCATCACTATATATAGTTAAAGAGCGATTTTTTTAATGAAGGAAAAACCTACTTTTTGGCTTAAGAAAAGTGCTACTAACATTTTGGTCAGTCTGTGAAATACCCATCTAGCCATGGAAGGAAGCACTGAGTTTAGTAAAAAAGAACTTCCTGAGTTTCTGCCAGAGACTTGCAAATTCCTGGTCATTTACCATCAGAATGGCTGCATGTGTCAGTCCCTTAATTTGTTTCAATATTCTGTAAAAGCATTCCTCAGCCAGTTTCCTCCTGTGGAAGATGAGGCATCTACTTTGTGAGAATTTATCTCACCTGGTTCTGTAGATATTTTACTGCCACAGATATGACAAGGAGTAAAAAAAATATTTAGGTAACAAGTTTAATCTTCAGATACTTTCAATTCTTCCAGTTTATTATAACTAGTTGTAAATGTGCTGATATTGTTACCTTTGTACAGGAGGTTTGTGAGTTGTTAAACTGTCTGCTGATTTCAGCACATTTCTATTCCATTTTAATGTTTTCTTTTAGGTATTGTGTCTGTTGTTGATGCAAAGCATGGATTGCAGGTAAGTTACTAGATTGTTAAATGTTTTAAAACAACAGCAGTAGAACAGCTGTGGCAGTAATATTCATATGGATTAATTAATTTTAACAATAGCTGTAATTCTTACACTGAATGAGGATATATTTCATTATTACTATGCTTTGAATTTTGGCACAGGGAAGTACTAATATTCCCAGGAATTCAGATTCTTACAGACACAGCAACGTGGCTGACAAGAGTTGCCACGTTGCCTCTATAAAATTACATTGCTGCACTATAAAACTCTTCACCATCCTACCTAATACAGTTTCCTACTTATCTAAGGCATACTCTTATTTGCAGTTATAGGAACATAAGTTTATAATTTCTCTACTTAATGTCTGTGTACCCCTACTATTACATCAATCCAAGCCTCTCCCAAGGTTGCAAATCCAACCCTTCAGTAACTGTGGAAGTTCCTATTTTTCTGTCCCCCTACAGCTAAATACTTGGTTCCTTCTAGTTCTATCTCTTCACTCAGGAATCTTGCTTTTAATCCAAATAGGCATTTGGATTACTGTAAAAACAAAGGAGAAATTGGTCACTGGTCTGTGTTACTTGAAAGGTGAATATAAGAACAGATGTCTTATACTAGTGTGGTAACAATTTAGTTAGGGCTCAGACTGGGAAGGGTACTAATGTAATGGCAGCTGTGGTGGGGAAAAATGACAGCAGAGGTGTCCTAGTACTGCTTCACATTAAAATGTTATATGGAAGCAGACAAAAAGAGCAGGTATTAGAGTAATCTGTATATAAACTACAGTATAAGAACAGATGTATTATAACAGTGAGCTTAGGTCAGCAAAAATTGTGATTAAATCAAATAGTTCAGCTTTTTTTTTTTTTGTAATAGATGGATGTAAATATAACTATTTGCAACTTAATTATTCAGGAGGTCACTGCTTTGATTGGGAACTGATCTTTGAAAGATTAAAAAAAAGTGACCATAAGAAAAAATCCTTAATTATATAAAAATTCCGTACTGTGGAAGTGTTTTTAATACTTCTGCATTTACAATGGCTGCAAATGGCTCTGAGAACTGAAGAATAATGGTTTAAAGATAAGAGAGTGATTCTTCCTGTTTAAGATTTTTTTTGTTTGGATTACTTGGGTTTCTCCTTTCATTTGTGCTTATGTAATAGCTGATTTACCAAAAGGGTAGCAGTCCTGTCCTCTCATCAATTTGTGTTGGACTGGAACAGAACAAATCTAACCTCATAGCAAGCCAGTTTGGCAAGTTATATTCATTGTGTTGTGCAAGAAGTTTTGTGGAGAAATTGGTAGAAGAGTGAGGGGAAGTGGCTGATCTGCCCTTCCAAGCAGGAACCATCTTCTAAATCAGCTCAACTATCACAAGAAATCATATCATGTTTTAGGTCAGCCCCTTTTCTGCTGGGTTCCCTCACACTAATTCAGATGTGTTTTATTGCTTGCAAAAATGTTGTTCTGTTTATCTTCATGCAGTGCTGAATTATTGCCTTCGATCAAATATAATTGTGTTGCACACAGCAGCACTAAATTGTTACTGTTTGAAAATTAGTTTTGAGTTTCAAGTAACATAACAGAAACAATACAAAAATGTTTTGAAACATTCAAATTTTCCATGTACTATTACCTTTGGCAGCTCAATGAAAACATTCATTATCTAATCGGTAAACTTGTAAAACACTGACATCTGCTCAGAGCAGTAGGAACTTCAGACTCTCTCAGTTGTGTACTAAGTAAACAACTTTTACTTTCTATAAGAGGATTTGCTAACTTGTTTAGTTTCTCTGATTCCAAAGCCTGACCTCGACAGCTGCTTATTATTTAAACAACTTTGAAAGCCATACAGCTAATGACATTGAGATAATGGGCAGCAATTTAAGTATGTCATGCTTCAAAGAACCAATCTATCACAAGAAAAGCTGACAAGCATACCTGTGACCAGTCAGCCAATTGAAACTGAAGTGGTAATTGATACCATGGGTTATCAGTCTTAACTGGTCTGTCACACAGCAATCTGAAATACTAATTTCTGTAATTGAGGGCAAACAGTTGGACGGGTTGAAGTTGCAGTCCTCAACTTCCATGACCTGACATTTGGATTACTGACATTTGTTCTTTCCAGGGCAACAAACCTAAAGATTAATTGAGTAAAATCAGTACACAGAGGATTACAAAGAAAAGGTCAGAGGAGAGGTTCCTTAAAGTCATCTTGTTGTTATGCTCTGTTCAGGTTGAGCACAATCAGGAAATAGTATTGTTTCTTTTTACATGGTAGAGTCACAGTATGCAATACCCTGTTTTTGTTCTTCAGGTAAAATACTGTTAGGTGCCTGATAATTCAAATAAAGAAAAGAAAGTTTTCTAGGTTTTTAAAAATGTATATATTTCCCATGACAATTGATTCCACTTTTAATCTAGTATTTCTGTAACTTGAAACAGAGAATTTAAAGTAATATTCTTGATACATTTAGAGCTGATAAAGGAATGCACAGGACTCTAACCTTCCCAGAAATGTAAGCAAGTTCTTACTAATATTACAGCATCAGTTTGAAGTTTTACTTCCTCCAGATGTCTGTAACATTTCTATCCTAGAGATTGCTGCCTCCATGGCAGACTGGGCAGAAAATAACTTGTAGCTAGACCTTTGCTGCTTCAGGGTTGCTGTGCCCAAGTTAAATAAGGCTTTGTGTTATGCTAATGCTTGAGATGCAGGTGGTTTTTTTCCCTTCCGTAATTCTTCTGTGAAGACACCAGACAAGTGGAGATGATACTGAAAGTCCTGTAGCTTCTGATCTGGGACAAACTTGCCAAAGAGTAGTGGTTTGTTCATAGAAACCTGGAAAATGTTACCAGTTTTTACTATCAAAGTACTGTTTGTCTTGTACAGTCTTCCAGAGAAAAAGAGTGTGAAGTTACAGATATGAAATGCTGTAGCAAGCCTAATCCATATTCTGTTAGTTACTTGAGTTCACACTCATTCGTAAAATTACTGAGCTTTCATTTTCTTCCAGATGTATTTTTTCATTGTTACTGTATATCATGGTGACTTTTTTACCTCACTGTAAAGCTGAAAAATAATTAAAATAAATATTACAAAGTTTTCCAACTCTGTAGCATTCTAATAATAAAATTAATCAGAAGAGTTTGCTTTAAGGTAATTTAATTATAAATCTCTGTAATGGTGAATGTATAAATGTACTTTTTCACCATCATTTAATAGAAAGATTCTAGATGCCATCTTCCTCAATACCTTGGTGAAAAACAGAAGTCAACTGAATTTGGTTTGGCTTTCTTTAATTGCAAATGAGTTTAAATTTAATTTGAATATGATTAATGCAATTCTTTTAATTTTTGTTCAGCACTTGACAGAGGAGAAACCAGAAGGCCTTATCAATGAAGCATCTCGGTATGGATGTAGAATCAAGTTAGGAACTGCACTGTATAAAAGTTGATTGGAAATGGGTTCTTTTTTAGGGCTTTTTTCTCCTGCTTTGCTTATACTGAGGTAGATTGGTGTAATGAGGTAAAATATGGAAAAGTAACTTCATGTTTCACTTGATCTTTCTGCCAAGAACTGACCCTTCTATTTTAATAGTGATGGGATTTTATTTAATTGAATGAGAAACACCAATGTTGGGGGAAATAAAAATTTCCTGTTATGTTCTCTCATGCTTGAAGCAGAACTGGAGATAGAGGAATACTTTGTAATAAATGTGGAGCCACAATAATTAAGGGTAATTCTAACAATTGAAGTCTTCATAAAGCAAAGAGGACATTACAAGGACCCAGATGCAAGGCAAACAGGGATTTGTAAAGTTGTTAAATCACTAACCACTTTGGATTAGGTGGCATAAAAAATGCCAACAAAGAAACAAACAAAACAACCTGAAATAAAGAATCTAGCAAGCCTTGATTTGATCTGTAAGGGCACAGAAGAACATATTGAGGAGAAGTCAGTAGTACTTTAATCATCCTCCATGATGTTCTAGTTTGATTAATGCTTGCCCTTCTGTACTAACAATGTTCATACTATCTTTTGGGGCCATGGGAGAGATGATGTTTCTGCCTTACAGATAAAATATTTATTTGTTAGTAATGTCTTTTTCTCTCTTTTTTTTTTTCTTTTTTTTCTAAATACATAGCCAGGTTGCATTAGCTGATCTTATAATCATCAATAAAACAGATTTGGTTTCAGAGGAAGAGTTGAATAAAGTCAGAACATCTGTGAGGTATGAAACTTTTGGCATAACTGTTATGCTGTACTGCCTCAAAAATTAATTTAATCATAGTTACTTCTTTACTACTGTTAGAATAGAAATTACATCTCATTATTAGATTGACACAAATTGATAAACTTACAAGGGAAAAGAGACTGCCTCTTGCTAAAGGTTCCAGTACTTCTATGTGCTTACACAATCTTAGCATTTTGTCTATCTAGGTAAGATTTGATGTTATTTATTAAGGACAGGCTTTTGTCTTAAGTGTTTATGTTTTTATGTTTCTGAGCAGCTGTTGCCATTTTTGAGAATTAGCAGAAGTGGAAAAAAGTCTGCTGGTAAATATGAGTTCACTAGCAAATGCAAAGATATATGGAGGAAGTCCCACGTAATTATCATGGGAGCAGAAGAACCAATGGTCTGAATCAAATTAATGATTGAAGACATTGCCCTTTTCTATCAATACCATGATAAGCCAAATTAAACATTAAAGTTTGTAAATACTTCGCAACTGTATTAGTTGTTTGAAATATGAAAATAAAAACGCTTAAGACTGAGCAGAGTGTATTGTGAATAGTGTTGGATAGGAAAATGCTGTTCTTACTGGTATCTTGTCAGAACTTGTGAAGTTCCCTGGCTGTTAGTGGAGGCCAAATATCTCAACCCATATCTGATAGTTATTTAAGAAGTTGATAACAGAGTTGGGGTGCTATTTCACATGATGCTGTCCATGGTTAACATATTGAAACAATATATCACAGTTGTATTTTCATCTAAATAATGATTTTTCTGTTTTATTTTAGGTCAATAAATGGACTTGTTAAAATTCTAGAGACACAAAGATCAAGGTATTAAATGGCCACTATTACTAGGTACTAGATCCTGCTTCTTTTGTGACAGTTTAAAGTGTTCTATTAAATCAGCTTTATTGAAGGAAAATTATTGAATTAGAAATACTTAATCCAATATTTATTTTATGAATAAGCATTCAGAAAAAAGTATTTTTGAGGAAGTAAAAATGTATTTTTAATTTATATTTTTCTTTGTTAGTGTTCATATCACAGAACCCCAGAATGAGTGAGGTTGGAAGAGAGAGCACAGTGTGTCATTTTGTCCAACCCTCTTGCCAAGCAGGGTCATCCCAGAGCACATGGCTTGAGCACAGGATTGTGTCCAGATGGTTCTTGAATATTCCCTACGAGGGAGACTCCACAGCCTCTCTGGGCAGTCTGTTCCAGTGCTTGGTCACCCACACAGTAAAGCAGTTCTTGCTCATGTTCAGGTGGAACTTCCTGTGTGTCAGTTTCTACCTGTGCCCTCTTGTCCTGTTGCCTGGCAGCACTGAGAGCCTGGCCCAGGCTCTGACATCTTCCCTTCACGTACTTCTATACACTGAGGAGATCCCCTCTCAGTCATCTTTTTGAGTCTGAACAGGCACAGCTCCCTCAGCCTTTCCTCATTAGGGAGGTGCTCCAGTCATTTAAACACCTTTGTTGCCTTCCCCTGGATTCCCTCCGGGAGCTCCGGGTCTCCCCTGTGCTGAGGAGCCCAGAGCTGGGCACAGCATTGCAGGCACAGCCCCACTAGAGCTGACAGGATGGGCAGGATCACCTTCCATGAACTGCTAGCTGTGCTCTTGCTAATGCACCTCAGGACAGCCTTGGCATTCTTGGCCACAGAGATACACTGCTAACCAACCTTATGACTGAAAGCAGCTTGCAAGGTCAGGTTGGTTTTGAGCTAATAATTGGTCATGTGCACTACATGTGTTTTCCATCTATTGTGTCACCTTAAATATTATTCTCATTGCTGCTGCAAATAAGTTGTTCCTACACAATGACGTTGAAAGCAGTGGAACGAAGTTACAAGAACAAGGAAAATCATTTCACTGTTATTGCAATTTTTAATTGAAATTCCAACTCAGATTTCTTCTTTAATAAGGAGTTAAATAGATATTGTATTCCCAGGAGCATTAGGATCTTCTAGACTTCTGGGACTGATTTGTGCACTTTTACATCCATTACTGGATTATTGTGGTCAATGTTCATAAAATACAGGTTTTCAATTTAAACAAATTTAAAGGGAAGATAACAGTCATAACCTTAATAAAGGATACTTGGCTTTTTAAAGTTGTTGGCAAATGTAGTTGGAAATTGTAGAGAAAAATCCTTGCTGTTGTTGGGTGATCAGATAGGACCAATTTTGATGAAGATACTAAACTACATGATTTGTGTTTTAAATGTCCATTAGGGGGAGATCCAACATGTGATCTCTTTGCATACTGTATGGTGTCTGATTGCAGCTAGCACTGTGTTTTGGATATGAGATAAAGTGGACCTCAGATTCAGTCCTCAATGACAACTCTTTGTTACTTGTAAATATTCTTCTGTAAATGACACATAGGGTCTCTTCCATCATTAAACATTCCAAATGTGAAATAAGCACAAAAGGAATTTATTGGCATGTTATTTGATGACATACCCTTTTTAAGGGGGGGGTTGTTCCTCAAAAGCCCACATTTAGAAGGGAGGGTTACTATGTGATTTTTTTAGAACACTGCTGAGAACAACTGACACTGAGCTGGTCATGAATTTTACCCAGGAATTGTTTGTAAATTCCATTACAAATCTTTCATCTTAGAAACTGCTTGGTACAACTACTGTTGAATGTAAAAGTTTAATGCTTCTGATTGTATTCCAGAGGTGGGGTGGTTTTTTTACCTCTCATGTTCTTTTTATTTAGCCACGCGTCATTAACTGCATCTGAAAAGCTACCAGTTGCTATTAGCAATGAAATCTTTAGTCTGTATTGCTTTGTGAAGAAGAGTTTCTTATGCAGGTTTATAGGTAGCCATTCTTGTAAGCAGATATGATCAGTACTGCTTATTCTGTATTACATTTTTCATTTGTCTGTTTCAAATTGTAGAGTTGAAATTCCTAGTGCTAGTGCTTGCCTCATAAAGTTTCCATTTGGTTCGCTAACAGTGTGTTAGTATAAGCTACATTTATTCCAGGGGTTTGTGTCTGCCTTGACAGGCTCAAGGTTCCATTTCTCATTATTCAGGCATCTAGTATAAGAGATTTTATCATATTTTTGGAAATACCTTGTGTTTTATTGTATTTTTTAAAGTTTTGTTTCTGTGCTTACATGTTATTGTGTAAATAAACATGGCATTTCCTTGTAGAAGACAGTACCAACCACTGATATCCAAAAATAAAGCTAAGAATTAATGGCACTAGTGTGATAGACAAGAAAAGAAATATAAGTTTCATTGATCACCTTTTAAGCCTGATATTTAAATACATCAAAAATACAAATGTTTCTTTTTTCCCCTCTCTTTAGGGTTGATCTCTCTAATGTCTTGGACCTACATGCTTTTGACAGTTTATCTGGAGTAAGGTATGGTGATAATTTTGTTGTCTTCTATTAGAAAAAAATATCTGTGCATGAAACAGACACACTGAAACCCTGGCTCAGTTTTGCATCTGAGTTTCTTTTAGAAATTCTAGTTTAGTCTGTCCTGTCTAGACCAGTGCAGTCACATTTTAAAAATTATTGCTTTATAAGTGGTAATATCAGATGGAGTTCTTTTCTTATTCAAATGCCTGCAAAAACCTTTTTGACCTTATAAAGTTAAATGAGCCATAGTGTGTGTGGTTGGTTGGCTTTTTTCCCCAAAATGCAGGTTTTGGTTTAATATCAGAGTAGATTTGTACACTTCTCTGGTTCATTTAAAGCATTTCAAAACTTTTCCCCTTGGTATCATGATGAAATGGAGGCCTGCTTAGATTTTACAGAAAAGAATGAGGGACTGAGGTTCCACAGCAAACAAAGGCTCTGCAAATTCTGATCACTGTGTTTCTCATTCCTGGTGTTTTTAATGCCAAATGCATGCTTCAGCATCCTGGATGGGTGCAGAAGTAAAATGGGAAGGAAAGGGAAAGGGTCTTTCTGTTCATGTGTGCTGAAACACAGCAAAGAGAGTGAGGAGTACTGGAGCGATCATAAAGGAAAGGAGGGCAGTGTCAGCTTCAGTTTTCTTCCTGGATACACACTTTTCACTTCAGATAATGGAATGGAGCAAATTCCTTTTCCACAGAAGGGAGAAATTGCAGGACATGCAAATTAGTAACCTCTACTAGATAATACGTACTTGTGAGATTTCCCTCTGAACTGGTATGGTACTATCAAAATGATAGGTTTGGTCGTTTTTTTGCTGGCACTGGCTTTTGTCTGATCAGTGAAATACTGTAGTGTTTGTTTCAAGATTTCTATCAGTGGCAGCATGAGGAAAATAACTAGGCATCCAAAACAAAGTTGAGGGAGCAGGGAGGCTGACATATCCTTTAGAGTTAATAGGTAAGTATTAGCTTGTAAGCCAGATGATAAACTCATGTTCCAAGTTCTTACTGGAACATGAGCTCATGATCTTAATGGATCAGCTAACTGAATTGACTCATGCTGGAGCCACACAACAGAGATAAAAGAGTAGAAAGATGTGAACCAGAAAAGGATTGTTCTTGATAACAGCAGTTCACTGTTAGATCTGATTATTTGTAATATTAGGTGATGTTCTGGGAAGTTTACTAGTTTGCTGCTCCAAAGATCTGAGAAAGTTCTCAAGGAACTGACAAAAAAATTATTGCTTTCATCAGTCTAGTCTTCTCTCTTATCTCACTCAGAGTGAAGTTACTTCAGAGCTTCTCAATATTTGGTATTAAAACAGAGGAAACACTCTAAAATGTCAGCATTTAAAGATGAATTCTGGAAGTACCAAGAATATTGTAGACTACTTAAATAAAGTTTGGTTTATTTTGTTTATGTTTGAACTCAGCACAGCAAAATTGCTTACCGTTTTTAGTTCCTAGATACAGAAGTTCATACATAAAATATTAGTTGTGGTTTCAGTGCGATCACCTGAGCAGAAAAACTCTGCATCCAGCACAACTTGAACACAATACACACAAGTACATTAATAAATTACATAAGTACATTAATATTTTTTTTCTTTCAATGGCATACGTAGGAAGGATTTTTGTCAGCAGACAGATACAACATCTGTTTGGTGTGACTGTGTGGTAGAACCTTGTAGTCTCTATATACCCTGAAGTCACAGAAAACATGTTGTGAATTCTGGATTCTGTGAAGGCAGTATGAGAATAAGACAGCAAAGCAAAGGAAATAGGAGAAGTAGAAATGTGAAGTGTTAATTCTGTAGCAAACACTGCCTTTTTTTCCCACCAGAAACACTTCTTAAAAGTTTTACAGTCATCAAATTAGGAGGAGGGATTTTTATGGACAGTCTTCTCTGAAGTGGCAGAGAACATCATAGCAACTTGTGCTACAGTATTTCTTCTCTGCATGTTATTCACAACATAGAGAGAAAACAGAAACAGTACAGAAGACAGTGTTTGAAGAAATTTTGTGCTATCTTGATTAATCAAGAGAGATGTGGATGTGAAATCTAAAGCTGCGGTACAATTTTGTGTTGTCACACAAAAAGATGCAGTAAGACCCTAAATTTAGTTCACAAAAGAAGCCCCCAAGTTCCTTTATTGAGTGGAGAGTATCTGTTTTAAGTTAGCAGCCACACTGCATAGTAGAAGTGAGCTGTACAGCTGAGAAATAGAAGCTGGTATATAGTATTTAAATTTGTATTACAGATTTCGTTCTCTCAGGCAACAGCTTGTACATTCTTTTGATTTTCAAATAATGGTAAATTTTTTTAAAAAACCAAGATCTATTAACTTGATAAATTCTAGTTGTTTATTTTTTCTTGCTTGCTTTAGTGACATAGTTTGCTTTTTTTTGCACAAAGGAGTATCAAGGGTGTTGTGTTCATTGAAGTATAAATGCTTTTAATGCTGAAGATATTGCAAATCAGGACTACAATTCTCTTTATGTTTTAAAAAGCCTAATTTTCTAACAAACAATTAACTATATCAAACAGATATAATTAAACATTTCTATTTGGGGATTAAAACTGAATTAACTGTTGAAGCTTATTCTGAATATATAGTCTTCCTTTGATATTTCAGTTTTGCTCTGCAATACTGGAGTTTTTTAAATTTTGAAATAATTACGTTTTGTCCACCCTACTCAAATGTGACATGTAACTTTACTTATTTTCAGTTTGCAGAAAAAGCTTGAGCATGTAAAGACAACACATGAACATTTAGATAAGGTAATTATAATAAATACTGCTTTGATGTTTTTGGAACAACAGGGCTGTTCAATATTGCATGCTAATTTTGTTACCATTTCAGAAGGTTTCAGTTAGGGAGTAACGTGTTCTAAGGTATTTGGAAGATTACCTAGATTACACAAAAGGAGTGTGCTTTGTTGTAGATAGTTTCTAAATGGATATATGAAGTCTCACTTTCAAAAACAGCTTATAAGCTTCCAGTGCTCCAGTCATGTAATTTGTTGATTCACATAGAAAGTATTACTGAACCAAATAGAACTTTTTTTTTTTGTAGGTATTTGCAGAAACAAGTCCTAAATTTGTAGCCAGTCTGTCCTGTAGGTTTTCTGTCCAAAAAACATCTCTCTGGTTGAGCTGTGGGTGGGGTTCACCCACAGGCTGCAAGTCCCCTCAGTGGCTGCAAAAAAGTAAAAGCTTGTATTTTTTAAGGCATCTTAGAAAAGCGAGCTTTCTTCAAAAGTTTCTGTCATTAATTTATTTTGAGGTTAAAATATGATGCCTACAGTGCCTGTATTTTTCTTTTCAACTGCATATTTTAACTATGAAGTTGCTAGTCTTGAAAACAGGAAAAGGCAGTTATAATTTGATTTTGGAACTAATGATTAAATATAAAATCAGTTCATGCTTAATTATAATTACAATGACAATGTTGATAGTTTTTGTTTAATCAAAATTTTTAAATATGCTCAGTTATAGAATCTTAATAGATGCCTAAAGTAGATAGAAATGTTAAGTAGAAGCCTTCCTGAGTGTTATGAGTTATAGTATCCTTGTATTATTAAGGAGATAATTGTTAACTTTGTAGTGTGAAGCCATTCAACAGAATTCATTGTTAGTATCTCTGTTTAGTTTAACACCCACATATTTAAGATGATTGTTGAGACATTTGAGGCATAAGTGAGGGCAGAACACTTCTCACAGTAGGCTGCAAGTCCTTGTATGACAGAGTGTGCTTATTATCTTCATGTTGAAGGTCAACAGAAACAAATGGCACTGTGCTTGGAGCACAGTGAACTTTGGTCTGCTGTGTTTTGAAGCTGCTCAGAGTGTTAGCTCTTTGTTGTTTGGATAAGTTTACTTGGTCATTAGACAAACATTTGCTGCTTGTTGCTTTAATTTTTTTTCCTTAAGTTAGACTAGTCATCTGAAGGTAGTCATTTGAAAGCATTAATGGAAGTAATTCTCTCTCTGTTCTTCCATACCATTGAGCAGTTATGGTGACAGAAATAAGACTTATTATTTCTTCTTTAAATTAATTGTTAATTTTAAACTACATATTTTATTTTCATATGTTCTTTTGATAATTGATCTTGAGCAGTTAGCTGGTGGTTGCTTTGGAGCAAAACTTATCTTGATGTCTTTATTTTCCAAATCTATTGCTACATAGTCTGCTTATTAACAGCTTTTCTTATGAGGCAAGTACAGATTGCCTTTTATGAAAACTGTGTTGATTGTTTTTTGTCTGATAGAATTGTCATGAAGGTTGGTATGCCAAAAAAATAGCATTCTTAAGGATATTTGAAAGCTTGATCATAATTGTCTCTACAGCAAAGAATTACATGGTGGCAGCTAATGGCATTAAATTGTTAGAAGCATTGTGCATGCTTTGTAAGTGCACACCCGAAGAGAAACAAATATAGAGCTTAATTTAGCAAATTAGAGCAGGACAGAAGTAGAGATTTTTTTTTTTAATTTGATGTTGTCATATACTTGCCTTTTTATGAGGCCAAGTTATAAATAACACTTTTTGAAGTAACTGTATCAAGGTGCTTATTCAGTGTGCTAATAATAAGTGTATCTTCCCACTTGCAGGCTATAATTACAGTAACATTTGAAGTTCCAGGAAATATAAAAGAAGAAAACTTACATCTCTTTATTCAGGTAAGTAATACATCACTGTGAACTCAAAGTCATTGTGGCTTTTTATAGAAACTCATCCCATGCCACTTTGTTTACAGAAACAACTTTTTCTTTTCATAGAACCTTCTGTGGGAGAAGAATGTGAAAGATAAGACTGGGTGTACCATGGATGTCATAAGACTGAAGGTTAGTCAGAAATTACCAGCTTCTTTGTTTTGTGCTTTTTATCTTTACACCTAAAAAACTGCAGTGTGCTGTCAGTTACAGACCTATCAAAGGTGCTGCTGGATCACTGTGGCAGAGCAGATAAAATGGAGAGTAGCAAGTTGTCATTCCATGGATGATTCAGAAAGAGATAGCTGGCAGAGAAGCAAACATTGATCCTACTTGTTTTGAATGGAGTGAGCAGATGTACAGTGGCAGCTGCCCTAAACATCAGTGGCAGGGTTAAAAATCAAGGGATGGTTAAATCACTTTTCATTTTCCACCTCCATTGCTTTGAAAGGTACCATTTGTCTCACATATCTAGGGCTGGGATACTACAGAGTGGCTCCTATAGATTGCTAGGTGTACTAAAAATTGTTGCCATAATATGCAGAAATTCAATTTGGCATAACATAGGAATGCAGTAGTGGTTGTGGTCTACAATTTACAACTTTTTACTCTATTGTCAGGCTGTAGTTTTAAAGAAGCATCTTCATGGGCACTTCGTATGTTTTTCAGTCACCTGGTTTTGAGAGGAGTAGAGGTGACAATTCAGGATCTATTTTCTTTTACCTTATATCGAGCATCCAAGTAAACAATTAAAAAATGAGAATCCAGTAAGTCATTTGGCAGGCTGTAAGAGATATAGGAAAGTAAAGCTCTGGTTTGTTTCCTGAGAACAGTTGACCATCATAGATAGCAACATAATTAATCTAGTTTTATTGGCAGGAAAGTTGTTTTCTTCATTTTTCAGCATCAAAATTAGAGTATCCTTGTCTTCCCCTTCCTGACAAATAGAAGAGAGTAGCCACTGATGTGTCTGAAGCTGCCTGAAAAGCAGTAATGCGACACACAAGCACATTTTTGGTGTATTGAGCATTGGCATCAAACTAATCCTTTATGAGGTCTGTGATGTGTGCTGTCCTCAGTCACAGACAAAGACAACAAAGCAGCTGAACCCCAGACAACTAATTACAGAACAGGTTCCAAAGTTTGTTGCTTTTATATTTATATTTTATCTGCAGTCATAACCCTTTTGGAAGTAATAGTCATAGAATTCCAACTAATAGGTCAAGTGGAAATGTATTTAATGAAATATTTTTAACCCTTTCTTTAGGGAAGTGTCCTGGTTTAGGGCAAATTCTGGGAGGAACTTCCAGGAAGTATAAGACGTGTTTTACAGAATGTGTTCCACTAATATATTTTAGAACATTGTAGTATGACGTCATGGAAACTGTTTTAATAGAGTTTTTGATATGTGGGTTAATGGACTCATGCTGACTGTAATCCTTTCTAAGTCTGTTGCTAGTTGTTTTACTTCACAAATGTTTATTCTTTCTCCAATATTCAGAGATTCTGTTTCAAAAAAGTAAATATAGTGAGCATAATTGGACTAATCTGAAATCAAACATTTTTGTTCATTTTACATAATTTTGTTGGCAGGCAGGCTTTCATGGGCTCCATGTCAAACACCATATATGCATCCTAAGAGGCATAGTAGATGATGATATTTAATTTTTGCTTGAGCAGGCTAGGTACTGACAAAGGAGGAACAGAAGGCAGAGTATGGTAAAGTGTAATTCTTAGCCTTTAACAAAATAAGGAGGTGTGAAAATGGATTTTATGGGTAGACGTGTTGATTGATAATATATGTTTATTTTGACTAACAAGTGCATAATTGCCAGAAATACTATTCCCTGCTTGAACTAGATTGAAAGTTTTGTTTCCCCTCTTACATATTTTATTTTTAAAGCTTTGTTTATATACCCTAACAGTTATTTTTCTGATAAGGGACTGGTATCTATTCAAGGCAAATCTCATCAAGTGATTGTCCAAGGTGTCCATGAGCTCTATGACCTAGAAGAGACTTCAGTAGCCTGGAAAGAAGATGAGAAGAAAACAAACAGGCTGGTCCTAATTGGTAAGAGGAAATTACACATCTCCTCGTTTGAGTTTCAGAAGCTGGCTTTTTTCACAAACAGTCCTATGATTTGGCCAGTGAAAAGCAATCAGCTAAACTGGCCAGAGTAAGTGCAGTGAGTTTAGCACAACCCTTTCTCAAAGTTTATCCATCAAAAGCTCCTGGGGTTCAAAACTGCAGCTGAGAGGAGTCTACACTATCCCTATTAGTGCCACCAAAATCAAATCAAATGAAATACTAAGCTTTCATAAATTATTTTGGCATATTTAATGTTATTTTTAAAATATGTGATTATAAATTGGGTGATGGGAATAGTTTGAATGTTTCATCAAACTGTAAGGAAGGTAATTGTAACTGTAAGGAAGTAACTGTAGGGAAGGTAATTAAAGCTTTAAAATGTTTAAAATCAGTTTTGTTTCTGATTTTGCAGTGCTGAGGTTCTCTATTTTCTGTTTATTTCTGTTTGCTGTGCAAAATTTTTTATTAGCAAAAATAACCTACTTTTTCCTCTTTCCCTTATTTGTGCAGCTTGAAGTCTGTTGTTGCCTTAATTTTAATACTGCTATTCTCATTGATTGATATAATAAACATTTTCTTAGGTTAGAAGAAGCTACTTGTATGTGGTTTTTTGTAACACACTGTAAAATAGTTAGATATTTTATTTCTCTTTACAGGCAGGAATTTGGACAAGGAGACCATCAAAGAAGTATTCATAGCCACTGTGAGAGAAGAACAAGGAAACAGTTGACATAAAACTATAAAATAGATTAAATGTCTGTTTTAATCCTGCAAGAATTTTATGACTTAAGAAAAGACTGAATGGCATGGACTACAGTCGTTTCTCTATCCTCTTGCAGTTTTATGCAACAGTTTAACCGTGAAGTCTTCCTAAGAATTCCAGATGACCTACTGCTTAAAGATTAGCTTTTATGGTCTAAAATCAAACACAACTCTCCTATTTTGGATTTGGCTGGGGCTGTGTCAGCAACATCATGTAACTGCAGAAGTGCACATAGGCTAAAGGCTGTTATGTTCTACATGAAGCCTTACTGTAGGGATATGGGAAACATGTTTGAAGCCTTTCTCTTGCTAACCCTCTTCCACTGGGAATAAAGCAATAGTGATTATTGCCAGTGATGTAATCACAGTACAAAATGTTTAGTGTTTACTATTAAACTGTCTTCCATCTCTTTCCACTTGCTTTGTGATTTTTGAATGTATGTACCTATCCCAGATACTGCTAAACCTCTTGTATAATGAAACTGAAAATACACAGGTAGCAGAGGTGCAAGATCACGTGGAGTGAATGCTGTCTACGCAGAAGCTGGGAATGCAGTGTTTGGTCACATAGTCAGCATTTGAAAGGTGTAGCTGAACTCTTCGATCTCCTCGGCCATGGCCCTGCCAGTTCAGGGTTTGAGGAGCTGGGGACTGCACATTTCCACTGTGTTCAGGCTGCTCTGCATGATTTGTTATGGGGTTCTGTGACACTACTTCGAAAACCTAGTTTGAAGCTTTTATCTCTCTACTCATTACAATTTAGAGTTGAACTTTCTGCCCTGTACGTTCTCCTGTACTCTTTGTTCACCTCTTGGCTTTAGAGGGATATTTTGACTACAGTTGTGTGAAAGCAAATGAGTCAATGCAAGAAGATAATGTAGAATTAAAAATGTTTACAAACAAAATTCTGTGACATGCAGTTCTGAAGGGTGGACTTCTAGCTTCAGTGCCTGCTGTGGATGCTTGGTGATGTGTCTGAATAAGTTGAAACTTGTTTTCAGTATTTAGGAGTGTGCTACTTGTCTCACACCTAATATTAAAGAGGGCCATTCCCTTGTTCTCTCCCTCAGCCAGTATCAGCAGTCTTAAATTTTTTCACTTTGCTTCTACTGAAATATATGAGTTTGGAATTTGTTTTCAAAAGAGCCAAGGATGGAGACATTTATTAATCTTTCAGTACCCAGAGCTGGTATCTCGACTTGATTAAAATGTTTATGTATCTTAGCTAAGATGGAGTTATTTAGTCTCCCAGTAAGTACATCAGCAGGCATGACTTCATACCTCACATTGGAACTAGTTTTAGATAGCTTGAAGTAGTTTTCAGGAGTTATTTTTTCTCTAAAGCAAGGTATAAAGAGAGAACCATCTACTTACACAGTGTTGCTGTATGTTTAGCAGACCTTGGTGGCATTTGAGTGAACTGGTATTGCTGAGTGATACTGTGACTGTTTCCCCTTAGCAATTAGAACTCTTCATTTTTAAAACCAGTATATGTTCTCACACTGTTTTGGACTGCATAAATGACACACAGTCCTGCATGAAAATTTGTAAAGTGATTGCCATCACTGTTATTCATTGAGTAATAGGATCATGTAAATTTAAAGTTGTGGATAATACATTTATAATTTTTGCTGCTTTTGCTTTTATTTGTCACAGGAAAAGTGATCAAAATACCTCTTACCTTGAAAATGCCTCATGTAGTGGAAGAACTCTGTTCTCTTTAGAGTGATTAATCTCTGAAGTGCTACTAACATTTAATTTGAAAAAAAGTTCAGAGGCCTAATGAGAACTTCAACCATGAGTCATAAGGGGAAAAACCATGGATGGCTTACATAGAGTCATATTTTAAATGCTTATTTTTTAATATATGCTCACCCACCGCACACTCCACCACACTCTAAAATTTCCATGATGACTGTCAATATACTGGGGTTTTTCTGTTGGTGTAGAAGGTCATCTCTGCAGCTGGAATTACATGCACTCTGTATAGCTCATGTTGAAACTACTTGTCCTTTCTTGCTAGGACTTTCTTTGCACTGCTTGCAATGCCAATGCCAGAGAATCCAGTCAGTATGCACCCCTTTGTCTCTGCTTGTCTTCTGTAAATCACCTGCAACCCCTGGGATGGAGAGCAAGCAGCTCCTGAGCAGGGTGGGAGTTTGTGCTCCTCTTGCTGGCTGTCAGGATGCCCCAGGGCTTTGTCCTCTAATCTGTTCACACATAATGGCAGTGGAAACATGCCAAGGACCTCGTTTTTATAATGGTCTCCCAAGACCACTGTTTACATTTCTTGGATATTTATTTACCCAACTTTTTCTGGTCTGTTCTTACATGCCGAACCTGGGCTGCTGCATCTTGTCTTTGCATCATGCGAGAACAAAAAGAGGAGGAAAAATAATGACAGCTTTGTAAAATTGAAAGTGAAAATGGAAATTACTGTAATATTTGTGTTACTGGGAGCTATGTCAAGGATGGCCTTCTCCAAAGAACTAGAACTGGATTGAAGTGAGGTTGTGGAGGACGGTGAAAGGCACAGGCAGACACCACTCAGACCTGGGCTTACTTCCCAGCCAGATAGCTCCCACTAATGGTGCTTCAATCCCTCCACCAAGAGACATGAAGGAAGCTCTAGGTAGGAAGTGATCTTGTCAATAAACCCCACTAATTTTGTTCCCTAGCAGAGGAAGAGAAGTTTCTGTCCTAGAGGCAAATTGCAATGATTTGATCGTTCCTTGCTTTCATGAATATCAAACATCTACAGAAACAGACTTTACAAAGCAGCATTTCCCCCCACAGTATTCTATTTTCCACATGCATTTATGAGCTCTGTTAAACTTTAACAAAAATTATATCCTTGCACTCTTGTGCCATTTGTTTATATCACCTGTTGGGTTTAGTCTTCAGGAGCTACCCAGGAAGATGAATGGATGATCATGGTTTAATTTATTATATGCCCTTTAAAAGTTAGGCAGTTCTGAAGTTGGTAGTTCTGAATCTTACTTTTTAATCCTTATGTATAAACTCCCGCCTGCTGGAGCAGGATGTGACCAGAGGGGACAGGATGGGTAGGGTTGGGGTCCCAGCCACCTGCTGTCCTCATAAGCAGCCCTGTTTCTCTACTGCTGTGATCTGCCCTGCAGAGCTCACAGCAACAGCATCTCTGCTTCTGGGGCATTTCTCTGCTACCAGGAACATTGGCCCAAACAGTGTCCATTGTTTCTTATTCCTCCCTCAGTCCACATGAGCTTTTCTTCTGTTTGCAGCTATGCTTTGCTCATTCTCACTGCTCTACAGCTTCACATTGCATTCAAATTTGTTATATGAATTACATGTACATTATATACACTACATACAGGTCCAGGTCTGCATGGTTTTAACTGACTGTAGGTGAATTTCTTACAGCAGTGGGATTCCACTGCTAGGCCTGTGCCGGATTTCTTATCACCCCTTGAGCCTGTACTCCTCTACAACATCCTTGTCTCCACTTCTCAAGGCCACTGATAGTGTATCAGTCATATTTCTCTATGCTGCATCATTACATTAAAGCTGTAAATACATCCTACACAGAAAGGCAGTTGTTACTCTTAGCTGTAAAAAATATGGTTGTAACATCCAAGGATAAAAAAGTAAAACAAATTAGCAATTTACACCTGGCCAGCTAGAGAAGCTGCTGTCACAAATAAATTGAAGGAGTCAGAGCTTCAGGCAGGTCAGGAAAATATTGGCCAGACCAGGTGTGGCAAACCTCAGCCCTGAGGTGCTGCACACTCAGTGCAAGGCTTGTGGCCTGTTAGTGGCAGTGGCATCCTGCAGGATGACAAGGCCACGTCCCCATCCCAATGCCCTACACACAGTCCTTTGCTCTTCCAGCCGTGTACGTGCAGGTAAAGGGAATGACAAGGGAATCCAAGTCTGGCTACAGCCAGCAGCTTCACACAGACACCTGCTCAAGGCATCAGGGCTCCAGTGCACCTCGGCCTCAGTCCCGCACGCACCAACATCCACAAAGGTTTTCAAAAAAGGATGCAGCTCTAACAGATGGAGTGTCAAGCATTCTAGGATGTGTATTGCCCATTAAGAAATGAGTAAAACATTTGTAACTTGCCATTTACTTTAAAATATTGGTTTAATGTGTGGTTTTATTGTAGTGCTTCCAGTCTTTGAGCCTAATGCACAGTCCCAGTGATCTTACTGTCCTCACTCAGCTAGTCTGAAATACCTACTAATTTCACATTCCTCTCTTAATAGGATTCAAATCTATTGCATCTCTTTCAGTTTAATAATTTTAATCTACAAGCACAGCTAATTTGTTATTTGGTTTCTTTATTGCTTTCTCTGTACTGTTCTTGAAATGTTCAAGATTCTTTTTAATTGGAATGAGCAGCTAATAATGATCTTATACTGTTAAAATTGGTAATTTTTATTTAATTTCATTTTATTTTTTAAATTTTATTTCACTTAAATGCAACAGACAAGGCTACATTTCTCTGTCTTGACCAGTGCAAAATTTTGTTTTAATTGACAAGAGGTTATTCAGAATCACAGCACTGAATCTCATCTTATAGAGAAAGTTTATTAAAAACCTCTACATATAGATGACAATTGCCTGCTAACAATATTCAACAACACAATGCCATTCTAATGTTATAACAAGACAAAAGGGCCTGGTTGTTGTAAACTGATATGGCTGCTATGAATGTATTTGGACCTACCTGAGCAAAGGCTTGACATTCCTATGACATTTAAGCTGTACTTTCCAAGAGGTTTCAATCATAACCACAGAATCACAGAATCACAAAATAATTTGGTTCAGATGGGGCCTTTAAATGTTGTCTAGTCCAATCCCTGCACTGAGTAGGGACATCTTCAACTACATCAGTTTGCTCATAAATCACAGCATAAATAAACAAAGCTTCTTAAACCATAGTGGTTTTATTTGCTTCTTTGTAATTGTTCTGCTGCTTGTTTCTGAAAACATGCCTATGGGATCAGCATCTGCCTTAGAGGAACTGGAGGAAGATGAATAAAAATGAAAACTGACACAGTTGCTGGTGTTCTGGCTTGCAAACAGGAATATCAGAAAGTCTTATCTCAGACAACTCAAGGTTAAGACTGTAAAGCAGCATAATACTTGAGCTGAAATAAATAATTTACTATCCAGTAAGTAAGCAAATTTTACTCGGTGAAGGACTCTGCTGTTGTTTTCAGGGGAAACCGAATTTGTTCCACAAGACGATTATCCAAGCTGCTCCATTTCCTCGTTCTTGCCTTCTAGCAGCCGATCTAACAGGTAGGAAAGTGTCACATTAAACGAGTATTTGGTGTCACCTAGCGGTAATACTTGTTTCAGCAACTTTGTCAGCTGTTCAACGATGCACATACAATCTTCTAGGAAATTCTATCTCACTTTGGTCCTACGCTTCTTTTCTTCTGTTTTTTTCTTTCTTTTTTTTTTTTTTTTTTTGTAATAAAGGAGCGATTTTATGGAAAATAAAAAATCTGTATCCCTCTAGATTTATGGTTAAGTCTAAAATCAGAGTGAGATTTTTCCCCCCCTGCAAATGATATCCTCTTTCTTCTAAAAGTAAGAGAATACTGACTTCATGGTTTTGATGGAGGACTTTGCTGACATAGTTGCAAGACTGAATTACGATATCAGAAGTGCCTGAGAAGGTAAATTTTAGCTTTCCTGCCCCACCACCATAGGAAGAAGGGTGGGATGTTAATCATGTTCTTCAAAAAGAGTGGTCAGAGTGCAAAGTGTTGTCTTTATGACATATTTTTAGTTTAGTGGGGATTTTTTTTTACCTTCCCCACCCCCCTAGGTATCCCAGATGCTACAGGATGGACAGTGTTGCTGATTAATTATATAGCCATGAAAGTGACTGGATGGGATTTGGCATCATTGACATAATCTGATCCAAAGTAAAAGCTGACAGGCAAAGGTCAACAGAGCAAGAACAAGTCAAACCAGCACCTTGGTTAAACAGGTAGGTAGAAACAGCCTTCACTTCTGTGCAAGAGGAGGAAAAAGAACTGGTAATTCTGGAGTAACTAAGCCAGCATGTTACTCCTCTAAAAGCATTGTGGTCTCAACAAGACAAACTTGTTCAAGCGAGTTCAATGACAGATTCATTTCTCCAGTGGTAGGCTGCAGAACCAGATGAAAGGTCAGGCAAAACCAAGAAAGGAAGACACACCAAAATAGAAAGGCCAGTTTGCCTGACAAAAATTTTTCCAAAGGTGTACATACGAATGGATATCCCCAGCTAGGCACCCTTCCTGGCTTGAGAAGTGAGAGCAAACTCTTCAGAGGTGAGCCAGAAGGTTTGGTAAGTTACAAAAGAGAAAAATAAACCAGAATTTGGCTGTGGAGAGAGCTCCGCAGGGGCCGACAGATGTGCCCACAGAAGGAGGCGCTGCTCCTCCACGTTCCACACCTCACTGTGGCACCTGCAGTCGCCCGGGGTCATCAGCTGCCAGCCAGGACTTGGATCCAGATCTCTTGAGGTATCTTGAAATTACACCTTTGACCCGTTTTCTATGATTTTTACCCTGGACCTTAGTTAAAGGTTTCTTCTGGACTACTTTTATAATTTTAAAGAACTGGTCTTTTGTCTGTTTTATCTTAAAGAAGAAACAATCAGAGTCACTTGAATATGGAAAGTTTGTTTATCAGACATGGTATGTTGCTGTGAGAAATTTTCTTCCTTTCATCAGCTATTGTCAGAAGACAAAACAAGTTCCTTGGCAAAATCAATTTGTCAGATAGAATTTAGACTATGTTTGCTGAAAAATTACTTGACCCTTGATATGAGAGAGAGAATTCTTTAAAAGAGAAAAACATCAAGTGCTTTGTCCAATAGTGTTCCCTTAAATGGCAGAGTTAGACACAGTTGGCATGGTGGAGTTAACTGTTTTTAAGTGGGTGCAAAAAAACCCAAAGCAAACTGTTAAGTAACTACACAAAGTGATCAATATCATAATGCTGATACTTATTTAAGAATCACTGGAATTCTGTCTGGGACTCTTCCTTAAAAAGGGGGTTTTTAATCCTTAGGTCTCAAAGTACTTTCAGTGAATTTTTTTGTTGAACTGAGACTTAAACATATCACGTCTTTCCCAAAACCTCAGAAATAAAGCTGCTGTTAAAATCCTCTTCCATTTGAAGGAGCTGTTTTTCTATGCTGTTTTATTCTTCCTTGTTTGTTTGTTTGTGTTTCTGTGTTTGTGTTCCTGAGCAGTTTTAGCTTTGAGTTCTTGCCAGAGATGCTGCGACTCAGAGCAGTGATGGCATTTTGCTTTATTGTTGTAGAAGGCCAACATATATAAGGCAAGGAACCCCTGTATCAATCATTATGTTGCTGTATATCTTCCTTCAGATATGTTGGTGAAGAGGTTTTGTGGGAGCACTTCTTTCTCTGTGCTTTTTAAACTTTTCATATGCTTTGACTTAACGTTAAAAAATCACAGGCTTTTAAAATGGATGAAAAATAGATCTCTACTATAAATTCAGTCTCTCTTTCATGTACTAATCTGTTAGTACAGCAAGAAAAACAGCAGTATTTCTGCAGCCTTTACTACCTAGCAACCCTGGGCTAGGAGACAGGCAGGATAATTTTGAGGACACATGTCCCATTTCTGTGTTATCACTGCCCAGCTCCCAGCATCAAACCATTTTGTCTCAGTTGAGGCTTTCACTTTACTCAGTAATTCCACCACTGAGAGGGATGGAGATACACAGAGAACATGCTTGCTTGTAAGGAGGGGACTTTAGACCCTGAAGTAATTTGTTTGCCAGGAACCCAGAGTGCACAAGTGGGTGATGATGTGAAAGAGGCGGCTCAGCTGGCAGTATCTGTGAGATGTAGAACATTGTAGAACATGATGTCATCTGAGCATTACAGCCTGGAGGGCCTTGTCACTCTCACTGGATGCAGTTGCAGTAGCTATTTCTTGCACCTCTGAAAATCAGTCTGGGAATCTGCAGGTCTGAAGCAGCAGGAGCAGTTTGGAAGTTGTGTTTTATTCTTTGCATATCATGTGCTGGAATGACAGTCATACGGATAAATTTTCCACTCTTAACTGGTGACATAATTGGTAAATAACCATAAATGGAAGCGTAAGGCTTCCAAAGTGTATATGAAATAAGTTCCTGCTAAATCAGGCCTTGACAACATGGTGCTTACTTGGCAGTACAAACAGCTTGTTACACAGAACTTATCCGTGTCACACAGTCTGTGGTGACTGCATGCTTAATTTCATATAAAGTAAGATTAACTAACTTATTTCCAGTTAGAAAGAGAGTATCACTCACTCAAGAGTGGGCAAAACTATTTGAATCTGCATCCTTTGGACATTTTTGAGGAAGTTCCTTTTTTAAGAATTGCTTTCTCTGTTAGGTTAATGATTGATGATTGTCCTGGTTCCTTTTCTCAATCCTTTTCTTCGTTCCTGTTTCTCCTGATTAGATGGATAGTAACAGGCAATTTTATAAGTCAGAGCTGACTTACACAACATCATGGGTTGCTGGCAAAGCAGTAAATGAGAAATAATATCAATTATGAGAAATATGTTTTCAGGGAATTTTTTCTGTTTGGGCTTTGCAAATCAATTTGCATGTAAGTTTGTGTGAAAATGTTCCTTAAAACAATCACTCTGTTTCACAGTAATTACAGACTTGCAGTTGTAGTGAAATATAACCTTTCTGGGGATTAAGTAAAATTTCCAGACAAGAAACTTGACGGGTATCCATGAGATCATAAATACTACTTCTCAATAAAACTCTGCAACAAGGGAACTAACTTTCCTTTAAGAATGTCAAATAAATTTTCTCTGCCTTTTCTAACATAATAGAAATGATCACATAGAAAAACTTTGATCTGTGAACTGAAAGACAAGACAGATAAAATCAGTCCAAATATCCACCAATTTTTCAATTTGTTTTTCTCTTTTAATTTATTTTAACTCCTAAGTAATTTGCATTTTGAAAAAAATATCATTTTAAGTTTAAGAAAAAATAGTAGAAAATGCCTCATTTGGAAGCACTGGGATTTAAAAGGGGTTTTGTTCTTACTAGCAGAACAATATATTAATTGAATTGCAATTTTTGGAGTGGTTTAAATAAACTGACATTTTAGTTTTAGAACTTTTTTGTTTCAATAGCTCAGGTTAACAACTTACAGTAAATGCATGCCATTCTTCATATGATAACTGCACTATAAGAGGAACTGGAGTATCCATCTCAGTGACAGGATGAGAATTTGAACTTCAAAACATGGCACCATAGGGAATGGCTGAATTAATTTTGAGTATCCACATTTCTATCTGGAACACATATTGCATGAAACAACTGTAAAAATATGTTTCCATCTAAAACTCAGGTATTATACTAGTGATGAATTGTGAGCTTAAAGGCAAAATTTGTGTAGTTAATGACACTGGTTCAATTCCCCTGCAATATTTGCAAGCTGACATAAAATATTTTTCCTTTATAGAAAGGAAGTGTCATGTCCATGGCAATTTCCTGTATGTTGGCATCGAATCAGAACTGGGCTGGGCTTCCATAATCTACCTTCAAGAAAATCCATTAGTATTTTCTGCCATCTTGCACAGGGGACACTTCAGGTCGCCAGGTCAACTGAATTAGAAGTAATTGTGAGGCTATAAAGGGCTTCTGTTGCAATGGGACAGACTTCTTTCCTTCAAGTCCACACAGGAAACAATCCAATTCCCAGCTCAGTGCATGAAAAAAATGGACCTAAAAGGACAAAGGCACCAGTACAATGTTGGGGGGAAAAAAAAATGAAAAAAAAAGAAAAAAAAAGAAAAAAAAAAAAAAAAAGATGGGCAAACACAAAAATATAGCTCTTAAAGTAATTAACACTACCATGTCATCACAAGACAAATCAGTTATGGTAAACATTTTACTCAGGAATTAAAAAGCTTTAAGAATCAAATACGAATCCAAGTAGGGGTGAAAACATTCCTGAACTAGATCGAATATGTCAAACCAAGTTTCTAAAACTGGCATTCAGAATGCTAATTGTTTTAGTTGGAAACAGAACAAATTTGACGTGTATCCTGTCACTCCATTAAGATGGTTTTTATTTTAACAACCTTTAAAAAACGGACTCACAACACAGTTTGGTATTACTAAGAATATATTTAGCTGTTGTTTCCCAAGAAGACATTCCAGACTTTTAATATCATCCCAAACTGATAATTATTCATTTGTTGAAGATACACAGCAGTAATCAGTTAATGCCCTGCAGTACTGGCCATTTACAGAGACCTCCACCTCTCAATGACATCTGCTGAGAACAGGATTGCTTATGGGGCTTATGTTGCTATAAAACAGAAATTGAAGCACCTATCCATGGATAAATATATTAACATAATGCTAATCTGGTTGCTGGAAAACTGAAGAATTGAACTAAAAAAAAAGTGAAAAATGGATCCTTTTCTTAAGCTTTTGTACCGAAGTGTTCAGGATCTCTACATTAACCTCCTCATCCTTTGCACTGCTCCTGTGAAGGCTGGTATTTTATTTTTTAAAACAAAACCTGAGGTCCCCCTGAAATAGCATGACTTTATGACACAGTTTTGCAAAGTATTATAAGAACCATAATGAAAGAGGGATTACATAAACTTTTAAATGGACTTACCTGAGGCAGAGCTTGAGTTTGAACTAAAAAACTTACAGTGCTCAGTATAACCTATTACACTTCTGGTAGTGCTTGTGTAAAGGCAATGCTTGAAAAGACTGTAAAACACACTTTTTCATTACTGTACATAAATTACATGGGTGGAGGCAAGCAATTCTGGAAAATTGTCATTGATTGTCCCTCTTAGAATATACATTCTGAGAATATACATTCTTAGAATGTTGGTGTTTGCAGTTTTTAAAATTGATCCAAATTGATACATTTTCTTCCAAATGCTCAACACATTTCCTCTATCCATATGAAAAATGCTGTGAATTCTTTATTTCAAAGACTATCACATTTCTTCTTACTTTGGTCAAGTGTTTTCCTTTACTTGGATCTTACCTGTTCTAACACTTTCCATCTTTGTTCCTGTTTCTTTGTTGGGTACTTGCTCTGGTAGGTAGCAGTCATCTGATTTTATTTCAGCTCTCACTAATGCACACTAATGTAATGTCATGGTTTCATTGCTGGCAGTGCCAAAAATTATTTAAGATACAGCTACCTCATTTAAATTGTGCTTTGTTTGTACTACGGATATGAGAACTGGTGTTTCCACAGGGCAGACTTTTCCCTTTTGTGGTTTAAAATGCATTCTGAATCAGTATAGGAAGCCCCAGTCATGACACATGACATTAGACTAGGAGGTCTAACAAAAGAGATGAGTGTTTTCCTCTATGTGCTCTGGACCTCTGCTGTAGTATATGGCCCACCATAAAGGTATCCTGCCAACACAGCAATAATTCTTCTATCTGCTTAAATGGATGACTGTTTAAACTAAGCTGTTGGGCCCTGCCTACCATAGCATGTAGAGTGTTTTACTGTGATGGCAGCTTTCCCTGCCAAAGAAATGTATGTGTAGAAAATTATGTCTTAAACTGTCACACCCTATCTGCTATGAACTGCTAAAAAGCCTGCAGAAACAGGGCTCAAAACCATGACTGAGTTCCTCTGCTTACCATTCCCCAGGTGACTCTCAGTGACTCTTAATGAACTACTCAATGAACTACTGAATGAGCTACTGAATGAACTCTTAGCCTCTGCAGAAGACAAAAACATTTTACCCCACGTTTTCCTGGCCACCTCCTATCACTGCAGCTAACACGTTGCTTTGTTGAACTATAACATTGCACCAGGCTTCTGAGTGGTGTATGAACAGACTGCCTCACAGAAGAGAGAAAAATGCCTTATAAAACTATTTTTGCTGCTCAGATGCAGGTGCACACTGGTGATTTCCTAAGCACAAGAATGACATCGAGGTTACATGACTATTTTTCCCAACTCTCCTACCAAGAGAGTCGTCCTGGCAAAAAAAAAAAAAAAAAAAAAAAAAAAAGAGCTGTGTGAGCCCAGTGTGAAAAGAGCATTTGGATGGAAAATTTCAGCTGATGTTTGACAGTCACAGGCATCTATAAACACAGCCTTTACACTGGGAAATGTTAGGCATCTTCGCAGCCGCTAATGCCACCACCTCTGCCTTTCATTTACGCAGAATAAACCCACGTCAATGAACTAAGCCTTACCATACATCTGTATGAAATGCCTTGGTTTATCATAGGGGAAGACACACCTTCAGGGTCGGCTTTACAGACAGTGAGCCTGGAAAGAACCCAGCAAGGGCAGTAAGCAAACTTCAAGTTCCTCTTTGAGTTTACTTACTATATTACTTACTATACAAAACCCTTGCTTTTGAGCAATACAGGAAGGAAAAAAAAATCGATTCTCTTCGTTCGTTCATTAATTGCCTGCTCCCGTGTTTCCTCGGCTGGGACAGTACCACTGCCCGGCCTCACCGCAGCCGGGACTCTCCGCTCGGTGCGGGCGCTGCCCTCGGCCTGAGGGCGCTGCCGCCGTGCCCCAGGGCACCGGCCCCCGGCGGGGCTGGGCCCCGGCGCTGACAGACCGTGATCTCCCCGAGCAAGTGTGCAGCGCTGGCTCGCCCGCTCCTCGCTGCCTCCAGTTACATCCCTGGCAGGAGCCCTCGACTCTCGGCTTCGCTTTCCAGGGTTATTTTTGGCCGGGGCCGCCGCACGCTGAAGGCGGCGAGGCGCCGGCGGGGCCCCCGGCGGGGCGGGCGGGGAAGGGGCGGCGCGCACACCCCGAGCCCGCCCCGGCTCCCCCGCCACGCCGGGCGCCCGCCGGGGGCCGCCGGGGGCCGAGCCAGCGCGGCCCCGCCCGGGGAACGCCTCTGGGCTCCCCCCCGCCGGCTCGGCACTCTGCGCCAGGGCCGCCGCTGCCCAGCGGAGCTGGAGCCGGCCGGGCGGCAGCCGCCATGGAGCGGAGCCCCATCCCCGTGCTCACCGTGCAGACGGCGCCCTACGAGGACCAGCGCCCCACGGGCGGAGGGGGCCTGCGGCGGCCCACGGCGCTCTTCGAGAGCCAGCGCAACTACCTGCCCAACTTCGTGCAGAGCCTCCTCTCCTCCGTCGACCTCCGCGACCGGCAGGGCTGCACCATGGTGGTGGGCAGCGACGGCAGGTACTTCAGCAAGACGGCCATCGAGATCGTCGTTCAGATGGCCGCGGCCAACGGGGTAAGCCGTCCCCTCAGGCTCCCCGCCGCCCCTCGGCCGCCCCCCGGCCCTGGCGGCGGCACCCGCGGTCTGCCGGGGCTCCTTGGGGCAGAACCTTCCAATGTCATCACCCGGACAGCGCTCAGGGCACAGGTGAAGCCCCGAGGAGCCCGCGGCTGTGTTTGGGCGCTGTGCGCCTCAGGTGCTCCCCAGCCCGGTTGGTGCCTCCCTGGGCTGGGGGCTCCATCGGGGTGTGACACGGGGCGGGGATGGTGGCATCCTCTGCAGACTGCGGTGCCGTGCTGTTTCACACCTTATTTTGGAAGGAGGAAGGCATGGGAGCTAAAACACAGGAGAAGATGTAGCGGAGTTAAAAACAAGTGTGCGGGAAACAAAGGTGTCAGACAAGCATCCCCTGCTCAGGATATTTTAAAGATGATTCAAGGAAAATGGTACTGTTGAAGGAAGAGGAATTGAGCATTTTACCCACACCTTAGGGAAAATAATACTTGTTTTCTACTGATCACTTACTAACAAATTATAAAATGGAGGAAGACAGTGGTGGCAGAAACCTCTGGTCAGAGGGGATACAAATTTTTCTTGTGCAGTTTGGAAAGTAGGAAAGAACTCAGGAAGAAAACTTAGATCTTCTGCTAGATACAAGCGTATACACAGTGTACATGCACATTCACACATTCAAGCTAGAAACACCAGAAAATGCAGACTTGAAGTTCCTACTTCAAAGCAGAGTTGAAACTGCTGTCTCTTGTTATGATGCCTAGACTGATCCTCTAGATTTGGAAAAAGGAGTGATAAAATTTTGTAGGGTTTTTCTTTGTAGGGAATTTATTTCAAGAGCTCAGTACTATAAAGGCAGTCCTTTCAAAAGATCTTTCAGTTTTGAAATGGATTTCCATATGTGTTCGAATTTTCCCTGCTGATTTGTTGTCACGTAGAAGACCAACCAGTCTTGTATGAGTAATGAGTATTTTAAATTGACTTCTAAAGCATGTTCTCAACATGCTGATAATATCAAGCAGATGCTGAGCCATGCCTGAGATTTCAGAGACTGTGTTACATACTGTCTACCTAGTGCAAAATCACTGTTCCTATAGGGACTTGGTAGAGGCCAGGGTTTATGTGGCCCAGGGTGTAGGAGGTCTCTGTGGGGGACACTTCTGAAAATGGGGACAGTGGCAAGACCAGCACAGTGTTTCCATCTGCAGTGGCAGGGAAGGGAGCATGCAGGGAGTGAGTCTAGGGTAGAGGAGGTGGACTGGTTGCAAGGAAGGTGGTACAGGACACAGAATGCTTCTCCCTAGCCCCATTGCCCTTGTAGCTCAGTGGAGATAGTCTCCGTGGTGAAATTGTACCTGTTGAGCAGGTGGGATAAAGTGCAGCAACAGCTAAAGCAAGAGTCCAGCAGCAAGAACTGCCCTGCAGAGGCTGAGGTCCTTGCATGCTGGCAGGAGCCACATGAATGGGTTACGATGCAGGGTGACCACAAGAACTGAGGTACTGAAGAAATTTAGGGTTTAGAGGAGCAGGGGCTTCTGAGCCAAGTTATGCTGACTGATTCTTCCTGTCAGCCTGTCTCCATCCTTCTGCTTCTGTCACATTTGCCATCTTGCTGGAATATCTTTCTGACTTAAGGAGATTTCCAGTTTGAGATGATTCTGACATCTTGCTGTAATAATGCTTTCCCCTTTCTTAAGTTACGACAAGTTTCTTAGAAACAGTTTCTCCCTAGTGCTTTCTGAAGCCAGCCCCTCTGCTGGGCTGACTGTAAACTTTTCTGCTTGCAGTTCTCACAAATATCTGAATTCATGTATGATTGTCTTGCTAATGACACAGTCCTCAGAAATTCAGCAGCCCAGCTGGTAGGGAGCTATTGAAAGGGTTTCCCTTTTCCATGTTCTGAGGCTCTGTACCCTCTCTAACATCTTCACCCTGTTCTCTCAAGCACAATGTAAATGCATAAGTTCCATATTTACTTGGCTAGTACTATTTGTATGTTTTATGTTTTGGCTGTTAAAATATACCTGCTAGGGAAATATCTGAATGCCTTTGGTAGCATTGTTAGTGCCGTATGAATAGGGGGAGAGAAAGAGAAGGCTCATGAGAGCAAATATTTGTCCCTTTGGATGAGGTTAATATAATGAGAAAGCATGTAGCTGGGAGAGAAGGGAACTGAGGTAGGCTGGATCTGATGAAACATGGAGAAGGCTTGAAAGATACATTGAAAATGTTCAGCTGCCTCGAGTGCCAGCAGTGCTGATAAAACTGAACTTTAATCTCCTTCCTGGAAGACGCATACCGAGAGTCATGGCTAGTTGTGCTGGCTGAGTACAGAAATAAAAGTGATTTTCTATTATCATCTGTAAATGGATTGCCCTTTAGAGTTGCTAGGTTCCTCTTGTTCTAACTTGGTGACTCATCCCACATTCCCCCAGTGCTAACAGCCTAGCACGGTTGGCATAGGCTCCAGTACAAGGAATGAGATGAGGTCCACTGCTCAGCTGCCAGTGCTTGGCCTGCCTTCTACTCATCCTCGGTGCTGCTGCCTCCAGCACAGGGCTGCAGGTACATGCACCACAGCCTGCACGGCCTTGCCCTGGTGGCAGAGCTGCAGGCTGCCCCGTGCTCTGCAGCTGCAAGCAGCTCATGTCCCACCAACTCCTGCTCAGAGCCGAGAGTGGCTAACCAGGGTTACCCTGCCGTGGGGTACACAGCTGGGAGGGTAGCAAACACATTTGGGTGAGGGACTTCACGTCATGGGAAGGTGGGGGAGCATGAGGAAGGCCAGACAAAGGTCCTGTGCCATCCTGGGTTGCAACGAGCAGTTTGACAAAATGGAGTGGTAGGAGAGTATTTGAGGATCTATTTCCCTTTTCACCTGTGTTGTGCCAGTAATAGTGTCTGCCAGCCTTTATGTCTGGAAGAATTGGGGTAGAAGGCTCCAGCAGTTGCAATACAATTCCTCTATGAATTAGATGCAAATATTCCATTAGACCCACCAACTGGATGGGGTGTCTCATTTTTGATGGAAAGCTCAGGATAGGTTTAGATGAGAAGCTGTTGTTTGTGAGCCTCAGTGGCAGATCAGAAGGCAGTGATCTTACACTGAACATGGAAAGTCATGAGAACATGCTAGAGAGACTGCAGAGTATTGCTAGTAATGCTGTAGAAGTTTGAGATGGCAGAGTTGAGTGTTCTGGTTGTCTCCTATGTAATACCATACTGGTTTTATTTTCCATGGCCTTTCATGCAAGTCTTCCCTCCCTCCCTGGGTCTGTGTGATATTTATTTGCTTCTGCACTGAGTGTAGTGTTCAGTCATCTTTAGGATACTATAGCAAAATACAGGAATGCACAGCCCCATGTTGTTCAGGATATAATCTGCTTGCTTCATGTTCTTTCAAGTATAATTGACTGAGGCATATGAGAGATCACTGGGAAAAATAATTAAAAAAAGCATTAAGTGACTCCATGGTAATCAGCTAAATCGTCTGAAAAGGCACAGCTGCAAGCAGTAATATTGCATAAAACTGTTCTTGTAAAGTACTTGTTAGGGTACTTTATTCTTTCAGCTGTAACTGTTTGCTGAGGATCTTTGTTTTTGCTGTTGTTTCTACAAGTACAGTGACAAAATGGAATGTGCATAGGGACACAGTATTAGAAGAGATGTTACATGCCTGTGATCTTGTAGCCATGCAAGTTTTTGAATTCCAGAGATAGTCTTTGCATGCTATGAAATTGTCCAAGATTTTCAGAAGAATATTACTGGAACTTTAATTGTGAGTAAGTATGTGGATACAGTTTGGTTACTGTTGTAGCTCAGATTGTGAGAAGTCTGTGAAAAACAGATAATAATTAAATTAATTAAAGAAATAATTAAATGTTAGTTTAGCATTTGATTCAAAATGACGAGATTCTGAACCAGGAGAAGGCAACCTTGTGCATTCTTGCCACGAAAATGAAAAAAGCAAAGGAAGATGGATAGCACATTTACACCTCTTAAGGTCTGCACTGTCCTCAGTGAGTTTTGTAGAAGCACTGATGACCTTAATGTAAGGTGAAACTTTATAGTAGTCCCCCCCAATAAATTACCAACGTATCATTTATGTAACTTGATTGATAGCATCCTTAATTTAGAATACTAAATATTGCAATAGTTCTGTAGTACAGAAATTAGCGTAATAAATAATATTTCAAAGTAGTGTAGAAATAGCAGCCTCATCACAAGTGCTTAAGGGAAATCAAATTACTCATATTTATATTAATATTTGGCATCCAGAAAAATGGGAAAACTGGTTTGTGCAACATCTGCTGAATGGGAAGAAATGAAATATGGTGAAAAGATAGTCCTGGGATTTGTGCATTCTGAATGATTTCAGTATTCTACTAACTTAAAAATACAGTGCTGTGCATGAAGACAAAAACTTAAAACTCACTACTTTAGATTTAGAAATACTGAAAACATGCTTGTGATAAACCTGCATGCAAATGTAAATACATTTATACTTGAGTACCTCCAGATAGATTCAGAATAGTTGTTTTCAGATGAGTTGTAATATCTTATCGCTGTCGTATTAATTTTGTTTACCCGTACACAATACTGTTTTAAGAGCTGGCAGCCATTTCTGACAGCTGTATTTGGAAGATTGAGTCATTGTTCTAGCTTTCTACATGCTTCATAGTTTAAAAAAAGGGAGGGACAATATTAAAAAAAAATTCAAGGGTTTTTAAAAAATATTTTTCTCTCCATTATAATTTTTTGTTTATTTCTTAACTTATTATCTCTCCTGTTTTCCAGCAACATTCCACAGGCTTCACAGTTACCTGCAAAAACTCTGAAAAGAGAAGCAGGTTGACTAACAATCATTCTTTCATCAGAGCTTGAGGTAGAAATGTCAGATAGAAGACTGCATTTTCTGCACATTTTTTTTTTTAATTCAAAAGCAGATCCTGTGATTCTTAGTGAGAGAGAAATGGTTAGACATAGTTTGTGATTGCTGAGAATTATCAAAAAATAACTTCTGGTAGAAGTTGATAATTTCTTTGTAATCTTAATTTTTAAGTTAACTATTTTAATAGTTCACAAAACCAGCTTAAATGTCTCCTAATCTTAATTTTTAAGTTAACTATTTTAATAGTTCACAAAACCAGGTTAAATGTCTCCTAATCCTTTGCTCTTCTGAAATTATTTGGACCCACACGTCTAAGTAACTATTAAGGTCCTCTTGTGAGTGCCCAGAAGAAGGTCATCTATATATGAAGGAACAGCTCTTTATGGGCTGGAGGCAGGTAGTGACACCTCCTGTGCTGGGGCTGTGCCACACAGACCGTGGAGCTATCAAATAGCCTTCAAATTAGAGAATGAAACCCCAAGTTCAAATCCCAGCCTGTTTTCAGATGGGGAGGGGAGGAATTCAGAGTTCTGCCTTTCCCTCTGCCTCCCCTAACTGCCCTGCCCCTTCCCAAACTACTGCTCAGTAGTGGTGGTGGTGCTGAGGGTTTATTTGATATATTTTTAAAAATATTGATGTTATTAAGAAATCCCAGACTCTGACAATGTATGTTTAAGCTCCATATGCAGCAGCCTCGGTTCTCATCTGTAACACTTAACCTCCCCTTCTCCCCTTGGTTTTTTGCATTTTCCTTTTGTGTTCCCCAGAAATTGGAACGCTCTTTGTATTTCTTTGTAAATACATTTCTCGTTGGCTCCTAGATTATTTATGTTAAGCTGAAACTGTAGTATCTGCGTAGGGGATGAAGGCATGGTTTTGAAATTGGAACCTCGCAGTGGAGCTGCACATAATACCAAGCACATTGAGTCAGTGTTTAATAACACCGCCTGAAAGGTTTTTTTTATTTTAAGAATGGTGGGAACTTCCCCTGGTCAGCTGTGCCCTGGGAAACACACCCTGTTCGTTTGGAATAGCCAAGGAGTCACTGGCAGCTGAAGGAGGAGCAGTGCTTTCTGTGGGGCAGGACATCCAAGACTGTCTTGGCACTAAAAGTGTAGTTTCAAGAGACTGCAGGTCTTAATGTAGAGCGATACTTGTGATTACACTGAAAGGCTGCTCTATGAAAGGCAATTCCCTTTCCATTCTCTTTCTGTTAAAGCCCCAGCCCTGCAAATGCATCCATGGAGTCAACCCTAAACCGTACTAATATCTGAAAAGATTTGTTGATCTGTGGTGTTACCTGGCAGGTTTTGGTAGCAGGATGATAGCTTAGTGTTATGCTTGGGGGCTTTGCAAATCCTTACCATTGCTGTGCTCTTGCTTTACTGTCATATCCAGGCCACTGGGGTTAAATGTGCCAGGTTACAGTGTTTTTTGTCAGTGCTCCACGTCAGCGTGCAACCAACTCATGTTTGTATAGTATTCTGCAAAAGAGTATGTGCCACACCAAGAAATTACCATTGCTATCCTTACATATATATGCCTATTGTGTGTGTGTGCTTGTATACTAATTTTCAGAAATTTAGTGCTATTCAGAGTACTTTGGCTTGTTTTTTCCACATAGATTGGCAGATTGGTTATTGGACAGAATGGGATCTTGTCCACACCTGCTGTTTCGTGTATCATCCGAAAGATCAAAGCTGCTGGTGGAATTATTCTAACAGCTAGCCACAGTCCTGGGGGACCTGGAGGAGAGTTTGGAGTCAAGTTTGAGGTTTCCAATGGAGGTATGGTTTTTTTAAAAAGACACTTTAAAAAACCAACGTTGCATCTTGGTATGCTGGAAATGGACTATGAGGATAACTAGCTATCTGTGATTTTGATTTGCTCTGTTAAAACTGTGAAGAACACAGGCATCTCTTTCCCTTTAAATAATATAAGTGTATTTGTGTACATGGGTTTGAAAAACAAGCATTAAATGTTCATTGAAGCTCTTGGGGTAGCTGTAGAATTTCTGTAAACAACAGATTTGCCATCTGGTTTTTGCTGTCCTTTATGTAGCCATCCAGATCACCATAACAGTTCTGATCCTTTTATAAAGATGCCTGTGAGGGAGCTCTGTTTTCCTTATATTTCTGTGTTGCTTGTCTGGGCATTTACTTTAAAGCATCTAATTTCAGAAGTGCTGTGAGCAGTATAACTCATTGTCTTGTGTGGAAGAGAGCACTTCTTACGTTTACCCAGGAAGTAACTGGTCTTATCCAGGTAGAGAGTTGTACCATTTTACCACTGCAATTCCATCATTGAATAAGGGAATTTTTGTGTATTTCTAAAGTCTTGTTTTCCAAAATGGACAACTAACACACATAGTTATGTTATAGGTTCCGTATGTTTTACGTTACAGGTCTGTGTGCACTCATGTAATGTTACATGATGGTTGCTGACACCTTTTATACTTCACACATGTAGAGTGCTTTCTGTCTGAAAGAAATGAAGTGAAAGTGCTTATAAAATGTTTCTATCCCCATTTTGAAGGTGGGAGAACTTGAGATGGGGGTACTTTCTCCCTACTCTCTTGTGTAATTGAAAAATGTGCATGGTTAAATGAGTGTGATTTTATAAACAGAATAGGCTTGAGTCCCAGAGGGATTAAAGGGGCTGTGACAGGTCAGCCAGTAAGAAAACCAGGGTCACAGCACACATATACCAGAGCCAAATTATTAGATGCATTAGCACTCCATAAACTTTAAAACACCACGTGCATCTAAAATCTGCTTGATAAATGGGTAACAGTTGGTGGTGCAGTCTTTCTAATGTGCTTTGCCTTTTTAAATAGAATTCAGAACGGCTATTAAGCTTTATATGTGAAACACTCCTTAAACACGGGTCACAAGGTTTAATTATTTATGCTAATCAGCAGGTCCATAATGAAAAGTAGTTGGTTTAAGTTCCAGCTGAGAAAACGTGGGTTAAGTATTAGGCAGAGTGAACTAAGACAGTGTTTAGGCACAGCAACAAGCTCCTAGGGAAGGTTATTTTTACTCTATATCCTTGCTCAGTCTATTTTGCAGATCTGTGTCAAGCAGAAGTGGCTTATTTCTGTAGCTGTAGAAGAGAATGTAGAGTGACTCTGGGATCTCTGTAGCTGGAAGTATCAGTAGACAATCATCCATCTATCAAGGAAGATCTGTAGCTAATGGTGTCCTCACCCTTTGGATGAGTTTGGATTAGATGAGTAAGAAGTCATTTTGAAGAGTTAAGTGGCTGGTTTTTATTGCATTGGTTTGGACCAATGGTACACTGCATCTGAGATGGAAGGCATTAATTTATGTGGCAATGCACTGCATGTAGCACCATTGCTAGAGGAATGGAAAGTTCGCACTGAAAAAGCCCTCCAAGACATTTTGGGTGAGAAAACACAACAAAGGGAATAAAAGAAACAATTTTTAGAGTGGAAGTGTAGCTTTAATATAAGCTGTGCAGAATCAAGATAAGCCAGAAAAGACTTGCTGCAATTCACACTCAGTTGCAACTTGGACTCAGCCTTTGCACTGCATATGGCATAGTTCATCTAGTAATTTTCATACCAACCCTCAAGTTGAATTTAGTTGACAGTAAATCTTTGAAAATAAAGCCATTTTTTAGGCCTTGGCAATGAAAGTAACTCACAAGTAAGATGTGTTTTCTGTTTCTGAATGATGTAACCAATCCAGGTCATAATTGCTAATTGTTGAGCAATTAAGGTATTTTGAATTCCAACAAAGATAATTTTCATTCAGGTAGTACAGGGAAACTGCAATACAGCACCATTGTCAAACTGGTAAGATTTCTTAAAATGGTATTTTTTTCTAATGAAATAATGTGAAACACCAAGCTATCTGATCTTCACAGGCATGCATTTGCAGGAAGTCCTATGAAAAGCCAGAACCTGCTGCTGAAGGCTTTCCTTTAATAGCTATGTTGAGATTCCTTACAGAGTGAAAAAAGGAAGTCTTTGACCAATAACCCAAACCTGTATGACTGTGATTACCTCATCTTTCCTGCTTAATAATTGATTTAAGTACTCTATGTGAATCAAAATGTTGTGAGTAATGCAGTGTATTTCCATGTTTTATTTTTCTGAAAAATGGTGAAAGAACAGACCTTATTTACCACAGTACTTTGTTTTTATTTATTCCATAGTAACTCAAATATATTCAGAAAAATGTTTGCTGTAGCACTCATTTTAAAATAGGAAATCTTCATTTAAAAGAAATGACCCACCTCATTATTTTCTGTTATAGGACCTGCTCCAGACATGGTTTCAGAAAAAATCTATCAAATCAGCAAAACCTTGGAGGAATATGCAATTTGTCCTGATCTCAGAGTTGATTTATCACGCCTAGGAAGACAAGAATTTGATCTGGAGAACAAATTCAAACCTTTCCGAGGTATCAGTGTGTGCTTTTACTCATGCTAAATCCATTGAGTCTCAATATTAGTATCACAGCAGAGTTGTAACAGAACTCCAGGTCTTCAATGTGCCTTACTAAAAGTTATCAAAATACAAGGCAGTGTAGAATCACAGAATGGTTTGTGGTGGAAAGTACCTTCAGGATCATCTTGTTCCACCCCTGCTGTCATGGGCAGGGAGATCTTTCATTGGACCAGGTTGCTCAGAGTTCCCTCCAGCCTGGCTTTGAGCACTTCTGGGGATGGGGCATCCACAGCTTCTCTGGGCAACCTGTTCAAGTACCTCACCATCCTCACAGGAAAGAATTTTTTTCCTAAAATCTAATCTAAATCTCTTCTCCTTCAGTTTAAAACCCTTCCCCCTTGGCATAACACTATATGCCTGCTTTGAAATTCTTTGTATAAGCTCCCTTTTAGATACTGGAAGGCAGCTATAAGGTCTCCTCTGAATCTTCTCCATGTTGAACAATCCCAGATCTCTCAGCCTGTCCTCATAGCAGAGGTTCTCCATCTCTCTGATCATCTTTGTGGCACTACCTTGGGCCTGCTCCAGGAGGTCCATGTCTTTCTGGTACTGAGAGCCCCATAGCTGATGCAGCACTGCAGGTGGGGTCTCACCAGAGTGGAGCAGAGGGACAGAAGCTCTTCCTCACCCTACTGGCCATGCTGCTTTGGATGTAGCCCAGGACACAGCTGGCTTTCCAGTCTGTGGGTCATGTCCAGCTTTTCGTTCCCAAGAACCCCCAAGTCCCTCTCTGCAGGGCTGCTCTCAGTGAGTTCTCCTGGTTTGTAGCTGTGTCTGGGACTGCCCTGACCCAGGTGCAGCACTTTGTGCTTGGACTTGGTGAACCTCATGAGATTCTCACAGATTCGTGTCTCAGGCTTGTCCAGGTCCCTCTGGATGGCATCCCTTCCTTCTGTTGTTTCAGCTGCACTGCTCAGCTTTGTGTTGTCTGCAGACCTGCTGAGGGAGCACTCAGTGTCACTGTTGATGTCATTGGTGAAGATACTAAAGGGCACTGACTGGTCCCAAGACAGAGCCCTGAGGGAACCCCTTTCCTTACTGGACTCCACCTGGATACAGACTCATTGACCACAGCACTCTGGCTGTGTCCATCCAGCAAACTCCTTTTTCATTGAATAGCCCATCCATCAGAGCTGTGCCTCTCCAATTGGGAGATAAGATGCCATGTGGTACAGTGTCAAAGACCTTGGAGAAGGCTAGGTAAATGACATTGGTCTGTCATATATCATCTGAAAGATCCAGCTGCTAGAGTTATTTTAACAGCTAGCCACAGTCCCAGGAAACCTGGAAGAGAGATTGCAGTGAAGTTTAAGGTTGCCAATGGAGGTAGGGTTTGGGGTTTTTTGTAATAAAAGATCTCATCAAGAGACATCCCATGTCAGTGGCCTGTAGTAGACCTCCAGCCACAAAGACTCTTATGTTGATCTACTTCTTGATTTTCACCCACAGGGTCTCAGTCTGGTTGTGGCTGTTTATCAGAGGCAGCTCTTCACAATCTGACCTTTCCTTAGCATTGAGCACAGCACCCCCACCCCTCCTGTCTATCTTAAAAGACCCAGCCTGTCTCTTCTGAACAGCTTGTAGCCCTCAACTGCAATGCTTCAGTCATGTAACTCATGTCCCATCTTTCTGTGGTAGCAATTAGGTCATAGTTTTCTAATTGCACCATGGTTTCCAACTCTTTTTGCTTGTGTCCAATGCTGTGTGCATTTGTAGGTAAGTGTTATGTTTGTTTTGCACTTTAGGAGTCTGGGTTACAGACTTTTAAGTGCATCAGGCCTCATCTTTCAGCCAAGTATCTTTGCCAAATTTATGCTTGCTGGTAGTTAAACAACAAACACAAACCTTTTTGGTCTAGGAATGGTTTGCTTATTGAAGTATAATTGACAAAAGAGTAAGTGAGACTCTCAGTTTATTCATTCTTGCTCACACTTTCTGAAAAGTTGTGGGATTTGCACATCCAGTGACTCCAAATGTAAAGGGATTGCTTAAGCTCATGTTTAATTTTAGGCATAGTGAATACTTTTATGCTTACAATTGATGTAAAATTATCTAACAAGCTGTTTTCTTGAAGGAGTCAGAAACAAATTAGGGGTCCTGACATGTATTTCAAACTTCGTGTATATTTCATATATTTCAAATACTCTCAAACCCTATGTGGGCACAAGAACTTTTCTGCACTTCTGGTGCCCTAGAGTTAAAGCCATTTTGTTTTCCACTCAAACTTCACATTTTGAGAAAATTTGCATTTTGAGAAATAAAATTTTTCATTAATAACGTCCTTAAATTTTGATTTCACTGGGGTATTTAATTTTATTGCAAAGAACATGTTTGGCTTTTTTAGGCAAACTAAAAGCAAAGAGAATTCAACTCCAGCACCACTCTGGAATCATAGAATTGCTACAGTATTAAATTTAAACAGGTTTTTAAACTGTATAGTTTAAAAAATAGTATTTTTTAAATGAAAATGAGGCACTCCTCCCCCCAAATATGTATAAAAGTGCATACAAATAATTGCAGTTTTTCTGTATGTTAAAAAAACATTTCCCAATCACGTCTTTCAAGAATACATCAACCTGAGACAGTAAAGCTATCAGGGAACCCTACTGAAGCAATGTAATTGGCTTATAAGTGCATGAATAAATAGTTTACAGAGATTTGAATGCAGGCTGAAGGTGCAGAAAGAATGACAATAATCTAAAAAGTAATTTAAGATACTTTCTGATGTATTTGAAACTTTTGCTTCTTCTTCAGTTGTGTGAGCTAACTCCTGTGAATCTAAGGATACAGAGGTGTTGGAACAACTGAGGTTGGGTTTGGCAGGAGTTAAAATAATTTTTGGACTTTAATCCTTCATGTGCTTTATCTTCATACGTGTGAGCAGCTCCACCAGAGTTGCCACATTTGTTGATATGTGTAAAGTTTAGGGCCTACTAAAATGCTGTTAGGAGCAGGGCATAGAAGATATGAAATAATATAATCTTAATGAGTGTTCAAAACTTTCAGCATATATCATAGAATTGACACTTTTTCAAGTAGTTTTTATGGATAATTTTTCAGCCTTGAGAACCTTTTTTTTGTTTCTTCAAGCATATTGTCACAATCTATTCTAAGTGTTTTTCTCAGGCTTAAAAAATGTCTGTGTCATTTTCATGTTACTCTAAAGAAGAGCATTAGTGTGAGGTCACTGTTTCTGAGCAAAATTGGATGAGATTCTAAGTAATAATTTAACTTACAAGTAAGATATTTCAAGATACTTATTTAACCAGATGAAACAACATTTGTATAACATATGCTTTTTAATTTAATCAGGAAAAAGTAATTCATTCCAAGATGACTGAGAAGCATGACTTTTGACAATTGTTTAGTTACTGCTTCCATTACGACAGACTTATTTTCATTAATTCATGTTTGTTTAATGTTTTACATCCAAAAGAACTACAAAAATTGTAGTGCTCTGCTTTTATGAATTTAAATTTCAAGTTATCAGGACCTGAGTAAAAAAACAGGTGTTGTATCTGAGCCTTACTTTTCTAAATCAATGAGATTTACAAAGCAAAAGTATAGCTTGTTTTCTATCTACAGCAAACTGAGCACAGATATTCCTGGTGCCAGAATTTGGAAGAATAGGTTTTATCTCTCTTGAAGGAATGATGCAGGTAGATACTGCTGTCAGATAGAAGAATAGAACCTCTGGTGTCAGCTTGTCATGAACATCTTTTTCCTCTGAGAGTGAACCTATTTAGCTTGCAAGGTTTTTCAGTGGTTTGGTGAACAATCCATAAAGAGTTTACTTTGATGTAATGTAGACTTATTAATGTCTTCAGTGAAATAAGAGCTGTCAACTTACATTATCTCTGCAGTATTTTGGCAGACAAAACTGTTTATCTTTTCAAGGCTTAAAAATTGATAGTAGCCACACTGAAGGCAGCATGAGCCTTAGAATTTTCCTCTGTGGACTTCAAAGCAAAGCTGTGTCTCATTTTTTGAGACTTGTGCTCTGACTTATTTCAGTTGGGTGGAAGAGAGCTGGAAGAAATAACTTTACTTGGGTGAATGTAGTCACTTCTTTTTTGTGTGATTTTTCTAGTGGAAATTGTGGATTCTGTGGAAATCTACCTCAATCTCCTTCGAAGTATTTTTGACTTCAATGCCATCAGAAATCTGCTGACTGGACCCAATCAGATTAAAATAAGGATTGATGCCATGAATGGAGGTATGAACTTAAGTGCCATTGGTACAGAATTGTATGTACACTGAAATAACTTCCCAATAAAAGTTGTACACTGCAATGGTTTCCCAATAACAATACAGCATATAAATGCAGGACTTTTATGTAATAGAAATTAAGGGTAATAAGAAAGGTTTTGAACCTTATACTACCAACAAAGCCAATCTTAGCAACGGGTTAGATTTCTTACTAGGCAAAGACGTTTATCTTACTTGATAAATAACTAAAGACATATGTGTCCAATAAAAGTTTTCTTTCTGCATTTGGAAGCAAGCAGGATGAGGTAATCTTGCCATGAGGGTGATGAAGCGTATTGCTGTGGCCAGTGACCCAGGAGGTTACAAGACAGTCTCTACTAAGAGTAAATTATAAATGGTATAAAACTAGTTAATCTGAATAAATAAAGAGCTAGCTGAGACCTCTGTCTCACTAATATTAGAAGTGAACAAATTTCAAGGTACTGTGGACAAGTTGAAGTGTCACAGAAGACAGCAAGGGGATCAGTGGTGTGCTGATATTAAAAAAATACAAGCTGTGTCACTTGGGGAAACACAGACCAGGATAAGATCTATTTTAGGCTACGTTGTAAATATAAAAAAAGGATTTCTGCAGATAATGAGTTGAAGGATAGGAGTGTAAGTAAGACTGTTCACCATTATCTTATGGAAAACAGATTACATCAAGGAAACCAGGTTTCATTCTTTAATGGGATTACAAAAACAGACCCATAAAAGGAGCTGGATAGACCTAGAAAATGTCTGTAAAGTATTTTACCTAGTACAGCATGATAATTGCTGTTTGAAATACCATAGTGAGTTCACAGTGAGTATGAGCACACGGTTCACTGAGGCCAAGGATTATAGTCTGCATCCAAGCAGTGTGAAGACTCAGTTTTGCCAGGCTGTGTCAAGAGGGCAGATGGTGTCCTTGAGCAACGTAGAGGGAGCAGGTGAGGAGGGTATTGCCTTTTGTCATGTATCACACTTGAGAGAATGTTACAAAAATACCAGGAGCTTTCATGTTCAGGTCCGTTACTGACTGCTAAGAGTTTTTACATGTTGTCAAAAGATGCATAGTCTGTCTTAGGGTTAGAAAAACCAATGCATCACAAACATTTTAAAGGACTTTGTTTACTTTATTTGCAAGGTGATATAGAATTGGCTTTATGACCATGCATTTTGGTGGAGAGATGGATATCTATAATTTAAGGTAAATGTAGATTAAGTGTATACAAATGGAATATATTTTTATGCCTGTACACACTGGTAGTTTAACATTGGCAGAAAAAAAGAGTAATTTGACAGGAGTCCACTTCAGATAAGGACCTGAATCATGGTATATTTTATGGAATTAACACCTACATTTTCATGAAGAGAAGCTTCTCTCACACAGTTTTACCTCAGGTTGCAGCTGCTCCAATTAGCAAGATTTGGGAGTAAGGCAGGAGAAAGAGAGAGCAGTCACTCACGGGTTTTTTAACTGAGTGACCTGTTCACACCTGCATCAGCGATGCAGAGTGCTCAGGTAGTGACTGTTTAGTCACTAAATGAATGTAATAATTATGGTATGTGACAGCATGGGGTTTTAGTTGGTCATATCTTTAAAAAAAATAAAGTATTTTGGAGTTAGTTTTGAGAAAATTTCAATTTATTTCTGTGCATGGTAGCAACTAAAATGTAGAAGAATTCTCTGGTGGACAAATCTATTGCAATTTTCACATGAATTAGAATCTTAAGCTAGGTGTATTTTCCATATGTTTTCACCTACTGTTTGCTTTCCTTGCTGTTATGTGTTATTTAGACACATAGAATAGCATTTTATTTTTACTATTGTGAGAAAAACTCCTTTATGTGTATGATAATTACTTAATAATGGGTAAAAAACCCTCTTGTGTCTTTCACCATTGTGATTTTCATGTTGAATTGATTATTTTTGTACTGATTAATTATTTACTTTGAAGACAATGACATACTCCTCTGTGAAGTAGTAGTTTGGGGGTTGTTGCAAGGACAGATGTATAGAAGTGCTGAAAGTATGTTTTGTATGCAATGTCCACAGTGCTGTGAAAAATTTGAATGTCAGGCATATGCTTTTGTGATTGCATGGCAGATTTCTGTTTTCACAGTTATGGGACCCTATGTGAGAAGAATCTTGTGTGATGAATTGGGAGCTCCTGCAAATTCTGCCATCAACTGTATTCCTCTGGAGGATTTTGGTGGACAGCCTCCTGATCCAAATTTAACATATGCAACTGCCTTGCTGGAGGCTATGAAAGGTGGCGAGTATGGATTTGGAGCTGCTTTTGATGCTGATGGAGTGAGTATTTAGGTCTGTCTGGAGATTCCACTGTAGTTGTTGTTTTGTCTGGGGTCAGATATGGGATGTGTGAGTATAATTTATCTCCTTTTCAGTAACCCATTGAAGCTGAAAGTGGTATTACTTTCAGGTACAGATGGTAACATTTGCAAGCCATGAATCAGACACATATGTTGTAATTTTTCTCTGCAGATGACTGCAAATCAAGCAGAATTTGAAGCAGGATGAGAATTATTTAAATATCAGACTGGTTTTGTCTTGTGCTGGTGCAACACTTTTTTCCCTGGTTAGGAACAGACAGTGTATATATAATAGAGACTTGTCACCGTAAACAGTAACAACATTAAATTCTTTTTGGTTAGCATCATGAATTAAGGGCTTTTTAGCTAAATAAAGCACTGAATCAGAATCTCTGTTTATTTTAATTTTTTAATGTCATATTATCAGCATAATAAAAAGGAATGTGTTACAAAAGAACTTTCTGCCCTGACAATGCGGGAGAAATATTAAAAGGTTCTGAAGAACAAAAGCTGTTTTCCATTCTCAGTAAACACAAAACACTCTCCTGCCCCCATAATAGTGCGTGCCATTGGCAAAAACATTCTCCTACGCAAACATTTTCTTGGCAGAAACAGAGCTACTGAAGTGACATGTAGGAGGCAGAAGCTAGAAACTGATCTGGAGGTTCGATTTACAAGGCAGGAGGGAGTGATGGTGTGATTGTGAGATTATAAACCTCCCAGGATGATGCCAGTAAATTTTTCTGCCCACAGAGGGATGTGAGTAGCCCAAAACCTGTCCTTTCTCTCTCTACCCCCAGTGGATCTAGGAAAAGAAATTAGGTGCCTTCAATACATGGAATTTAAGATGCTATTTTAAATTTCTTTTCTTCTCCAGGACCGCTACATGATCCTTGGCCAAAATGGTTTCTTTGTTAATGCATCAGATTCACTGGCTATAATTGCTGCCAATCTGTCTTGCATTCCATACTTCTGTCAGATGGGTGTCCGAGGATTTGGCAGAAGCATGCCTACCAGCACAGCTCTAGACAAGTAAGATGAAATATTTATTTGTATCACCTTGGTCATTACATTAGTTATCTCTACCTTTTATTACATAGCAATTCCAAAATTGTGGAGTCTTTTGATAAGGGCTTCTAATTTTCCCAATCTTTACGTGCTTTATTTTTTAAACGGGTTTTTGTGAGATTTTTTGTTTTACCTAGACTAATTTTTCCCATCTTTACTTGCATTAAAAGAGTTAAATTCAGTCTGGAGAAGAAGTAAATTGATAAATCTCATGTACACACATTTGACTGTCTTTTTTTGAAAAAACTTTATTCTTTTTATTAGTAAATAATGGTTTACTAGTCTGGCAGCCCTTTTTATGAAAGTCATGAAAGTTTAAAAAAGATAGAATAATAATTCAGTACTAAACAAGTATTCAAAAAATAAAAACCCTCCTCAAACTGATGAAGTATGAGCATCTTGTGTGAGCAGTTGAATTTTGAACAAGTTTTATCCAGGCCTAAATTTTCTGTAAATATCAAGACAAGATGATTACATATTACTGCATTAATATATTCTGTTTGGAAATAGCATTGGCTAGATCAATTGTGTCTCAGTGTTCATCTGGCTGGATTGCTTTACTATGACAAGAGTGATCTGCTGCTCCCCTTAAATGTGTGTCATCAGGAAACAGTAATTTTCAAGTGGAATATAGGTTGTGTGCTAAGGTTGATTGCTGGATCTACAGTTTGCCTATTCAGGAAGTTCTGAAATGTTATGAAATTCAGAGCTTGCAGCTCCCTCTAATGATTGACAGGGCCTTTGGGAATATATTCCTTACTTGTGGGTAGATAGTCTACTTTAAGGAATACTGTTAGGTCAGTGTTTGATGTGTCTTGCTTATTTTGTTCAGCAGTCCAAAAATCTCATTATCGTTATATTTAAATATGATATAAAATAAGTAAGAGTTAATTTTGTGTATGAACACCATAATTTTCTGTAAGAACTGAAGAAACAGTGACATGTTTGTCTGTCTTCTTTTCATAATGTTTGATAAGTATGTCAGAAAGCATGAACTCAAGTCCCCTTCAATAACACTGTGACTGTTTGAAATATATTCTTTGTGATGTTTACTTGGCCTTCTGGCACAAAGATCGTCTCATGGTGATTACTGCCTTATTTAGTTTTGTGGAGCTAAGCCTGATTATTAAATAAAACTGAGCAACTGATAATGATGGAAGGATCTAAGTATTTTCCCTTCCATTCTTACAAATATTTATCATTATGAAGTTTTCCATCTGTATCCAGGACATTTGATTTATTTATTTTTTAATTTGTTTTGTGGTTCTAGTTGTTTTCTTGAAGACTTAGGAGTTACATGTTGTCATGCAGTTCAGTGTAGATCATGCAGTTTTCACATAGATGCTGTGGTTCCAAACCCCCTGCCATGGGCAGGGATTCTGCTTCCATTAGTTGTGCAGCTCAGGTAGTGTGGCTGGTAAGGACTGAGGCAAAATTGCCACTGAGTTCCTCAGCCCTCTTCATGTCCTCAGTAACCAGATCTCCTGTTTCTAGAGAGAGTTCACATTTTTCCTAGTCTTTCTTTAATCACCAGTGTACCTGTAGAAACTGTTCTTGTTGCTTTTGACATTCCTGGCCAGATTTTATTCTGTTCGGGCTTTAGCTTTCCTAGCCTTATCCCCAGCTACTTGGACAATTCATCTGTATTCTTCACAGGCTACCTGTCCCTGCTTCTATCTCCTCTAGGCTTTCCTCTTGTATTTAGGTTTGTCCAGGAAGAACTTGTTCATTCACACAGTGGTTTTGCATCACTTCCTCTTCATTGGGGTGCCTCTCTGTCAAGTGTGTAGGAGATGATATTTGAATGTTACCCAGCTTTCTTGGGCCCTTCTTTCCTCGTGGGCTTTGTCCCATGGCCCTCTGTCGAGCAGATCCTTGAAGAGACCAAAACCTGCTCTCCTGAAGTCTAGGGCAGTGAGCTTGCTGTGTGCTCTCCTCACAGCCCTGAGGATCTTACATGCCACCATTTCATGGTCACTGCACTTCACACTCCACACCAGCCCCGCGTTGTGGTGAGATCAAGGTTCAGCTTAGGATGTCTCCTTATTAGCTCCTCTGTCACTTGGAGAAAAAAGTTTCCATCCCTGCACTCCAGAAACTTCCTGGGTTGCAAGTGCCCTGCTGTGCTGTTCCCTTCAACAGGGTGATTGAAAGCCCCCATGAGCACCAGGGCTTGTGAATGTGAGGCTGCTCCTGTCTGTTTGTAGAGGGCTTTATCCATTTGGTCTTCCTGTGGCAGACCCTCCCTGTAATGTCTCCTGTCACTGCTCTCCCTTTAATCCTGATCCATAAGCTCTCTGTAGCTCCTTATCTCTCCCTGGGTGGGTGTGTGTGGGCTGACTACATGGATTAGAACACTGTAAGAGGTATCACAGACACCTTCTTTGGAGGTTCACTGAGCTTTGGCCTGCTTCTGAATGTTGGTATTGAGAGTGGCTCTCCTGTGGGGGAGCTGGATAAATTCCTGTCCACTTAGCTATTGTCTTCTGACATTATGAAGGTCTTTCCTGAAGTCTGTGCTAGACCACGAATGAAAACCACCTCTTTTTATGGTGTGTCCATTTTGTGTGGCCACAGTTTAGCCTAATTAATTGAACTGGAGCTTTTCCTTAGCTCTATTAAAGAAAACCAAATATGCACAATAACTTAAGGATTTAGAAAATCTTCTCCTTTTTCACTTGTGTGCATGTGATGTGCTGCTTAAGACCTTTTCAAAGGGCATTAACTTAGAAAGAGGGAAGCAATAACCCAAAGGACTCTAAATGTTGCTTAGGAATATGGCATTAATAAATGGAGCAGTGAATTACAAGAGAATTCACTCAAAACATTTAACCAGTGTTGCATGTGTTTGCTTGAAGTGACTGCTGGAATATACAAGTATATACTGTAGGGAGAGAATAACACATTACAGGAAACATCTGCTTTGATATGCTCCAACATCAACAGGACTGTGGCAGTATGTCTCCAGAGTTCAATTCCCTGGCAATATGTACCCTTAGGCTGGTGTTCTTTTTGTTTTAGGGAATGTGAACCTGTGTTCCCAGTTAAAAAAAACTATTCTTGTTTCATATCCTTGTATTCTGATTTATCTGATGCCTGCATAACAGGAAAGGAAATGAAATACTGAGATGTTAGCTAACAGTGTACAAAATGAGAATCACAAGGGTGAATAAAAATTGTTTCTGTAGGAAGTTTGAAGTTGGGTGTGTGTATAAAATAGCAGTCAAGATGGTACAGGAGAAAAGGGTTTCTGAGAGAATACTACTGTGACTAGCAAGGTTCTTTCAACAGCATGTATGTGCTTCCATTACACTTAGCCTAGGCAAAGCTAAGCACTTACTGTGCTGTACCCTGCCACTTTACACCTGGGAGCCTATCTCTTAATGCAACTTTGACACATTAGTGTTCTGTCTGCTGATGGTCTGTTTATTGTCTGGTCATCTAGACACAGCTTTTAAGGGGGACTGTTGTGGCTTGTTAAAAGTAACGTCCTGTTGTCGTGAAGGGCAGAGATGCTGTGAGCTCTAACCAGTCTGCCTTGGATGAGGGAAGGAGGCTTCCCCTGGCAGCAACAAACATTGTGGTTTAGAGTGTGATCCATTTTGTCTGAAGCACATTTCTATGACATTGCTTATGTCATAGAAACGTTTATGTTGGAAGAGACCAATAAGGTCATGAAGCCTTCCCTTCCCTTCCCTTCCCTTCCCTTCCCTTCCCTTCCCTTCCCTTCCCTTCCCTTCCCTTCCCTTCCCTTCCCTTCCCTTCCCTTCCCTTCCCTTCCCTTCCCTTCCCTTCCCTTCCCTTCCCTTCCCTTCCCTTCCCTTCCCTTCCCTTCCCTTCCCTTCCCTTCCCTTCCCCTCCCCTCCCCTCCCCTCCCCTCCCCCTCCCCTCCCCTCCCCTCCCCTCCCTTCCCTTCCCTTCCCTTCCCCTCCCCTCCCCTCCCCTCCCCTCCCCTCCCCTCCCCTCCCCTCCCCTCCCCTCCCCTCCCCTCCCCTCCCCTCCCCTCCCCTCCCCTCCCCTCCCCTCCCCTCCCCTTCCCCTTTGATTTCTTCTCTTCTTTTGCTAAACACTTCCCTTTATTTACTTCTATTTTTATTCTTTTTTCTTACCTTCCACATTCCCGTGCTCTTCCCCTGTCCCTCTTATCCCACTTCCTTCCCATTCAGTGTCTCCTCTTTTTCATCAAATATATACCTCAGGCTGTGGAGAACAGCACACCACATTACACTTCTGCCTTTTTCATTATTTACTTGAGTCCTTAAGGTACAAATCCCACTCATTTTTTGGTCTGTCTTTTCTTGTGCATTTCTTCTGTATTGCTGGTCATCTGAAAAAATTTTGTGCCTTCCCCAGAAGCAGGATAGGCTCTGTGTGTTTCTTTTTCTCTATATGGACACCCTCTATTATTGAGTTACAGGATTTTTTCAACATAAAGGCTTCTCCAAGTAATAAATATGTCTTTTTAGGTAGTTCATATTGCATTCACTTTGTGACTGTGCTTTGTTCAAGTTATGCCAGCCATGACCTTACTCTTTTTATCTTTCTTCAGCAGGATAATTCAGTCTCACTCCCTCTTATCTGAAATAGGCTCACTGTGATTTTTTTAGGACACTTTTGTCAAACTGAGCCCATGTCACATATAAGCAGTTTTTAAATTAGAGCAGAAGGAGAATCTGTGTTCTGGAATGCTGCAAAAGGACAACTGCATGAAACCTTCATGAATGTAATTTAACATGTTTGAAACATAATATAAAGTTGGGGAACACTGTGATGGGAAAGGTGTTTAGGATTTGTAACTTCTAAAGTAACATTGCAATATTAAAAGTGTCCAGATAAATCCTTTGTGTACTTGTATATAGTAAAAAAAAAGTTACTTTTTGTTTATCAGCTTTCAAATATGTTCTACAGCTAAATATTACACTTGTGGAGGAAAAACCAGCTATCATTTCAAGGCATTAATGTTCTTTCTTTAGCTGTGCCTCTTAGTTTTATTTCTACAACGTGCTTGTAATCTAGCTGCTATCCTTTCATCTTTGAATGTTCTTTAAGCATTGGAGGGGATCTATCATTGCAAACATTTTCAAAGCTGTCCTTAGGGAGTTGTCTTGGTCTTTAGGTTTTCTTTGATGGATTTGTTATGCTTTATCATAGTGTGGCATATTTGACTGTTGCAAACCCACCATATGCTTAACTATCCAGTGTTTCATTATCCTAGCCTGCACTGGTGAAAACATGCTATAATCATGGCAGGTGACATTTTAAATGTATGTAGGGTAAATGTTTATTCTCAACACTTTACAGGACAACAGCAGTTGGATACTCAAGCACTTTTTCAGTGAAAGATAATAGTGAGCATACATCAATTTATTGCAAAATGTTGACATTTACAGGAGAAAATTAATCTTGTGTTCTTCAGTGGCTGCTCATGAAGAAAAAGACAGAAAACATGTTGGTGCCCAGTCCTGTGAAATATCAGTAGAATATTGTACTTCCATTATATCTGTTTTGTAGCCTTGATTGACTCCTGTTTAGAAGTATGTGTATTTGTAGTTCTCACAAACAAGCAGACTTTTGTCTAGGCTTAATGTGCTGTATCTGAAAAACTACCTGAGGAAAAGAAACATCATGCAAAATGCCTGGAGCAGGTCTTGCTGTGTGCAACAGATTGATGGTGGGTAACAGAAAGTCACAGATTTCTTAGAACTCCATGTCTTATATCTCAAAAACCATACAGCTATGTATAAACAGCAGGAATTCCTACAAGTGTCCTAGTAAAAAGTCCAGAAGTGTTTAAATTAAAACAGTCTGTGGAATTTTGCATCAAGTCAGTTCCAGAAGACTTTGTGACTGCTTAAAGGTTAAAGGCCTCTTTTCTTTCAAGGTCTTATGCAGTCTTATTATGTGCTTCAACTTAGAAAGGCTCTCTGGTATATCAGCATGTCTGAACATGTTTTGCTCAGGCTGGAAAATACAGCTGGTATCAACCCAAGAGCAGCCTCTCCCATCAAAGGATTTTTTGTCAATGGGTGACCTTTATGGAGAATGCTTCCTGCTGATTTAAAAGAAAACTTTTCTGGCACAGAATTTCAAAACAGTGTGTTTAAAATTCTACTTCTAGGGTTTATTAAAGTATAATCTTCTTAGGTTGTTTAGAAATTAAGAGGATGGTAAATTGTTCTTTGCATTCTGTGTGTTTTGAAGGAGATCCCTATAAGACTGGCAGAGCCAGGGGTACTTAAAATTATTTGAAGAAGTTTGAGAGTCCTGTTAGACTAGATTTACTTTAAGTAATAATCACTTGAATTGTTATGTTAATTTTGCAGAAGAAACATTGTCTCATGTTTCCTTTTGTGGGGAAATGAAAGAGGCCTAAAATCTTTCCAACATCAACAATTGTTTATTTGATTCTGTAGTGTTATTAATGACTTGTTTCTCACATGTACTAACAGTCTATACCTATGGCATATTATAATTTCTTCTTCTTCTTTCTGTATTTTTTCCTATGAACACTATCATATACTTGTGAAACTGCTTTCTTCCTTTCCCTTCCCAGAAAAATCCTACAACCAAAAAGAACACTTATTAATTTTCAATCTCTAAAATCTACAGAAGTTTGCAAGAGAGAGAAAGGAAAACTAGTGTAAGCCAGGAAATCCAAATCTAAATGGCATCATTGGGGAGCCACTAGAATAAATCATGTCTAACTAGCCTCATTGCCTGGCTGATAAAATGATGGGGTTAAGATTGTAGATGCCATTTACTGCCACTTTAGCAAGGCTTTTGAAACTGTCCTACTTTATTCTTGCATCCAACTCAGGACTTTGTGGCTTGAACAGGTAGAGAGCTATGTAGATAAAGGTCTGACTTGGTGCTCAGACTCACAGGCAATTGGTTAATGAAATGGTAAAAAGTGGGGACTACAGGGGTCTGTTCTGTGACCTGTCCTGTTTAGCATCTTTGTGAGTGGTCTGAAGGGGGAGATGGAAGACACTCAAACCCACTAAATGGTGTGTGTGGTGCCTATTGATGTGCTGGAGAGCAGAGCCAGCAGTCATAGAATAATCAAGGTTGAAAGAGACCTGCAAGATCATCCAGTCCAACTGCTGACCTGGCACTGCCACTGTCACCCCTAAACCACTAAACCCATCACCAGATCAGACACTTCTTGAACATATCCAGGGAGAGTGACTCCACCACCTCCATGGGCAACCTTTTTCAGTGCCTGACCACTATAACAGTGAAATTTTTTTTTTCTAGTATCTAATTGGAGTATTCCCTATTTCACTTAAGGCCGTTTGCTTTGGCCTCTCACTGTAGGCACAGTAGGAGAGACCAACCCCTACCAAGTAACAACCTCCTTGCAGAGAAATTATAGAGAGTGATTAGGTCTCCCCTGAGCCTCCTCTTTTATAGACTAAACAAACCCAGATCCCTCAGACACTCCTTATATGACATGTTTACTAGATCCTTCATGAGCCTTGTTGCCCTTCTCTGGACACCTTCCAGAATCTCAAAGTCCTTTTTCAAGTGAGTGGCCCAAAAATTGACCCAGTACTCGAGGTGCAGCCTCACCAGTGAGGAATGCAGGAGGATGATCTCCGCCCTGGTCCTGCTGGCCACACTGTTCTTGATACAGTCAGGGGAACCTGGATAACTGGCAGGAGTGGATGGCAAAGACCTAGTGAAATTCAGCAATGACAAACAATTAATCCTTCCCTCAGAAAGGCAGAGCCCTACAGTGATGCAGACCTCAGCAGAGGAACTGAGGAGCAGCTCTGCAGAGACAGGCCAGCATCCTGGGGGACAGCTGTGTGAGAAGCTGTGTGCTCTGGAATCAGAAGAGGCCAGTGGTACTCTGGGCTGCATGAATAAGAATGTGGTGCAGAGAGCAAGGGAAGTGATTATTCTCTGCTTATCAGGTGTGAAACCACTCCCAGATACTTGTGTTTGGTTTGGAGTCCCTGTTACAGGAAAAACATCAGTAAAGTGGAGCGAGTTCAGCATAGGATCACCAACACAGTTGGGGGCTGGAGCAGGGGCTCTAAAAGCAGAGGCTGGGGAACTGGGTTTGTTCAGCCTGTAGGAAGACAGCTTCTCTGGTGAGACCTAACAACAGCTGCCCATAGCTATGAACTGTTAGGAAGCTGGAGCCAAGCATTTCCCAGCTGTGCATGGTGGACGGACAAGAGGCAAAGAAATTTGAAAGAAGCAAGTTCTGTGTCCAGGATGTTGGACTAGAGACCTTCCATGGTCACATCCAATCTAAATTATAGTACTGTGTCCTTATGAGGAGACCTTTGCTGGAAAGCCCTTACATCACCAAGATTGTTGAGTCTGCCTGCACTTTTGCACTCTTGTAGTTGCTATGTAGCAGCAAGTTGTTTTATAGAAAAAATTTATGTTGCCTTAAATTATTTATTTTTTAAATTTTCTTCAAAACTAAGGAATTGCCCATCTGGAGAAGTTGCATCGTTTCTATCCTAATCATTTTCTGGGCTATCCTGCTGACTCTGCATGAAAGAATGGAAGTAGTATTATAGCACTTGGGAGGTGAAGAAGCAGCTAGGGAGGCAATCAGTAACTGTGGATATGTATCTAAAGCCATTCTTTCTCCATTATTCTGATAATTCAGAGTACTGGTAACCCAATTTGAATCGCAGCCAATACAGAGTTCTGTAGCACATGTAGTGGATATATTAACATCTGGTTTGCATTTTTGTCAATGAGCACAGGCACAGTGAACCAGCTGACTTCACTGTAGTAAGCCAGGAAAGGCTAATTAGTATGGAACATGTACTCCTGAGTTAGTGGAGGGTATTTTCCCTGTGCTTAGTTCATAGGATTATTGCATTTCCTGAAAGAGACCATGGGTCTTGCCAGTCTTTACTTATGACATTATTGAGGTTTACCCCACTAAGTGTCTGCAGAAGAACATAAGGAGAATACTTCTTTATTATGCCTTATAATTTATCATGCCATTTTTCTTCTTTGGTATAATAAAATCTTCCTGACAGTTTCTGTAGAATTAGAAAACTTACAAAGCATTTTCTCCTTGCCTTCAAAGACCGTTGTATGTCTGAAAACCCCTGGGTTCTGTATGCAGCAGTGACTGTGCAGGACTTGAGACTACAGGAAAAGTCCCTGTTTAAGGGTGGGGAGGTGAGAAGGCTTTAAGTATTGTTTTTTCCTTGTTCATGCTTTGGGATTTTTTTGTGTTTCTGTAGTTTGCGTTCATTACAGACCTGGTTGATATTTCATTGTTGCAGTAAAGTTTTTCCTTAATAAGATGAGGTCCACTACTAATGCTCATTTCTGTCATTTTATGCTAGGGTGTGTCTTATATTCTTAGGTAAGTTTCACTTTCCAGGGACCAGCTTGCTTTAATCAGCCTTTTTGTTTGTTTCTCTTATTTCCATACATTAAGAAGATTGGTCTCCTGTCTTACTCAGGAAACCATTAGCAAATCAGGCTATTAACACAGCATACTTCAGCATAGCAGTGACAGCTGTTTTTCTGTATATTTATTTAAAAAACCCTGCCTTTGCTCACAGAATTTAGTTTGTCACAGGCCATGCTGTTGGGAATGGGGCAGAGACAGACTGTCTAAAACTAAGTCAGTTGTTGTCATAAAAGGAGTGGGACAGTGTCTTTTCTAGAACAAGGCATAATCTTCCTGCTGCTGAGCCATGGCAGAATTTGGAGGCTAAATAAACTTGGAATTTTTAAAGGAATTACATTTGTGTAAAAGTTCTCAGAATGCTAGAAGTCACCATATCTGATCACTGTGCATTCTGTTCATCCTACTGATGAGGAGTTAACTTACTCTATAGGCACATGAAAGCTGAAATAATAATGAAAAGTGGTTCTTGTATCTCAGCCAGGAAGGGCATGAATAACCCTAGGGATTACTGCAGTACATCTGGAGAGCATGGCCACATTCTTTCCAGCTGGTTGGACTTTTCTTCATTACTACTGTGAACTCTGCAATCAAACCTCATTCTCTGTGGATATGCAGTACATATGTGTGCAATTTGTCACTGGAAGAAGCTTTTCAGGGAAGTGGTTGCGGCACCAAGTCTGTCAGAGTTCAAGGAGCATCTGCACAATGATCTCAATCATGTGGTTAATTGCTAGGTCATGTGAGGAGCAATGAACTGGACTTGGTGATCCTTATGGGTCCTTTCCAACCTGAAATATTTTACGATTCTAATTTCACCTCACAAGGACTCTGAGCACTATGCCAGCTGGTTTTATTATGTGAAAGACAAAATTCTATTGGGGTATGTTGCTGCCAAAACACATCTCTCTCTCATTATATGCACAGAAATGTGTGTTTGCTAGTTGTCTGTAGCAAAGCAGCTTTTGTCTCTTGTTTTATTCTTACTTCTAGCCCAGCCATAGATGAATACTGTATATGTCAACAGCTGTTTCTAATCATTCTAGCAGAGCTTGTGTGAAAAGGACAATGAGGTTTTCATAAAGCACGGAGTCACAGGCACGCTGTTGTGAGGGTTATACTTCCTTTGGGAGTTGACTCTTGAAACATTTGCAAAAGAGGGTGCAAAGTTATGCATTTGGATCTGAATCTCAAACTGGTGGCTGAAGCAACATGAGACAGCATTTGGTGTGGAACATCATGATGAGTACACCTGTTAACATCCCACACACTGAGGGAAACAGCTCCCTAATAAGAAAGAGTTGCACAGACTGCGTCTTGTGCAAGGCTTTCCAGTACATTTGTAACCAAGAGAAACAACTGGAAACAATATTAGTTGCTGCAATACATTTTGTTGCAAATTATCAGACTTTTAAGTTTGGCATTGTGGAAAAGTACATTTCAAAGGCAATTATGGCATTTTCACAAACTTGTGTATTATACATAGAGGGGTGTGTTACTTATGTTAAAGAGACAATATGTTGCCCATATATATTGTTTGTGACTGTAATGCATAAATAGTTTTTTTTCCTAACTGGTTTGACTGGGAACCCAGTGAGAATTTTTGTGTTTTCATCACTTTTATCAGCTTTGATATAATTTGTTTAAATTTATGAGAAGAAGTATGGGCTTTGTTGTTGATGAAAATTACTATGATTTTGCTGTCCAAGTAGCATTTATTGCCACTAAAACAACATCATGAGGTTGCCAGAATATTACAGAGTAAACTAAGCCATAGTCTGTAAATTTCCTTAAAAGATTGCTCTTTTTTGTTTATTTCATTTGGTACTATGGATCTGAGGTGTGGTATGTGTAGTTATGGGTGGTTTGACTGGCTTACAGAATCTTTCTGTGATTTCAGAGAGGAGTAATATAGATATAGCAAATGTCTCCTTACTGCTGAGTTGTATTAGGAAATTAGCTTAGTCATAGCTCTATTTGTAAAGTGTAGAATTTAGTTCTTTAGGATGTGCTCCTCACTGGCTGATCACTCAGTGCTGGAGTAGTCTGCTGTGTTGTTTTATCTCTGCAATAATCCAGTGTCATTTTTTCTCAGTATCTTTCCTCCCAAGTGCAGATTTATTTCTTAGAGAAGATGGAACATGATGGGACTGTAAGGATAGCTCCAGTCAGCATTGGTTGTCAGCCCTTGGGCAGTGGTCCACAGCAGCTCTGAGGTCTTGAGGCTTCCAGAATCAAGAGCTAATTCTACACCCCTCCTAGTTAACAGAATATTGAGGAGATTGTTCTTCAGAAACACAAGAAATTGTTGTCTAAAATTAAATTAATGTGGTCTGAGGAACACTCCTGTGAGCTTATAGAGCTCCAACAGTACTTCCTCTTGTTCAAATGAATCAAATCCCTATCAGGTACAACTAAAGCTCTATTTGCTTCTTTTTGTCAAATCTTTGCACAGATAAGGTTTGTTTTTCTCCTCCATCATTTAGAAATGCTTAAGACGATTGATTAATTCTTGCCTTTGCCAATTAGAGGATTTTACTGACATTGTTACCAGTCTGTGAGGTGCATGCTCCTTGTCCAGTTTCAATCTGACTTTGCTTCTTTGCAGAAGTTTTATTTGTGGTGTGTATCACTCAGCCAGCATAATTAGAGAGCTAATTAAAGTTCTTGTAACTCCCTGAAATGATGTATTAGTAGACTGAGTTTACTGTAATGATACTGAACTGCAGCTTGAGCTAACTCATCAGACCCTTCCATTTCTATCCTTACAGTTACCGTTAAAAGTAGGATGTATCAAGGCCCACATGTCATATTTTTTAGAGAACTTTGTTATTTTTATCAGATTAGTCAATTCTTTTGTTTCATTGAAAAGAGTTGTGGGAAGCCTGGCAGTAACTTTTCTACTTGAAATTATTCAAATGAATCATTCAGAACACTAATATTTGTTAGTAATGAATGGATGAGAGTCTTGGCAATGCTTTAGCATGTCTAAGAGTATTTCCATACCTGAGGCAGAATGGGCAAGGAGGCTGCTGTATTTCTCTTGTGCCTGTTGCTCATGCCCCAGAGCTATTTTGCATGCTCCTTTTTTAATTACTTATTTTTACATCCTCTAAATGTTACCTTGCGGCTTGGAAGAGTGCTGGAAGGTCACCCCAAATTAGTGGAATCTATATGGCCAGAGTCTCAGTGAAGGAAATTAATTTTGTAACATTCAGTAGCTGTTTATTCTAGGTTTTCTTTCCTAATGTGGATCTGACATATTGGCCTTCCTCCTGTAATCTTCCTCCTGTAAGTCCATCTCTGCCACAATTAGCTTAGTAGTGATAACTGATCCTTGGTCAAGATAATTGGTTTGATGGACTTTAAGTGCAATGTTAGAATTTTTCCTCTAGAAAATAGAATTTCCCTATTGGTACTTCTGTTTAAAGACAAAGGAGAGTCTGCAGGGGGTAGGCAGGAGGAACCCATGCAATCTGTAGTCTCAGCACAGATAAATCTCTCAGCTAGGCAGTTAAACTACAGAATTATTTGGCTTCTTTACACAGTGTGCTGACAGCATCCTGTTTTTCTGTATAGATTAAAAACAATCATGAGAAATCAGAAGCAAAGGATGAACACATCCATTTTATACTTTGAAATTGCTTCTTCCCTCTTTTTTAAACAAGAAATCTTCCAACTTACTTTTATTTACACAGACCTATTCACCTTGGCATATTTTTTTTTCCCCTCTTCACAGGGAGTGGTAATTCTGTCTGTAAGGTACTGAATTTGTTAGCAGATTGCTTGGAAACAGCTCTTACACTTCACGTAACTAATCTTGCTTTACAGTGGGTGTTTAATACTCAGTAAAGCAAAATAGTTGACATTCTCTTCTTGGTACAGTTCAGCAATGTAATTAAGCACATTTTACTTTTGGGCTCATGAGAACCCCTAAAGATTTGAAGGGAAATAAGAAAGCCTTTTGTAAAAGTTTATTAAAAAATAAATGGATGGAGAATATAGGAAAAAAAAAAGACCTGCATGAAAATACTGTTTTTTCTATTACATCTTTGTTTTTTATTTTCATCCATTTTATTATGTACTCATTTCTTTCTGGCACTGAACCCTTGTATAAAACACTTGTTGTCCTGTAAAGGAGAAATTGAAGCTGTGCTGTTCCTGAGTCAGCATCCCCCAGCACAAACCTCCTAGGTTGTGTCTCTTCATAAATCTCAGTGTGGGTGGCATGCTGAAGCTGGGCCAGAAGGACACAAGACATGGGAGGGGGAGAGTGCTGAAGAACACCACTCAGAGGATGGGGTTGCATGGCCACAGGCAGTAGTGTAGTGTGAAATCATGTAAAGCTTGTGAACATTCTGCTGCAGCTAAGGAAGATACAGATTCAGCAAAGCCTGAATTACCCCTTCCTCATGCAGCGTGGTGTTTTTTGTGGAAGCCTGGATAAGCCCGTATGTCTACGTTGTATCTCTGCGGGGCAGTGCAGAGATACCCTGTGGAGTCCCACTGTCTGTGTGTTTGTGTCAGCAAAGCACCAAACCTGGCCTGTGAAGGAGACCAGCCAGCATGGGCACAGTGCCACACTGATGGGCCCAGGCTGCTTCCTGCTGTACAGACTGCTCCTTCACCCTGAGCCTACAGGTACCTGCACCACGCTCCCTGGTCAGTGTGATGGAGTAAAGCACCCCACACCCAAGCAGGTGTGTCCATACAGGGAAAGGTTTAAGACTCACCCCAAGACACTTTAAAGGAAGAACACTAGAAGTTTCTGTGCTCTCCTAGTAATAATTGGTGCAGTGCAAAGACAAAAGCACTGAGGGGTCTCTTTACCTGTTCCTCAAAAAGGTAGCTATTCTCTATTGGGCTGTTTGCCAATAAACCCATCCAAATTGTTCAGTACTTAACGGAGAGCACGAGGCTTGTCGGTGCATTTTTGGGGTGTTGCAGCAGGTGTCTGGGACCTCTCCCTTCACTATGTTCACCTTTGTTCTTTGTGTTTGCATTATTTTCTTCTTTTATTAAAATCTTTTTACTTTTTCAAGGCATACTCGAACATGCCATCTCGCAAAGTTATTTAAGCCATTTTCTGTGAGTGCTGGACACCCTCAGAGGTATTGCACCCTCACAGAGCTAATTACACCTGGCTCTTCGAGAAGTTTAGTAGTGTAGCATTTATTATTCACCTTCAGAGGTGCCTAAGGTGGGTGAGTATCCAGCAGTACTTAAATCACTAGTCCTCCCACAAATATTTTAGCTATGAACTTTGTAAGCCTGCTCCTGAGAAATGCTGCATGCTTTTTTTCTAGTCTCCTTTCTTGTTTATTCTCATCTTGTCATGTCTGTGTTTTCCTGCACACACAGCAGAAAAGAACACTATTGTAGATTTTGCATTTAAAATAAACCCTTGCTCTTAGCAAACTCAGTCCAGATACAGGCATTCCGGTTGACAGGCTGGGTTAGTTCTAAACACAGTGGATTAGTTCTGAATTTTATCATACAGTGGAAGAGAAAGAAGAGGTAAGTGTTGGTAGTGTGGTAAGTTCAAGGGTAAACTTATTAATAGTTTGAAAAAAGAATTTTACAATCAAGATATTCCTAGTAAAAGGTAACTAAGAGTCATTTCTAGCAGTTAAAAGTGAATTCACTTAAGACCTGATTTCTTTCTTTGGAATGAGAGCACAAATATTTCATCTGAAATTAGGGTTTTGCATTATGATTAAATTAAATTTTCTTTAAAAAAAAAGCAGGAATATTGGGTTTTCACTTGACCTAACAATGTGTTTAATACAGATGAACAGTGTTCCTTAGTAACTCAGAGCAAACACCACCCGAGTCAGTATTTATTCAATTAAATTTTGTTATTATTTTACCAAAGGCTGTTGTCTGGGAGTTGCATCCATTTCTGATTCCCTTTGGAAGACCTGCTCCATGCTAAAATCTGTGCTATGATTTTTTTTTAAAGCTGACAGAAGAGGTTTAGGTTTTGATGTTTTTTATTTTCTGGAGACTGCAAGGAATTGTCTGTTTTGTAGTCTGACCTACCATGCAGTATCCATACCATAATAGTCTGACTGAGCAGAAGCAGATGCCACAGACTTATTTGTGTCTGAAATAAGGGGCTTCTTATAAAAACCATGGTGGGATTTTTTTTAAGGCTGAATTTCCTCAGAAGGAGGGGTAGCTCTCAGTTTCTGTATGTACAAACTTCAATTAAATTGAATTAAAGATTTAGCTCTTCAGAGAACTCTTTTCTCCTATAGAATCTCATTGCTAGAGCTCTTTATTATTATCCAGATTTCAAAGGGGAACTTATAAGCCAAAGTTGTACATAAGGCCTTAAAACCTAGGCCTGCATATGAGGACTCCACCAGTGTAACTTCCTAAAAGTGATTTAGCTTTCTGGAAAGCAGATTCTTTAATGGCTCACAGTGCTCCCAAATTTGGGATGGTAACCATCTCTCCATAACATGTGTGTAACTTGCATGCACTTGATAGTTTTAACACTGGCAGCAATTTCATATCTTGATCACTACAACAATAACCTATTTGCAGCACCTGCAAGTGTGGTGTGATAAATGCCAGCTTTGCATGCTGTCTGCTTTGTGTATTTTTTAAAGGTGCATTTACCATCCCTGTTCACTAGTGTGTCCTACATCAGTGGCAGTTCACTCCATGATAGATTAGTGAGACTAGGCTAGAGTACAGTATCTATAAAAAGTATCCTTGCACCTCCTGCCCATAGTGGACAGGATTATCACATTAGTTTTGATGACAAAGGCAGACTCAGCAAGGAGCTGTGCTGGCTATTGTTACTTTGACCATTTAACTCCCTGAGGAGTAAGGAAGAGGCAGTGGCTTTCTGCAGTCCTTTCTCAGAGATTTGAAGTAGAGCTGTGCTGCATCTGTTGGCCTGCTTACAAATGCATTTCACTTCTGCAGTGCTCCCCTGGCCCTCTATCTGGCTATGCAGTTGGGTATATGAATTTACTTTTATCCTCTGGTATGCAATCAGAAGGTTACCTGTGGGCATTGGGACACAAATTAGTTTTCTGTTATTTTGTGAAGTGCCTCAAGTACTTTTAAGAGTGCTGTCTTTTTTGTATGGTACATAAAGTGCTAGTAACATTTGACTGAGGTGCTGCAGAGCCTGTGTAGGAAAAATTGATGGTATGAAATACAGAGCTGTGTGTTCACACCATGACCTACAGGTGGCAACAAGGAATATGGCTGACTGTAAGGCCTCACTGTGGGTACTGGGGAGCCTGAGTTCTGTGATGAGTGTTTTAATCACCCTTGTGATGGTGTAAGTCTGCTCCTGAGCAAGACAGATGAAGTCCAATGAACTTCAAGGGGCCAAAGGGAAATACTGAGTTTTAAGTTTGTTTGGTTTAGAGGTTTAAAGCCATGTGTCTGACTTTCCACACAGTATTCCTTTGGTATGGTGGTGATTGTGCTGAACATGTGTTCCATGTAGCTCTCTGCTATGCATCTGTGGTATTAGAAGACAAAATCCAGGTAGATTGTATTCATGGATTTATTAAGTAAACTGAGCAAAGGAGAAGCATTACTGGACCTGGACTAGGGTAGATGAGCTCATTAGAGAGGTTAGGATTGGAGACTGACTGGAATGTAGTGACCATGTCTGGGTTGAGTTCATGATCCCAAGGAACATGGGCCTGGCAAAGAACATAATCTGGGTGCTGAGTTTTAGAAAAGCAAACTTGCAGTTGTTTAAAGAATTAGTGAATGTGATCCCCTGGGAAACTGTCCTTAAGGACTGAGGAGCAAACCATAGTTGGCAACTCTTTAAGATCACTTTTCTTTGAGCACAAGAGCTTTCCATCCCAGAGTTTAGAAAATCAAAGAGAGCAGGACAAACTGGCATGGCTGAGCAAGGATCTGCTTCTCAAACTGAGGAATAAGAAGGAAGTGCATAGCCAGTGGAAGTAGGACAGGTGACCTGGGAAGAGTACAGAGATACAGGTTGGATGTGCAAGGATGGGTCAGGAAAGCTAAGGCACAGGTGGAATGGGGCTTGGCAGGGGATGTGAAGAATAACAAGGAAGGATTCTATAAGTACATAGCTCAGAAAAAGAAGGCCAGAAAGTAAAGGCCAAGTAAACAAGAAGGAAGAATGGTGAAAACAGAAATGGAAAAGTCTGAGGTACTCAATGAGTTCTTTGCCTCAGTCTTCACTGGCAGTCAGGCTTTCCACATCTCTCAAGTCCTTGAACCTCCAGATGGGGGCTGAGGGAGTAAAATTCCTATCATTGGCAGTGAAGAGCAGGTATGAGACTCCTTGATGAACCTAAATAGGCACAAGTCTATAAGGCTTGATAAGATGCCCTCCAGGGTCCTGAGGGAGTTGGATGATACTCTTGCCAAGCCATTCTCCATCATATTTGAAAATTTATGATGGTCAGGCAAAATCCCGGGAGACTGGAAAAAGGGAAACATCACTCCTATTTTTAAAAAGGGGAGAAAGGAAGACTTGGAACTACAAAGTGGTGAGCCTCACCTCTGTGCCTGGGAAGGTCATAGAAGCAGTGTTAAGGCACATGGAAAACAAGGAGGTGATCCAAGGCAGCCAGCACGGCTTTACTAAGGACAAATTGTGCTTTACCAGCCTGGTGGCCTTGTATGATGCAGTGTCTGCAATGGCTGACAGGGGAAGACTGACAAATGTCATATACCTAGGTTTGTGTTATGCCTCTGACATGGTCCCACGTGGCATCATAAAGAGGGGTGGACAGCAGGGTCAGGGAGGGGGTTCTGCTGTTGTGAGACCCCACCTGCAGTGCTGCATTTAGTTCTGGGGTCCTCAGCATGAGAAAAGTGTGGCCCTGTTGTAGCAGGTCCAAAAGAGGACCATGAAGATGGTCAGGAGTCTGAAGCACCTCTCGTGTGAGGACTGGCTGAGACACCCAGGGTTGTTCAGCCTGGAGAAGAGAAGGATCTGGGGAGACCTCGGGGGAGCCTTTCTGTACCTAAAGAGGGCTTATGAAAAAAAGATGGAGAACAGCTTTCCACATGTGCACATAGTGATAGGACAAGAGGGAATGTTTTCAAACTAGAATATGAGAGATTTAGATTAGGTATTAAAAAACATTCTTCACTGTGAGGGTAATGAGGCACTGAAACAGGTTGCCTAGAGAAGTTGTGGACAACCCATCCCTGCAAGTGTTCAAGGCTGGGTTGGATGGGCTTTGAGCAATGTGGTCTAGTGTGTGGCATACTTATCCATGGCATCTAGTTCCATCTTTACTGTGGAACTAGATGATCTTTAAGATCACTTGCAATCCAACTCATCCTATGATTCTGTGACTCTGTGATTCTATGACTTTGCCTTTCTGCTAGGGCAGTTTTTAGTTTTTGCTGTTGAAAGATTTCAAAAACAAAGAAAGACCAATGTGAGACTAAAAGGCAGGAGAAAGTATTGGAGTTTATTGGTACAAGTTATGTTACATGAATGCCAGGAGGCTGCATTGATAGAAAGCTAATTCCCATAGTCCTGATTAGAACTTGTTGATGATTTCTGCAATTATTAGCAATACATTACTCACAACTATTGTCAGCCAAAAAAAATCCACCTGAAGTTGTCAGTTTTCAAGACAGAAACTACCTCTGAACACCAGAGCTTGATTCAACATACCTTTATTTCAACTGTGTAAGTACTTTAGTTTAAATATTGCAGGGGTTGGGAGGAAGGAAAACAAAAAAAATGCCCAACTTTTTTAGATGCTTCATAGTTAAAGTGTCTCCAGACGCTTTTTCTTTATTGATTTATGATTGTTCTGTGTGAGGTGTAGCACACTAGAAAGCAAAAAGTAAGGGAACTTGTCTGTTTTATTCTCTGCCTTATGGTCCTGACAGCCTCTCTGCCAGACGTGACAGCTTACGTCTTATCTTAGTGATGTGTGTCCTGGTTATCTGTGTTGAGTGCAAGGGCTTAGCATTCCACTGCTTTTTGCTTAATAAATTAAAACTGGGAAGAAGTAACACTGTAATACTTGACCATATAAGGGAGGTGACTGTTTTAGTTCTGCTCCTTGCACAATATGCAGTTGAAGCCTTTTAAGGGAAGGTGGTGCAGACAGAGTGAAAACATCCAGAAGCAGAACATCTATTTCATGTTATGGTTGGTGCCAGTGCTCCTGCAGTCATTGCTACTACTGTGAATTTCTCACAGTCTATTGCAGTTACATAGATAAAAAGAGAGGACTTAGAAATGGGACTGAAAAAAAAAGTTAAAACCATTTGGTTCATGACTCTTGCATCCTAAGAAATAGTAAGAACGAAGAGAGAACTGACCAAAGTTGAGATTAATTAGACTTCAGAAGTGGAAAAATGAAGTAGCAAAGAGCTCTCCAACACTGGGAGGAAGAGACCAAAGAGAGAACAAGTGGAAGTACCATGCAGTGAGAATGGGGGAGGGACTCAGTGACTCATCAGGCAATGAATATGGTGTCAAGAAAGTTAAAAAACAGTTCTGGTTTTTTTGCAGAAGAAATTTGAATGTTGAAGAGAATGCTCTAGTAGAATGAAATTATTAAATTTTGGGTCTGGTTGCAAGTACGCTTAAGACAAATTCTGTAGTATATGGTTAGAAAACAGCCAGCCCAGTATCTTAATAAAGAGATAGCAAAATCGATGTAGGCAAACATAAATCACTTGTGTTGACCTCAGAAGTGTTCAGAGTGTTAGAAAAAAAAAAATCCAAGCAACTCAAGCAGTAAAATATTAAATACAAAGATTTGTAGGCTAAGGTTAGATTGTGTGAAGACTTATTTTCAGCTAGAGAAATTATCTTCTTGATAAATCAGATGCAGGTCCCTCATTGAGATATTTTTAATTCTTTGCATGAAGCAAAACTACAGAAGTGGAAAGAAAAACAGTTTCTGTTAGTTTCAGTCAAATAAGAGTCTTGATTTGAAATAAAATATGCTTCAGACCTAAAATCAAATGAGGCTTTTATCAGCTGGAGATTAGATAACACAGACTACTTCAGTGGCTAAGTAGAGATTTAGAAGACCTAGTGAGAGCCCTTTTCCTTCTATAGCCATAATAACTCTGAAAGAAACCATTACAGAGGTTTGTTCTCTATTGGAGTAGCTGCTACAACGCATTATCCTTCAGTGGCCCACGTCTGTCCCACAGATTCCTTCAGTTCCTGATTGTTGGTGCCTGTCTGTGCTTATCCTCCTGCAGAGTAAGACTTGCTCTTCTCTGAATTACAACACCTTGTTCACCTCAGTGCTGGCACCACAGGGAGAAGTAGGATTGAAAATTAAGTGTATCCATGGAACACCAGTCAGTGTTTTGAAACCTGTTCACCCAAGTGCCTAAAAGCATCTTTCACATGTCAGCAGATACCTACAGGTGGTGGGAGATGAGATGCCATAGCTGCTTCTAGAGTTTCATTAATACCTAGTTTCTTTCATTAATACCTATTTCTCCCTCCAAGTTAAGACTCAATGAAAGTGATGCTGCAGTTTACCCTAGACAGCATTTAATCTACAATACAAAACTCTAGCCAGTCACTTACAACTTTACAAGTTCATGAGACCTGTCAAAGAAAGCCCTTCCTCCAGTGCTGTGACCTTTATCTTTGTGGTGAACAGGCATCACAACTTTGGCAGGATGATTCTGTTTGATTGACTGATCTATTCTTGGAAGTTATAAGAGTTTCATTGGCACAAGAAAGCTTGCTGCAGGCTGTTGTATTTGAATGATTTACATTCATCAGGATGTTTTTGTGGCATTGTAGAGATTAGTTTGGAGAAAACTTCCCTCTGACTCTTGTTAATGTGAGTCAGGGTAATTGCTGCTGTCATAGGTGTTTTGTTAGTCTGGGAGATACCATCAAGGACCACTTTGTTTTATTAGCCTGTCTGTGGAAAATGGTCTCTTGTGTCTACTGAAAACTGAAAGTTATCACAAGGATCTTTAACATTTTTAAATGAAGGAACATGTTTTTAAAAGGGAAAGTTATCTTTTTACACAGTTTAGCAGGCTAATATTTTTAGAATTCCAAGGAAAATAATCTGGGCCATCAAGAGTCCTTTACTCTCTGTTTTCCTAGTTAGGTGATGTGTAGATGGCTGTGAAGTATAGGGAAGAAGACCTGGGATATTCAGATGTGAAGCTGTGCAATGAGTAGTCCAGTTGACTGGTAAAGTTTTCCACATTATTACAATATTACTTTCAGGAGAAATATTAGAACTAGCTGTTACTTTTTTTTCTGTCAGGAATTTTTAAAAAATTCTAATCTTTATTAGAAGGCCATAATTATGTTCCTTTTATTAGTAATAGTAAATAGGTAATAATAAAGGATAATAGTAAAGGTAACTATTACCTTTATTATGAGCTGGCCAGCTCATGTTTAAGTGAGACTTACTGTAAAATTCAAGAATTCTTGAATTCTTTACACTTCTGTGTTGATACTAAACTCTCCAATAATTCTGTTTTCTAGAGATGAAATAACTCAAACTGCTTTTCAGGGTTTCATTGTATACATGCTCCTTATGCTTGAATAAAACGTAGGCAGTCAGTATAGGTAGTGTGGGACTAGCTCTTTAAAATAAAAATTACAGTGAAACTGTGAAACTGTAGGAGAGTAAATTTAACTATGGAACTGTACAAGAATTTATATTCCTATTTTCATTCCTTTTGTTATCTCCACATTTAAAGGCATCTGCTCCTGCTTTTTTAAAATTCATAAAATATAATTTTAAATAACATGTCATAGCAAAAAGTGCAGTCCACTCTTCTTTGATTTAACTTTTTCTCCTTAATTAATATTTCAGCATTCTGGGCACAAAAATGCTGTTAGTTTGGATATGGACAGACTAACCAAGGTTGTTGTTAAGGTTACCTTTCAGCTAGGTTCCAAGTGTAAATACTCTGTTTCCTAGTCTGTCAAGGAGTAATTTCTACTACACAAAGACAGAAGGAAATTTACTGTATAATCTCATTGATGTAGTGAGCACTTACACTAAAAGAAGGCAAGCAAGAGTAGTGTTTGAAGTCAATCCCTTTAAATGTCCAAGATGACAAGAACCAATGTCCGTGGTTTGTTGTCTTCTTTCAGCATAATTCATACTCACAGAACATATAAACACAGGTATATCAACTATGTGGTTAGACATAAATAGAATGTCTTTACTTCAAATAGACTAGGGAAATGAACCTATTTATAGGGCCTGTTTTTTCCCAGTTTTTATTTTGAATTGCTCTGGAAGTATATTTCATTCATTATGTCAGGCTTTTTAACAGCCAATACCTACAGCAGGAAAGCTCAGAGCCTGAGGTATTGCCCTTACAGGTGCACTGCTGCATCAGTATCTTGTTGGTGATGCATTATACATATCTAAGGGTATATAAAATTTACTGTGTTATCTGAGACCTCTGCAAGATATAAACCACTTGTAGTACCAGTTCCAAGACTCATTTCCCAAGAGAAGTAGTATCCTCTCTCATCAAGAGATCTCATACAGACAAAACTCTTTATATTTACTTGACTTTACATTTCTAACTCCCCAAATCTGGGAATTCTAGTGTAAGTATACAGAAAGAAGAGAAACTTAAGAAGCTGTACATACATAGTCTTGGTTGAGCTGTCCTGTAAAGGTACATTTCTAAAAGCATTGTAAAATGTAATTAATGGACCTGTGATTTGTTAGGGATAAAAATCCTTACTGTGACTCATCAGCAGTTCTTGCAGAGTTTCAAGTTCCTGAAACCCTTATCCTAAGCATTTATTTGCCTAGCATCTATCAAGCCTGTCAAGAAGCCATATGCTCCATTAAATAGTGCTGGAAATGTTCAGTTCAGCATTACACAGAAACTAATTTCCAAATTTTGGGGATCCACAGGGATTTTATCAGTTTCAACTAGAACTTCTTTAAAAAAAAATTTGACTTCTTGTTGTAGCAGTGATTAGGAATTTTGCCTATAAAATAGCAGATTGGTAAATATAAAGTGAAAAACAAAATTTGGTAAAATGAAGTTTGTTTTGTTTTTTTTTTCTCTACTGAAGTAATACCCAGTCATGTTTTTAGTTTAGAAAGATGTAGATGTAGGAGCATTAAAAATCCCTCCCCTTTCCTGCACCTAATCTCTATTTTCCCTGGCTTTGAAGATCTAGTAATTTCACCATCACATATTAGTTTCCTTCCTCTGAGGTTGTTTTCCTGTATTTTGCATGATTATGTGTTTGATCTAATATTATTTCTCAGAGCCTGCAGCTTTGAGAATTTTTGCAGCTTCCCCTGGGAACCCCCCTTATGTTTTCTGGGGTGATTTTTCACTGTGAATGGCTATAGGCTGCATAAAGGCACGTTCTGCATTTATTGAGACTTCCAGTGATGATTATTTGATACTGTTACTTATACAATAATTCTTTATTTCAGAAAAATGTCAGTAAAAAAGGAGTATGCTTAATTTTCAGTGTACTTCTACTTACTCTGTTGAAGTATTAAGAGCCAGAAACAACAACAAAAAAAGAAGTTGCATGGAACAATCTGTCATATTCCTACTATAAACTATTCATACTCTGAACTCTGTACAAAGTGAGCCCACATGCCAACAGAAAAAACCATTTGTATTTTCATTGCTTGTCTAGTGCATACAACTCTTTGAAAACAGCTACAGCCTCTGGAAGCTTTTAGTGCTGGTCAGGGTAAGTCCATCCTAGGCTATTTGTTTGTCAGCTAGAGGAATATAGAAGAGTAAATGGGAAAGGATTTCCTTCTCCAAAAACTGTACCAGGGTATGGGAACATTTCTGCAAGCAAACACATTCCAGCTGTATTGTTAGGCTACCTTAAGAGAATTGGTTTTGCTCTTCCAGCATGTTAGGTATTGCCTTCTGGTTTATTGTTTTCTCTTTTTTTTTTTGGCAGTACAGTCCTGTTTTCAGCATTAAGTTATTGCCACTCAGAGATTGTGTAAATTCTTTAATGTTCTTGATTTTTTGAAGAGCCAGACAGAAACCTGTTCAGCTGTGCCCTGTGAAAACTCCTTTATGGAACAGCAGTTCTAAGGGTCAATAATATATGTAGTGCTTGTATAAACACAAGGAGGTGCATACCCACCCCTACCTCTAAACTAGAGGTATGAAATCCGAGTTTAGGATTAAAAATTTTGATAATACCCTTTTCTTCATGTAAATTTTTGTCTCTTTTCAAATAAATATCAGCAATTCTTGCTCTATCTGATTTAAAAATCATTCATTTTAGATGTAATGTATAAATAAAAAATGAACACCTAAGCTGGAATCAGAGGGAACTTAGTGAATAGATATTCTTACATTAAAGAAAGGTTGGTTTGGACTATATTACAATTACCTGACTGCATTACAGTGCAGGCTAACAGTGTAAAAATTTCAGAGAGAATACTTAAGGGCTGAACTGTCGTGCCATTGTGCCACCACTTATGGAGGTGAATGGAACTAAGTCCAGTTGGTGGCTGGTCACTAGTAGTGTTCCCCAGGACTCGGTCCTGGTGCTGGTCCTGTTTAACATCTTTATCAATCATTTGGATGAGGGGATAGCTCAGTAAGCTCACAGACAGCACCATCAGGCAGCAGTGCTGATCTGCCGGAGGGCAGGGAGGCTCTGCAGAGGGATCTGGACAGGCTGGATCATGGGCTGAGGCCGATGGGCTGAGGTTCAACAAGGCCCAGAGCCGGGCCCTGCCCTTGGCTCACAACAAGCCCAGGCAGGGCCACAGGCTGGGGCAGAGTGGCTGCAAAGCTGCCCACAGGAAAAGGCCCTGGGGGTGCTGGTGACAGGGACTGAGCAGGAGCCAGCAGTGCCCAGGTGGCCAAGAAGGCCAATGGCATCCTGGCCTGTAGCAGCAATGGTGTGGCCAGCAGGAGCAGGGCAGGGATTGTCCCCCTGTACTTGGGGAATGATACTGAGGTGCTGGAGCATGTCGAGAGAAGGGCAGTGAAGCTGGTGAATCTGGAGCACAGGTACTGTGAGAAGCAGCTGAGGGAGCTGGGGTTGTTTAGCCTGGAGAAGAGGAGGCTCAGGGGATCCTTACCATTCTCTACAACTGCCTGAAGGGAGTTCATAACCAGATGGACGTCAATCTCTTCTGCCATGTGTCAGGTGAAAGGACAAGAGCAAGTGGCCTTAAGTTGTCCAAGGAGGGGTTCAGATTCAATATTAGAAAGATTTTTTTGGTGAAGGAGTGGCTAGACATTGTAATAAATTGCCCATGGAGATGGTGGAATAACTTTCTCAAAGTATTCGAGAGGTGTCTGGATGTGGCACTTGGGGGATGATTATGGTGGTGCTAGGTTAATGTTTAGACTACATGATCTTGAAGGTCTCTTAGAACCTTGATGATTCTGTGATTCTGTCATTTAGATATATTTATGTGCCAGGTTTTGAAGGGGTCAGTGCTGGCATATTTTGACCATTTATCCCATCTACTTTGTGCACTAAATTTAAGACAGAGAGATGTGCCATTAGAAAACAGATGTTTTGTTGATCAGAAGGGTGACTGCTTTCACCTTGATAGTTTTAGACAGATCGTGTTAAGTGTGTTCAATCCACCTTTAATTGATCTGCTTGGCTTTAGCTTGACTGGAGTTAAAATTAAGTAAACTCTCTCTCTTCAGAAAATGCTGTTAGGTATGAGAGTTGAAGCAATCATGAGGTCCTTGGTAGTTGGTCACATTGCTTCACTGTATCTCAGATCTTACTTTTCATATTATAAAACAGTTGGTGCTGAAAACCCTGGACACACAGTGAAAACCAGCAAATATAATTAGAAAGAAGATTGGTAATACTCATTCTGCATAAAACCTATTGTGGGATTTAGAGTTGTTGGGTGGGTTTCTTTCTTTCTTGTTTTTTAGTCCAAGCAAGAATTTTTTTCATTATAGTTTATAGTAGGATTGTTTACCAGTTTACAAGCTGGAGAAAAAATGCAATCCAACTTATAAGGTGGTTAATTATGGTTCTTGGAAACACTGGTGTGTTACCTAGATAGTGAGAGGGTTTTCTTGTATTACATAACAGGAGACAGGGAAAGTAAGTTGAGCTTCAGGTTGAGGCTGGGAAAGGTTTTTAAAGAACATATTGCTTAATGGAAACATTCATGTATTGTCTTGTCTATGAACACATTACAAGAAGTAAAAGTATCTTTCAAGCGTTTTCATATTTGACTACCTATGTTTTGTAAAAGAAGGTACTTCAACATGACACTTTAACTTGCATTAAAATATTAGTGTAACAAAACTGTCCATCCTTAGATTAGCTGTTTCTTGGTCAGTAAGAAGAGAAGGATACTGCTAAAGCCTATGGAAATCCTGCATTTTCCCAAGTAATAGACTTAATGTATAAACGACTTGGGTTCTAGTTGAAGTTAGGTGCTGAGACAAGGATCAGTTTTGAATTGTAGTGTTGATCTGTTCTTGGTTTGTTTGTATGTTTGTTTGTTTGTTTGACTTCTAGCTCAGCTGTCAGGAGATGTAATGAGATGTAGAATATTCCTCAACTGACCTCAGATCATATGTAAAAAACCCACTGTCTTAATCATGTGATATTTTATTGTATGTTTTCCAGAGTGGCAAAAGTAATGAAGGTTCCTGTGTATGAGACACCAGCAGGATGGAGATATTTTTCCAATCTCATGGACTCTGGACGTTGTTCCCTTTGTGGTGAGGAGAGTTTTGGCACTGGTAAGTAATACATAACCAAAAATTACCACAGACTTTTAATTTTTCCTGGATGCCTCAAGTCAAACCCAAAAGAATCAGAAAATTAGCTCTGTCTCGTGCTGAAACAGAGAACTTTCTGTTGTTCTGTTGTTCACATCTTGAGGTTTGTCTTTTAAGTGTGGTGTCCACCATGTTGAGGCAGGAAAAATGTGGAAAATGGGTTTTCAGCAGTGGCAGACAGCTTTTGGAGGTGCCTGGCACTCTGTTCTGACTTGCACATAATGCAAAAAAGCCTCACTGGTTCCACTGCAAGTCTTTTTACAGACTGCAGCAGGATTTGGAGGGATTTTGCCTATATGGAAGCCACATGTTGTTTCCTAATGTGATTAGGTGTGCAGAGTATGAGTATTGGTATATCTGATGGTACATCTAAACAAAACTGTTGCAGGCTTTCCTTTTTGGAACATCACAATTGCTCAAGTGTCAGATAAAATCACCATTAGAGGAAATTCAGTTACATGTCAGCATTTGTGTTTTCCCTAGGTATTTCTCCCTTATCGGTCCCAAGAACCAATCAAACAAACAAAATGACAAATTTGAGCCATCAGAAATACAGTATTGATAGTAAACAATAGGGCAAGTAATTGGACTGTGTAGTCTGTAAATCTACACAAATGTGGTTTTAGTTTATGAGAATAATGGAGTAAATTTGGCAGTGTTTCTTTTTTTCTTTCCTGCATTCTGGCACAGAAATTCTTCCTTTTTGTTTATTAGTAGTCTTTCTGAAAAAACACAGCCAAGAATAACTTAATAATTTGTCTGGCTATTAGTTTATTCTATATTTTGATACGAGTTATATGGAGTTTTCTATTTTGAATGTGTAATACCTTGGCTGGAGCTCTTTAGAAAACTATTTACCATGCAGTCAAACTTGATTACAAATTTCATTTTGCTTTAATTGACTTATGCCAGGTATTAAATTTGTTGGTTAGAGTCAGAGCAGAATGCTGCTTTTTTGAAAATTATGATACCTTTAAGCAGCCATAGACATGGCACTTAATGTAATTTCTTCTTGTTTGCTGTATGGATCTGAATGGGCTATGATGCAAGAACCAAAAATGTGTTATATTTCTTTGAGTCTTATATGTAAAAAATGGAAGTTGATTTTATAATGAATGTTTGTTTTCTTTTTGTTGTCAATGGAAACTAATGTCCCATGATTAGCAAACTGTATGCCTTCACTGTTTGCTCTGAGTGGCACAGGTTTGTATTGCCTTGACTATTTCTTTTGATTAGAAACTTCTTCTATAAGGTCACTGAGAGAGATGTAATTTGGGGAGAGAAGAGCAGGAAGCTCTTGTACCTTTCAGAATATACTGCTATGGGTTGTGATGTATTGTTGAACTGCATCTCCATTAACCCAGGAGGGGTGTGAACTGAGGGCTTTTCAACCCTCACTGCTTTTTAATACTTTTTCACTGGCCCAGTTTTGTTCCTCTTTCCTCTAAATATGTAAGTTTTTCTTGCTCATGCAAAACCAGATACTTTCATGAAATTTGGGTGGGTCTAAAGACATCAGAGCCACCTCAGCAGCACACAAATTATTTGGGAAAAAACTCTTGGCTTCTTCATCATGCTGACGAAAGTTAAGTGTGGATTTTAACTGGAAAGAGCTTGTAAGAGTTTTGATGCTGAGTTCCCATATGTTGAAGTATATCAACTTAACTTAGCCACAGAGAACAGCACCTCCTGCTGCATGCAGGTTTATGTTTAGTGGTATGTAAAACAAACAGGAGTGGCCTCTCTGTGCCATATGCCATGACAAACTCCTGCCACAGGTCTGTCTCTGCTTGGGGAGTTATTAACCTAGACCATCTTCTTCTGATGGTGTTGAGTAGGACTCTTCCAGATACTTTCTGTCTGAGGAAGAAGGGAGGAATTAATTGTGCTAGAAACTGTGTCTTCTTTGAGGAAACTTAAAATTTAAATTTTATGGTGCAGTGTAAAAAAAAGATAAACATCAGATTTCCCTGTCACATTGCAAAAGCATGTTCAGGTCTTGCCAAGCAGGCTGTCCCAAGTATTGGTGGACTTTAGTCCTGGTGATCAGTCATATAGAAAAGTTTTGATCTACTGTAACAATGTGATCTCTGTAGGTCTAATTTTATTATCATGAGTATCTGATAGTGGTCGAATTTGGGAAGAGAAACGCTCATGAAGGTCAAGGAAGTGCCTCTAGGATTTGACTGTTCTAGATAGGCAACAAAATTAACCTGGCTTCTCTCTTCACTTGCCGTTGACTTTTTTCTTTGCTTTTATCTTTCTGTGAGGCCTTAAAACAATTGCCTCTCTTCCAAATTTGCAGGACCTGACCTCAGACTAGTCTCTACATTCCTTACCACTCTCTGTTCCTTATATTAGTCTGGTTCTTCTACCCTATCATCAATTCTTCAGATGCCTGATAAATCCTGACTCTTGTAAATGAGTGCTTGAACATCATATTGCTGGCCAGCATGGAGAGCTGGTCTGCAGAAATATCTCGGCATCCTGATATGTTCTGATCAGATTAACTTTGTTGTACCTGCAGCACTTCAGTGCAGAAAGCCTCTTGATGTCCAGTTTTATCCAATTCCATCTAAAGGCAAATCTGGACACTCAAGATTCGATCCCATGGGCATCCACAGAACTTGAGCATGGGATTTGAATTCCTCAGTCCATGTGTAGCTGCTGTGTAAAAAAAGTATTCTGACAGAGGGGGATTTCCTAAAGATGTTGTGGAATCTCCCTCACTGGAGACATTCAAGAACCATCTGGATGCAATCCTGTGCCATGTGCTCTGGGATAAGCCTTCTTGAGGAGGGAGATTGAACCAGATGCCCTGTGGTGGTCCCTTCCAACCCGACTCATTCTGGGATCCTGTGATACTTTCGGGGCAAATTATGTAATGGCTGTGATGTCTGAAGTTTGTTTTTCTCACTGCCTCAATTTCCTTATCATCCTTCAATTCAATGCAGCTGTCTGAAAAGTGTCCTCATATGCCAGGAGGTTTATTTGTAAAACATGTTCTGGTTTGTAGATGACCAGTGCTTTAGCAATGTGAGCTGTTTTTAGCAGTAAATATTTACCTTATTGCGAATCTTTTAGTAATGTCCTAAGCTGTGTGACCCTCACATGTTTCTGCCAGTATTGGGCATTTGAATCAATTTTACAGCTTTTGCCCAATCATATCTATTTAGACAACTGAAATTTGGCACCTCTTTAGCTTTCAGCATGGAATATTTATATAAGTGTATGATGTAGTGATCACAGTGGGAAATTTACTGCTCTGTGTAAGAGAAAGGAGTTTTAAACATCCACCTTCTGTCATCAACCTGCATTGGAAATCAATTACTTGTGTACCCAGGTAATCAAGTCCGGCTGAAATTTCCAAGTACTACAGAGCCCTGGTTTTATAACATAAGGGACTTTGGTCTGGCAAGCACATAAAAGCAGATTTTCTGCTATAAAAGGAGAAAAGATGTTGAAAACATCCCATACAGCTGTATTTCCCACACTTGTTTTCTGGCAGCTGATCTTGGAGCTAAGCCAATGCTTTAAAAACTTCTTCCATTTTTGTAACAATGTGGGGAGCTTGTCAGATGAGGTTAGTAGCTTTCTGGTTCTATGACTAATGCCCAGCACACAGTTCAAAGGAGGGCCTCAGCAGCAGCAATTAGTTTCTAAATTTCATCAGCAAGCTATTAATCAGGATTAGGAGAACTGTGTGGCTGATTTATCTCTCTGCGGTTTAAGCCACTTCAGTAATTACTACAACTTTCTTAAATTTGCTTGCTTCATCTCCAAATTCCCAGATTCCATTAACATCAACCTTCTCCTGAAAGATTATGTGGAAGAAGAACTAGTGGAGAATATAAAAATGTGCTGTTGCTGAAATGAATGAAGCCACAAAGGAGCTATTTGGTGGTGTCTGTTGCAGTAATACAAATCTAAAATAATCTTATTAACTTGAAAAAATGATCAGATCAGAATGCCCCTAAATCTCCATTTGCCTAAAACTGTTGCCAAGTTTCAGACTGCTGAATAAATTTGTATGTGCAAACAGAATTATTTCTTGTGAGTTTGTGAACTCCTGTGATTTTCCTGTTTTCAAATCACATTTACAGAATGCAGTATGATAGACTGGGATTACTAAACTAAGGAAAAGAAATTACCTTTTATTCATGGATATGACCCAGAAGGCTTGCATTCCCTATCAGAATTGGATATCTCAGATACCGACAAAGTTAGACAGATTTCAAACAGTAGAAAAATCATAATATGAACATATTTGCATGATTTTGCTTTGTTTCTCAAGCTACTGCCTCTGAAGATTTTTCTTCAGTTTAAGACTGTGTAAGATGAATACTTTTCTATGAATGAGAACGTGCTCTGAGAGTTTTGCCCAGATTATTTACTCTGAGGCTGGGCACAGCAATTTACTGTAGTAAAAAATAAGTTTTGCTATTGTTACAAGGAGAAATAACAAATTAACTTAAAAATAAGTTGTTGAAACACTTGCAGTTACTATAATTTCCCTTACCAGTGGCAAATTAAAGGGTTAATCAGAAAAAATATTTGTAGACTCATCTGATCTGTTCTCTAATGAATCAAAAATTCATTAATTCCAGGATGTTTCAATTGAAAGTAGCACTGAGAATCATCCTGAGGTTACTCAGAGCCCCAGGCAGTCTGGGGGAGGTGTTAGTATTGCAATTGCAGGAATACAGAGCTGTGAGGCACCTTTTCCTTCTTTCCTTTGCACAGCACAGGTCTGTCTCTGCAAATTCATTGGATCTATGGAGCAAAGAGTGGTGTTAGCTGAACTGAGGCAGCAGAGTAAACTTCCTCCCTCGAGTTTCTGCAGTGTGAGCTGGGCAGTAGGACTAAGTTAAGACAAACCTAGCAAAGACACCTACTGTTGGTAGATGGTTGGTAGGTGAAAATCAGAGTAACAAAATTGCTGTAATAAATTTTAATTTGCTGAAAGAAGGAAGGGCAATAAATAAAACAACGTGTGTATGCAGTAACCAAGCTGAGAGATGTGTTCAGTTTCACTTCCATTAATACTAACAAACTGAAACACTTCCTGGGCACACAGGATTATTGTCCTTGTACTTGTATCAGGCCAGTATTTTTAACTGGTGATTTTAGATTCTTAAACATTTGAGTTGCTTCTAGATATCCAGACTTTTGTCTCTGGATTACCTCCTCCCATTGCTTTCTCTTTCCAGAGAAGCAACAATTTATATCCTCTGAGGGACATGGAAGGACAGAGAACATGCCAAATCTGCTAAATGTATATGAATATACATTCAGCCCTCATCATATAGATTTATGCCATACCAGAACAAAGTTCAGAATGCAGCAAAAAGCTCTTCAGAAATGCTTCTGTCCATGTTTCACTGGAACATTTTGGTTCAGTGAAACGTACTTCAAGTCAGAATGCATCTCTCTAGTGTTCAGCTTAGCCTGTTGCTCCATTGTCATGATGTAGACCATTTTGCTGAACAACTGCAGTGCTCTTCACTGTATGATTTGCTGGCCTGCAGTCTGCAGAGTGTTACACAGCAGGAGAATAAATGGACGTTCATATTGGAACAAATTGCTGAGAGGTTAAGCTCAGTTCCATGTCTCCAGTTCTTGCTGGTGTATGTTGAGACACTTAAGCCATTTAAGTGGCTGGTGATAATCAGCAACAGAGATGACATTTTGGGCAAAATGGATTCTTTTTTCTGTGCTAAGGATGAATGGCTGAAAGGAGAGGTGTGCAGAGCATGCAGGTTAAGGAGGAAAGGAACAGCCATGGTGGGGTGAGTTGTTGTTACCAGGGCCCTGCCTGGCCCTCTGGGGCTCCCCCACTCTGCCCAGGAGCAGCACCATGGCTGTCAGCCCTTGCCCCAGCAATGCTGCAGCAGGGCCAGTGTCCAGCTCCCCACAGCCCTGCCATGCCTGGGTGGGGGTCCCCCAAGGCCAGGCCTGCCTGTGCTCTCACATCCTGGCCTGGCATTCCCCATTCTCAGGAAGTGCCTGATGCCCTGAGCTAGGACTGCCCCGATGCCCCCGACTGCCCTGCTGCTTCCAGTCCCCTGATCAATCCCCAGCCCCTGTGATGGGGTGGCTCTTCCTGCTGTTACCAGAGGAACCATACATGCTCAGGAGGAAGTGAAATCTCTATTCTAGATTTCTCTTTTGGTGGCAGGGGCACAAGCCTGCACCATTATCTGGGAGCAGACTCTTGGCTTTGGTGACAATGACTGTGACTCTGCTGTCTGTTTTGCCTACAAGTAAGCTGACTTTATTATCCATAGGGCATATTGCTGGTGTTCCTGTAGAAGATATCATTAAGCTGATCTAGCATATTACTGCAACAAGGGAGTAGAAAAGGTGAGAGACGGCCCTTAAGGTCCCTTCCAGTCTAAACAATTCTGTGATTCTATGCCTGAGTGTCTGAAGGACTGACTTTCTGAAGAGGGGCATTTGTTTTCCTTTCTTATCTGAAGCTATTTGCAAAGCTTTGAGAGTTCATAAATAACCCTGCCCTTTTTCTTCTGACTGGTTGGCACTCGGTACTTTCACAGTGCTAGAGCAGGGAAGAGTGACTCCTCTTGCAGCAGCTCCTCAGGCAGCAGCCCTAAACTCTGGCTTGTTACAGGACACTGCTGTTGTTGCAGAGAGCTCACAGATTACAGATCAAGGCAGATAACAAGCAGCAAAAAAGAGATATTCTTACTATTATGACAACTACTTTGCAAATGTGAAGGCATGTTACTGTCTCAGCTCTTAAGTCCATCCACAGTGTTCTTGCTTTCTGTAATACCTAAAACATAGACATAAACACAATCTTTATGCAAATCTTTATCCTCATCAACAAATACTCAGTAATCATTCCTATGCAACTTGAATATTGTGCTGAATAGTAATTTGCATTTATTTAACCCTGTGGAAGTTAACTTAATGTTAGATAAAGAGTGTTGAGGTGGAATGTAACACAAGAAACATAAGTGGCAGGCAGATCTGTGGCAGACCCAGGATTGTGAGGCTCTTAGAAAATCTGTATGAGGATTGATTGTTGCTCTCTCCCAAGTAGAGGAGCTGCAAGTTCAAGGTAGCAGCAGTGATTCACCCTAGGAATCATGGTGTCTCTCTGCACATCTTGTTATTTTCCTTATATGCCTTTAATATGTTGACAGTTTCTCACAGGATTAACAGCTTCAGTGCATCAATTCATATTATGGGAACTGTCCTCTGCCAGTGGCAAAACACAGCTGTTCTGACAGATGACTGACTGCATGGACCTTGCAGGCTGTTACGTAAAGCCAAGCTGTACAAAGCAGTCTTGCTGCCACAGGATTTTTGTATTTGAGGAAGGAGGATATTTCAGAAAACAGATTTTCAGCCTAAGAGTTTTTACATGCCTCTCTGATGGATTTTGTTAGGTATCTTCTTAAGACAAATAATTCAGTTGGTTGCCTCCATAATTGGAGGGTACTTCATGGAGTAAACAAAACTTCTGAATTACTACACTTGCTTTGTACTCATGGTTTCAATAATGTGTGACTAGACAGAAAACCATAAGGCTGCAGCCAACAAACTTTAACCAAAGTTAAAGTGTTATTATGCCAGAGCAATGCCTACATGTTTGATATCTCTTCAAATTTCTTGAGTCTGTTAGCTTATATAATTGCCATCAGTATCTACTGAGTGCCAGGGGTCTTGGATCTTACTTAGATCTGAGACTACATGTTAAATCATGTGGGTTATTCCAAAACTGTTCCTAGTCTTCATTGTTGGAACAATTTCTCTCTTCATAAATACAAACCTATGAAGGGATCTAGATTGAAACATCCAAATGTCATTACCACTGAGAGGTATGAAGAAATATAAAAAAGCAAACAGTCCCAATCTCTGGTTTGCTTGGGAAAAGTCTTTTCAAGCTAACTGGAGGTCATGAACATTCTGGAAATTCGCAATTTTCATGGAATAGCGAAATTCTTTCTCTGTGGCTTGACTGCAGAGATGAACATCTGCAGAGATAAGAGGATGCTGTTGAACTTGCCTCTCATAAAGGAGAACATTCTGGTTCATGGCTGGGGTTTGCATATCTAGCTCAGTCCTGGGAAACAGCAGCAGAGGTGTGAAAACGCTGTATCAGTGAGCAGGAGTAATGACTACAAATGTTTTTATACTGCTACCGTTTCTATTCATGTACTTGTACATATTTTTATTTAACTTTACAAGTATGGGCCTTGTCATGCATAAGTAAGTCACATTTTAAACATCAATTCTGGTTTTCTGTCTGGAACATATCAGAGGTGCTGGGGCTAACATTATTGATTACTGTTATGAGACATTTGCCCAGCTTCCTTACCTTGTTTTCTGATTTGCAGTGATACCAAATAAAGTGTTTATTGTCTGTCTCCTTAGGGTCTGACCACCTTCGAGAGAAAGATGGACTGTGGGCTGTGCTGGTCTGGCTTTCAATCCTAGCAGCTCGAAAGCAGAGCGTGGAGGAGATTGTCAGGGATCACTGGGCAAAGTTTGGTCGGCACTACTACTGCAGGTGAGAAGAATGAGGAAAAGGGACTTATGCAGCTGATGGGAGAATTCTGCTACAGTTATTGCTTGTTCAGATGTGCTCAGCTGCACTTAGGTGTGCATTTGCTGTGCCTACAGAATGAAAATCTGCCACAGATTATCACTGTTTTGTAGACAGGTTTTTCCAGAGGAGTAGGTGTCAGAGAATGGAGCTACATGTATATGTCATTGCTAGCATATGAGTAATTGAATTTTTAAATATTGAATGGCAGAAAGATTTGAATTATTTACTTGTGGAATATATAGGTGTATAGCTTGTTACATGATGTTGAAAAAGAAACATAATCCCAGCAAGATTTGCTCCTGCATTTTTTCTGTAAATGCCTCCATGTGACAGTGTTTTAGTGAGAACTGAAACCTGTGCCTGCTTCCAATTCAGGATAACTCCTTCAAAGATACAAACATTTACTTATTTTTATTAAGGTCTCAATATGGTGAGTTCTAGCTGTCATTTTCATCTTTGCTTCTGCCTGTCTCTTGATCCAGGCTTAATCCAGAGGAGTTTGCAATTTGTAGGATCTTTTGCATGCAACTGTAGCAAAAGTTTTGTAGCAAAGTTTTCTCTGTTTCACTTGGCTGTTGAGCACCGCTCGGATTGTTTCATTAAGTTTCGAAAGCTAGCCGCGTATTGGTGGTATTTTCTATGCTACTTTAGAAATTGCATTTTCTAGGTGATTGCCATTAATTTTGAGTCAGGTGGCCAGTGTGGAACTGTGGTTGCACACGTGTAATGGTCAGATGTCACAGGACTTGCATGTGTGTGCTGGTTTCATTTGCAATCAGTATTTCAGGGGTACACTTCTAATTTTTGAAGTAAGCAGTACATTGCTAATTTTGAGTATCCAGAGTTCTCTGAAAGCAGAACTGACTTCTCATCTCTGAGGACTTACCTTCTGGTTCTACTTTTTTTTTTGATGTATATGCAAGGTTTGATTATGAAGCACTGGAACCCAGAACAGCGTATTTCATAATGAGAGACCTGGAAGCTTTGATCACTGACAAATCATTCAGCCATCAGCAGTTTGCTGTGGGTAACAATATCTACAGTGTGGAAAGAACAGACAGCTTTGAGTACATAGATCCTGTGGATGGCACTGTGACCAAAAGACAGGTATGGCTGTAGTGATGGATTAGCAAAGTTTTGCAGCTGTCATATTGTCTCCAACAGCATTGTTTCTAAAGTTCAGCTAACAAGACTATCCATTTATTTATGGGATGGCATTTACTTTGCTGTGACAGATACTGCATTTCCTACTTAAGATTAGCTCAGTCTGGATAAGATAATCCATCTTTAGTTTTCCTTGTTCTTGCTGTACTTAACTAGAGACGATAGTGTCACAGTGAACATAGGGTGGGAAGTCCCTGTTGAGAGCAGTGAGTGTTTAGGGAGGATTCCTTTTCCAGAACGGTGGAAAATATCATATAGAAAGAAGGTCTTTCCTTTTTCTATTTTCTATCTGAAATCTCCACTGGCTATACATTACCAAAAAAAAAAAAAAAAGTTGTTATTGGTGACCCACAGTATTTACATAACTGAGATGGAGTACCTATTGTAGCCAGTAGCATGCAGAGGACTGTAAAAGTTTGTAGCCTATGCAGGCATATTTGACTTCCCTAGCCCAAATTACCAGTTCCTTCTGGACTCTGTCTGTATGAGATTCCTTGATTATCAAGAACTGCAGTTCAAACTGAGCCTTCAGTGTCTGGAAATTCATGATGTGCTCAAAAGTAACCCTGTACTTTTACCAGATGTAAATTTATATTCAAGTAGCTTGAATATGAGCTGTCACTCCTATTGAAGTTTGTCCAGACTTTATGCTGTTTATGTTTTTATGGTCCTGGTGTCTCTGGTTTTTATTTGACCTAAACAGAGCCTAGAAAATTATATTACAAGCCACTAAAACTATTGTCATGCCTTTCTGCTCAGAGTCTTTGTAGTTTCCATTCATCATTGCATCCAGAAAATATAAGCAGCCTCTCTGCCACTGAACTAGTTTCTCTTTGTGTATTACTACTGAAACAAAATATGAGGATATTGTCATATCCAAGTCTAGTGGAAAATTACAGGCATGGCAGACTCATGACCTTTGTAGTTCTAAAAAGCAGCTTGTAAATTTTCATTGTACTTTTCTTTCCCTTAATTTTTTCATCTAAAGCACTTACTCTGTATGGGAATATAATTGCTAATCATATCACCATGTAACAAAAACAGAGAAACATGACTTGCCTTGTTTTCAGACAGACTCTGAAAAAACCAGAAAGCATTTCTTTTTGTAGGGAGAAGCTCCTATAAATTCTGAGCACAGTTCAAGCAGTTTGTCCTTTGGCAAGGACATTCCTAGCTTTGTATGTCTGCAGCCTCAGTGGGATTCTCCAAGCACAGTAAATTGGAGAGGATATTGATCTATGCAAATGAAACAACAGTTCCCTGCTGTTATTTTCCTCAAGTAGCTTGCTCATCATCTAAATGCAGGTATCTCTTTCAGACTGTCATGGGCTTCGTGCAGATTTTTCAGCTAAGTATTCAGGAACATGATCCAAGTTTTGTTCCCCAGTACATAGGGGAGAGAGATTTATATTCAGTGTAACTGCAATGTCTCATGACTGAGAAGCTGGCTACACGGTAATTATTCAGCGTTAATTAACAACATATTCAGAAAACAAACACAGCAATGAGAAAATAGGCAGCAAACAATATACACAGACTGTTGCTCCTAATTAATTCTGTTTCTTGAAACCCATGAATATTGTTTATCACACTGCAATAATAAGACTTAAAATCAAGTGAAACATTCTGTTGTTCTTGAAGACTGTTCTAATTTCTAAAGCTGTACTGTTTTTTGCACACATCAGCACATAGCAGTGCTGCTCCTGAGGGTCCAGCAAGCCAAGAATGAGACCAGTGGCATTTTTGTGTAAAATTTGAATTATAAGGATGAGAGATACAAGTTGGCCATTATACTAAGAGACAAAAGTCTCCAAGGAGACCTTATTGTGACCTTATTGTGAGAAAGATGAGGTTAATTCTTTTAGCAGAGCCTGTTGCAGTAGTGGTAATGGCTTTAAATTAAAAGAGTAAATTTAGACTAGATATAAGAATGACCTTTTTTTTACAATGGGAGTGGTGAGACACTGGAACAGGTTGTCCAGAGAGATGGTGGATGCCCCATCCATGGAATCATTCAAGGCCAAGTTGGATGGGGCTCTGAGCAACCAGAACTGATTGAAGATGTCCCTGCCCACTGCAGTGAGCATGATGACTTGATGGCATCAGGACTGGATGACCTTGAGAAGTTCTTTCCAACCCAAACCATTCTATGATTCTGTGATTATCAAACAATACTTTATATGGTGCTAAAGATGTTTTGGCATCTATCTGAGGAAACAAAGGTTTTACTTAGGTTTTACTATACTTTAGAACATTGACACACTACATTTACATTGGTGTCTTGTCAAGTTGCTAATAAAACTGGAAAAATAAAATGCATTTCTTTTAATTTTCTTCTCTCATTTTTTAATGGTTTACTGCCTTTAAACAGAAGTAGCAAGGATCTCAGTTTGTTCACTAGACCTTTGACAACAGAAGGACAAAGGGGTAGAAAAGTCCAGTGGCTTTTCAGCAGTTGCACTTAGTCTAAGGGTACCATTTACATACAGGGAACTAGAATAAAGAATAATACACATAAAGAATGTGTATTACTGCATAGCTGGTAGAACATTGCAACACTAAAACTATTTATCTGTGCAATTTAGTCCTCTGGCCTTAATGGCCTTCCTGTACAGAAACTATGAATCCAAGAATGTGATCTGTAAAAAAACATTCAGTACAAAAGCAGGGAGGAGAAAGGAAAAAAAGATGTGAAGATGGCAGCAAAGAGCAAGTTTTTAGTTAATTAATGAATTAATCAATCTTCTTTGTTATGCACACAGTTAATGTGCATTAATTAATGTACTTGAAATTAATTAACATCTTACAGTTTCCAAATTGTACTACAGACTTACTGAAATTCTTGCAGTCATATATTTATGCAAAGTATTTAAGAAGTAGCAACTGGTCCTGTCTTTTGTATTCACTACTGACAACTGGTTTTTGATCCAGGGATTCTGTAGCTGTTTCTTAGGCTACTTACCTTAAATGATCTTATGCCTATTTCTCAGGCCATTGATTTTGTGCTCTGCCATGCAGAGTAAGAGAAAATCAAGTAAAAGAAATAAAAACACCAGTAAGAGAGTATTTGTTATGTTGGAGTGGGAGGAAATGCACAACATCATTTCTAGTCTTCAGAGGAGAAGAAACAGTAATGAGTGAGTTGTGCTAAGTTGTGGGAAAAGAAGAATGGTATCCAAGTGACTCTTCCTTTCACTTTTATTTTGGAGCAGTGAATGGTGATTTGTAAAGGTACTGTCACCTTACATGTGTGCTGTTCCTTCTCCTTTCCTAGGGGCTGCGGATTATTTTTTCAGATGCTTCCAGACTCATCTTCAGAATGAGTGCTTCTAGTCATGTCAGAGCTACCCTGCGGATCTATGCGGAGAGTTATGAAAAGGATCCTAGCCAGCACAATAAGGAACCACAGGTAATGAAGAGCATTGTACTGAGTCAGTAAGTAAAGCACTGCCTCGGTAATCACAGTGGCTACAGGTTTTCCTCCTTCATCAGGAGCAACACTCAATGCTTTGAGCCATGTACTGTGTTTGTAGATGATTTCCCTAGTCTTGTAAATGTACACCTTTTGAGGAAGGACCAGCAGTTTTAATATGTATTGGTGTAATATCTAACACAACATGAATGTCAAGGGCTGAGATGCCTCATGTTAAATGCTGGGCAATGACCTCAAGTCTATGAAGAGAAATCATTCTAGTTCAATTTTTTGGGGGAATTTTTAGAGTTGTGATTTGATTTATGGAACAATATTTTTAAAATAAGATAACCATTTTTCAAGCAGGTTATCTGTGAGCCACTTAGGGCATCTCAAGGATTCCTCACAATCAGAGTACAGTTAGGAAATATGGATACCAGAGTCTAAACAATGTAGGGATTCCTTCTAAGGGAAAGACTTGCAGCTGTCTAAGAATTATCTGTTATCATAACCAGACTTTTTCCTAGGAAGAGTGAAGGTTTAGAGCAAGTTGCTGGATTGTCCAACCGATGACTTACACAATTAATAAAATAAAATAAATCACACTTCACATTCTCAAGTTCTTCTCAGTAAATATTCTTTATGCTGTAATATACAAGAAAGATATTTCATGGAAAAGAAGTTAAGAATTTGGCTTGTTGTAACTCAAACCCCTGTAGTTTTAAGTCTCACATAGTTGTGCATTCATGACTGGAATGCAAATGCAAATCTACCAAAACATGATTTTGAACCCTAGGTAAGTGTTTGGTGTTTCTGACCATAAACTTCATTAATTTCTTCTTATGCTATTAAACAGTTGTGTATCAGTCATGAAAAGTGCTTCAGTTGTCACAGAAATGTTGCAGATATGATCTATTAAATTTATTTGCTTTTTTTTTTAAGTAACAGTTTGCACCCACAGTAACTTCTTGGATAGAATATTTAAAATGTTAAAGCTTCAACAGAGTAAAGGACCATATTTTAGAATTTTATTGTTTTTCTGTGTATCTATCTGGTGTTCTGTGTATTATCTGGTGTGCCCCGCTAGCAGGATCATTAAAATATTTTGCTTGGGGAAGAACACTGCTACAACCCTATTTGCACTTGCTGCTATACTAGGTTTACATAGTAAACTTTTGGTGTCTGGGGGGATGCAGGGGTGGCTTCTTCTAGAAGTTGCTAGAAGCTGCTTCAATGTTAAAGAGAGGCAGTTCCAGCTGGCTCCTAGATGGACCCACCCCAGGCCAAATCAGTAGCCCTCTGTGATACTGTCCATAATCAGGGTAATAAACCCACTGTGCAACAATAGCAGGGAAGGAAGAAGGGGATATTTGTGAGAAAGAACTCTGCAGACAGTGCAGAATGGAGAGGGGGGGTGATGGGTGGCCTGGTGAACACCTGACAACCAGCCAAGGTCAATGCACCACAGTTACATAAAATTTTGTTACAAAACAAATCGTTTATCAGCTGTGATTTTAAATATGGTTCTTCATGCTGCTATGCAAGTAAGGCACACATGAAATGAAAATAAATCATGGTAAGAGACTGAGTTGATTTTAGAGATTTGAAGTGGTCTTACAGTAACCTTGTGATATGTAACCGAAATACGTGATCTTGAACATGTTTCTTGTCTGACAAATCCCAGCAAAAAATACTAGAAAACAATGGAGGACATACTGGCAGCATTATCTGGCTAAACTTCTGAGTATTTCATTGCAAATGAGCATGAGCATTTTAAAGTGGAATTGTTCCTGCATTAACAGATTGTTTTATTTTCTATGAGAGAATTTGGCAGAATTTATGCTTGTGTGCCTCCTGAGGTAACCTACAGTGAATGTTCAGTCTTTAACATTTGTTCTTTTAAATGAATGGAAAACAGCAAACATTCTCAGTGAATTTCCTACTTACGAAGAAACTAGATTGAGGGAGCAGTGGTTGTCAGAAATATGAGGAATGTGCTGCCCTACTGTTACGTTTTTTCTTTGTTCTGCTTGCATTTGCTTGAGAGAGGTGCATAAAGTCTCATCAGCAATACAGACCATGTCCAGGGAATGGGTCTGCTGCAGAAGGCAGTAGGAGCCAGGCATCCAGACCTGCTGCATCCCAGGCAGTGCCCTCCTTGTCCAGGGGACAATCCTACAGCAGCAAAGTGAGGACAGCGCAGCTCTCTGGTAACAAGCTCCTTCAACAAGGGATGGATCAGATTCAGGGTTCATCTGAGGCACCAGAGACAAAGCTGGAGACAAGGTAACACTGAGGACCTACTCAGGAGACAAAGTCAGAACTGGAGACAAGATACAGCAGATATCCAAGCAGTCTTTCAGGAAAGGAAGCTGCTTATAGCATGGGCCTGAGATCCACCCAGGCAGCAGAGCCAGAGATGAGGCTGGAGACAAGCAATCCTGCAGCTCAGCTCAGGGAGGGAGCAGCACCCCTGGGACAGGCTGTATGGGCCTTGGGCAGGGTGCAGGGGAAGGTCCTCAGGGGATCCTAAGCAGGCCAGTAGGGTTTATGACTGCCCTCGAGGATTTCAGAGTTTGGTCTTTTGTTCAGCACACTAAAAGGGTCTGTTATTCTATTCCCAAGGACGGAAAAAAGGCTGGAAGGGTTTTTTTTTTTTCTTTGCTGGTAGTGGAGCCTGTCAGATTGCAGCACTTTTGGCTGTTTAATCAGGATATTCACTAGTGAACAAATAATCCCAGGGGTAGAAACGTCATTGCCTTGAAACTTTCTACAGGGACTTTCCTGCATTTAAGCAGTGCAGACAGGCAATTTAATATCCAGACTGCCTCAGGAAGTAAATGGTACTGTAAGCACCCTCCTCATCTCCTGCCATGTGCACAAAATCCGGGATAGATAGAAGTTTAATCTCAATTAATACAATAAATTCTTTATTTGGTTTCTCATTGCATAGTATTGCACAGTTCCCACTGCTTCTCTTTCCTTGCCTTGGCTGCATGCTTTGCCTACAGCACGAGTGTATTAGGAACAATATGGTCATAGATTGTATCTGACAGGCAGATGGTGGACTTCAAGACAGTGCATAAATTTTAGGAGATCCTCGTGTAAAAATAACTAAATACTTCTCAGGAGAACATTTTGTAGTCTTCAGTGAAGTATGTAAAAGAGACTGAATAAAACCCTACTTTTTCAGAAAACAGCATTGCTAGGAAGGGGTGCTGTAGTTTTCCTGATATTGTAATTCATTTATTGTTTGGTTTGCTTTAAAGTTCATACTGACATGCACACATCTAAAAGAGCTGTGACAGATTTAAGTTTCAAGGACTTTATTGTCTATTTGCTGTCAGTAACAGAACACAGCATATATAAGTGGTCTGTTATGGAAAAAGCACTGACATAAAAAAGTATGTTAAGTATATACCTTACATATTACCTTGTGGTATTTAAGAAAATAGTTACATTTTGGACGATAAATGCATATTTTTCTGTAACTAAGCTTTGTAATTGAAGGGATGACTAAATGTGGTTTCTGTATTATTGTACTCTTTCTGAAACAGGTGATCATGAAAAGCTCCCTTTTATACCTTTTATATCATAAACCAAGATTATTTGACAAGATTATTTGATGGTTGGCTGCTTAAGTAAATGTTCAGTTGGTGCTGTTTATTGCACCGCCTCTTTTCAGCATTTTGTTTTAGATAATGCACTGCTCCATGCCTGGTGATAATTCCAGTCAAAACCTGAACTGAAAGGCAAAAACACCTTGATATATCTTTTGCTTTTTGTCACAAAAAAGAAATGTCTCTGTCTTGACAGACAACTCAGTCATGTTGGAGGTTCAGTTTTGTGGAATCATTATGGTAATTAGCTTAACTTTGCCTCATACCAGCATCCTTTTCCCCCCCTCCCTTTCCTTTCAGACAAAGCCTTTTCCAAAATTAATCATCCACTTTGCAGTAGTGTTCAAGTTCGTTAGTTTGCTCCTGTAGTCTTTGACGATGTAACTTCTGATGTTAACGCTTTCACATGTAAGCAAACATCTGAACTACCTTTTCCAGTGTGCATGTTGACATGTACATATTATTCTGGAACACTAATTATGGCACTTTTTGAGTTGAAGTGGACCTTCTTGAACTTTTGTTCCAATTTATGTGTAAACCAGTATGTGTTGTAAACCATAAGTGTTAATGAATGTAAGAGTCATTCAAATCATATTTTAGTACCATGTTTCATACAATTAATTGGTAATACTTTCAACCTCGAATAAAGCATAGACAGCTTCTTGATCTACACCTAGAGAGTTCAGGGGAAAGTGGTAAAATATGCCAGTAATTAGATGTTTGAGGTCATGGATAAATGCGAGTAGCCATGCCTTCTGGCTGATAAATGATCCATTTAAGGAAATTTGCAGAAGCAGCTTCATGGACACCTGGGAGATAAGAGGTTGCTACTTTTTTCTATTCAGTTCTTCCTGTAAGCCAGTATCAACAGTGAAAAAGAGGAGCAATAAAGAAAAATTACCATCATACTCTCTCCAAAGCATATCAAAAACTATGTTCTCTCAGTGTTCTCAATTCAAACAAATCAAATTCAATTCAATGTGTTATGCATTTGAATATTACATAACTTAGAGTGGTAATGCAATTTAAATCTAAACCAAAGTCTTGGAAACAATGCCCGACACTTTTCTAAAACTGAAATGTTCTGCTCTAGAATTAAAGGCCACTCCATTGATGTGGCTTTTCACAGGTGATGCCCCTCATCACTGGGCATTCCTGAGAATAGTGCTTTCCAGATGGTTTTTACATGGAAGACTTATATTTAAAAATTATTTCTTTGTTTTTAACCATTCAAATAGGCATCCAGCTAGCATTTCAGAAAGCTCAGTTCATTATAACAAACAACAGGTTTTTCTCTGAAGTCTTACCTGCATTGGACCTTTATGCATTGGCATGTATCTTTTTCTAAGTGAACAGAGTTACGAGTTTTCCTAAATTTAATACAATTGTAAAAAGTAGAGATATGGTCAATGGGTATGAAGTACTAAAATAAGACCTTGTTGACCTTTAGTCTCATTTGTAGCCTCACTTTATTAGGTCACCTCAATATTTGATATTTGTACATCCCCACACATCTTGTCCTTTGTTTAGCCACATGGATGTAATACTGAACTTGGATAAGATTCAAACAGGAAGTTTCATATACAAAGACAAAGAAAGGAACAATCCACCATGGTTGTACTTGTAAATCCAGTGTGTTCTTCAACAGCATGTTGTGCTGCTGTTTCAGTGGAAAGAGTGTCAGTAGTCCCCATTATTCTGAAAATGACTTAATTAGCTCTGTTTACAGTATTTTATAATTTATTATGTGAATTCAGCCAGCAATAAATAGGTGTTGTCATAGAGTCACAGGATTATAGAATGGTTTGGGTTGGAAGGGACCTTAAAGATCAACTAGTTCCAACCCCTCTGCCATGGGCAAGAACATCTCTCACTAGACCAGATTGCTCAGAGCTCCATCCACACCTGATTTTGAAGATGGAAGATGGGATCTACAACTTCTCAGGACAACCTTTTCCAATGCCTCACAGTAAAGAATTTCTTCCTAGTACCTAATCTAAACTATCCTCTTTCAGTTTGAATCCGTTCCCACCTGCCCTGTCACTACATGCCACTGTAAAAAGTTCCTCTCTTTCTTGTAGGCTCCCTCTATGTGCTGGAAGGCTGCAGTTAGGTCACCCCCAGGCTGAACAAATTCAGTTCTATCAGCCTTTCCTCATAGGGTTGGTGCTCCATCCCTCTGTTCAGCTTGCTGTCCCTCCTCTGGACTTGCTTCCATGTCCCTCACATGCTGGGAGCCCAGGGCTGGATGCAGCCCTGCAGGTGGGGTCTGAGCAGAGCAGAGCAGAGGGGCAGAATCCCCTGCCTGCCCTGCTGCCCACACTGCTCTGGGTGCAGCCCAGGACACCTTTGGCTCTCTGGGCAGGGAGTGCCCATGGCTGGGTCAGGTCCAGCCTCTCATCCCCAACACCCCCAGGTCCTTCTGGGCAGGGCTGCTGTGATCTGTCCATCCCCAGCCTGTGTTGATACTGGAGATTGCTCCAAGCCAGGTGCAGCACCTTGCATTTGGTCTTAAAAACTCCATGATATTCCCATGGGCCCACTTCTCGAGTTTGTCCAGGTCCTTCTTGGTGTCATCCCATCCTTCAGGTGTGTCTAGTGCACCACTCAGGTTGGTGTCATCTGCAAATCTGCTAAGGGTGCACTTGATCATTTCGTCCATGTCATTAATAAAGTGTCAATAACACTGGTCCCATTATGGACCCCTGAGGGACACCACTTGTCACTGAAGTCCATTGGCGCTCTGAGCCATTGACCACAAGCCTCTGGATATGAGTGTCAAATTCCTCAGCCACCAAATGGTCCACCCATTGAATCCATCTCTCTCCAGTCAAGAGAGGAGGATGTTGTGAGGGACTGTGCCAAAGGCTTTACAGTAAAATGATAGATAAATGACATCTGTAACCCTTCCCTTGTCCACTGCTGCAGTCACCCCATCATAGAAAGCCACTGGGGTTGATCAGGTGGGCCCTGCCCTTGGCGCAGTGGTGTTGTCTGTCCTGAATCACCTCCCTGTCCTGCATGGGCACAGCTTTAGGGCATCTGTTCCATGATCTTCCCAGGCAGAGGTGAGGCTGATGGGTCAGTATTTCTCAGGGTCTTTCTACCATTCTTAAAGGTGGATATAATGTTTTTCCCTTTTTCCAGCCACCTGGGACTTGCCCTGGCTGCCATGACTGTTCAAATATCATGAAGAGTGGCTGTGCAACCACACCAACCAATTCCCTCAGTTGTGTGCTGTCTATATTGGGTACTCTTTAAATAGGATGCATTGAATCACAAATGCTGCAATTACTTTTGCTGAAGACTAGTAAAAAATGTGCTAGTTAGCTACAGAATCATAAGATTAGCAGCAGCCAAGCACAGATTTTGGGGCAGGAGTTGCTTCTTTGTGTTTTTATTGGAAAAGGCAAGCCAATTACAAAGGAAAAAACCTGAAAAAAACATTTAAAATACATCTTGATCATTAAACACTGAATTTATGAAACAAGTTTTGAACAGTGAGCAGCAGAGGGAAAAACCCCATGATTTTCAGGTGGATCTTGTTTGGTATGTGAAAAAAAAGTTGTTATATATGATTGTATATATGAGTGATTATAAAAAATTATTGTTTATGGTGTGAGATGGTCAAAAAGCAGGGAACTGAAATCAACAACCTGGAAATCCTGGATTCTATATCACTTAATTGGGACAAAACTAAAGGAATCTATAATGGTTCAAGATACTGAAACAACACTAAGTGTTGTGCAGTTTGCTAGACAATTATTTCCTCTCTTTACTTTTGAGGCATTAGATTGTTTAGCATGGCTGTGATTAGCTATCAGAACATACAGTACAGTCCATAAAAATCATATAAAATCATTCTGGTTTCAGCTGGTTAGAAGTAATTTTCTTCTTAGTAGGTGGTACAGTACTGTTTTGGATTTGGTATGAGAATAATGTTGATAACACAATGATGTTGTAGTTGTTGCTAAGTAGAAGTTAACCCATGTTCAAGGACTTTTCAGTCTCCCTGCTTTCTCAGTGAGGAGGTCCATAAGAGTCTGGGAGGGACCACAGCTGTGAGGGGTGACCTGAGCTGTCCAAAGGGATATTCCATATCACAGAACATCATGTTTGGTGTATTAACTGTGGGGGAGTCAGCTGTGAGGGGCTGATGGCTGCTCAGGCCAGGCTGATCATCAGTCAGTGGGTGGTGGGCTGATGTATTATGCATCACTTGTGGGTGTTTGGTTGGATTTTATTCCTCACTCTTTTTCCTTTTATTATTCATTTTGCTATTGTATCCTACTTTATTTCAGTTATTAAGCTGCACTTAGCCTGCAGGTTTTACATTTTTCCAATTCTCTACCAATTTGCTAGAGGCAGGGGAGTGAGCGAGCAGCTGTGGGGTACTTAGTTGCTGGCTGGAGTTGAATCATAATAAAAGTTTTGCTTTTACTATTAAAATTCATAAGATTTTCTTAGAGGACACATGGAATGTGGAGACTTTTATCTGTTGGAACACGCTTTTAGATAACGCAGCATGTTTGTGCTATTCGGGTAATTTAGCTTCAGATTCTTCCCAAAGTCACTCTGTAGAGTGAAGAAATTCTAAATCAATGGGGACTGCAAAGGAAATAAATCATGGGACACTAATTATAAAATACTCTACAAATCAAGGAAATTAGTTAACAAACCTGATCTTTCCTCAAAGCTTTTTGGATATACTAGAAAAAAAAGCTAATCTTTTGCAAACATAGATGTCTTTCTGCTTCACTTGTTTTCCATTTTCCTTCTGTTTATTTCACTCCTCATGCCTGCCCTCCTCTATTGCCAGAGGCAGAACAACTGGCATCTTGACCTTTATTATAATTTTGTTTGAGTTAACATGCACAAGAACAGAGAGGTCAGTTTCCTTTTTTTCTGTGCAAAGTGTACTTCTTCTCAGTTGAATCAACTGAAGGCCACCAGTGCTGTGGATATTACAGCTCAGTTTGTTTCACAAAGAACCACGTCACTTAGCATAAACCTTTCCAAAGATGTCTGGGTTTTTTGGAGTGGAAGGCCAAAACAGGGACACTGCTGAGCTGTGTGTTGAGCCCTTACTGCAGAAGCTCTGCAGGATGTACAGGCACACACTGAGCTTTTAACATGCAAGCAGGTACATTTCAGCCCTCCCTAACTTTTTGATAAAGATGCATCATGGGACAAATCTTATCTGAGACCTTGATTAGAAGAGAGGAAATTGTATGGAATGTTCTTGCAAGATCACAGAGAGAAAATTTGCTAATGAGCCAAGCAGGAATGATGTGTATCTGGCAGCTCTGGTACAGATTATTCCCAAACAAAAGGCTTTTAATCTGTATTTGCCTGCCTGATGTTAGATATCTGCTTGCTTGATTTATTTCCTTGTAATCATTCCTCCTAGTTATTTTTTTAGAGATACAACTTCTATCTGTGATTATGAAAGCAAGTTTCTAGTTAAGTCAGTTCTGTTAATTTTCAGTTCTTAAATTTTATCTAAGGGGTAGTATGCCATATGTCCTAAACAGTTGCCAAGAGACAAATGGGCTATTTAACATTAAGAGCAATTTCAGTTGTCACTTAGAGTTGAAATGTTAATAGTAAAGTTTTACAATTTCTCAAGTAGACAGAACCAAAGAATACTTAAAAAAAAAATCTCCTTGAGATATAGAAGTCTTTCTAGAGGAATATTAGTGATAAATGATTGTTGGCTGAGATTTATCTCTTCTTATCTGAAATGTAAACTGTTCATGGCAGAGGTAAAGGAATTTTTAAAAGGCATATGTAGTCCTAGTTTCTTGTTACTCTGTCCTGTTCTTGACTTTCCAAATATGATGCACTTTTGCCTTTTTTCATATTTTGGATGAAGAAAGTGTAAAAATTAAATTGAAGTGTGGAGAGACAATTAAAAAAGGACTTTCTCTGTTGAGAAACATGATTGTGGGAAGCAGAATACTTAGTAGTAATTGGAATCGTTTGGCAAGCTAAATTGTTTTTGTAAATGGATGTCACATAAACTCATTTGATTGTGTGTTTTGTTTCAGAATTGTGTAAAGTGTTGCATGTGAGTTGTTTTTTTTTTTTTTAATTCAGAGTGTATTTGTTGCCTAAAAAAGCAGGGTCCAGTAAAGCAGCTCAGGAGAGTTGCTTTTTAATATTTCTTGTACTTTTTGGATTAAATAAGGAAGAGGTTTCTTAGAAGAAGGAGTACTGGAGAACTTCAAATGCTTTAGTCTCATCCAGACCTTATAAATTGGCACATTTTAATATTTACTTTTGCAGCATTTGCTCACAGATGTGAATTTGTGCTCTGTATATTAATCTTCTCTAAGTATGTTTGACTTTAATAGACTTGTGTTCTGCTTCAGTGATTATTCAGTAGATAGATATCTACAAATATGGAGCTTTCTTAACAATAACATGTCAGACTGCTCACACTTGTGCATAACTGAGCTTAATCATAAACTCACTTGACACCAATGGCATTCATGGTGTTATTCCATGACTCTGCTTGCACAGTTAGTCTCTTCACTCTTTTGATGTAACTGTCTGACTGTTTGCATAAATAAAGCAAACATCTCATCCTGTCAGAAACTGTTAGGTGGCTGAAACAGATTCAAAGTATTGATTTAAAAGTATTCAAAATATTGAAAGTATATGGGCTTATAAAAAAAGATTTCTGTAAATTTCAGCCCTCCAGAATTATCGTTCATTTGATTCTCAAACCCAGTGTATGTGAAGCTGGAATTGGTTTATTTGAAAGGTGCAGCTGTTGAAAATCCCCAGGGGTCAAAGAACTAGTTTCATAACCAAATATGAATCTCTGAAATGAAATTCTTCACACAAAACTCAGTTCTGCCATTTTATCTTTCTGAATTATTTAACTAACTGATTAAAGAAGGTCCAATTGCCATTTTAAAAATTGTGTATTACCTGATTTTCCTGTGGCGCTATCATAGTTGTCATCTGTACTCACCCATCCAGGCCTATAAATGACTATTTAATAAGGTCTGTAGCCTGAAACTTGAAAGTTCATGCTGTTCAATTGGAATTTATCCTGTCAATACAATTGTATGTGGTATTAGTCAAAACACACTTCTGTGAATTCTGTTAAGGTAGTTAGTTCTTACAATACCTTCTGGTCCTAAGCTTCACATATTAAGTGTATTTAGGAAGAAAATATCATCTGTGTGGCTTCAGCTCATCAGAATAGAAACAAGTCTGATTCTGTTATTTCTGGGTTGTTTTGTACTGCAGATTTCAAAGAGCTCCACATTTCCTGTTGCACAGAGATGTACATTATATATTTACTGTTTTCTCTTTTCTGCACAGCTTAGGTATACTCAGTGTAACACTTCACAAAATATATGCTAAGCATGATACTTCATTGTGTCAAGTATAACAGTAATAGACACCATAGCTATGTCAGTTTTTGATATTATTATTTACTGTTGTTATTGTATAATTGTACAGTTTAAAGGATTTATAAATGCAAGATGTCTTTTGATATTTCTGCTTTATGTAATTCAGTGTATTTCTTCATCTTTAGGCTGTGCTGAGTCCTCTTATAGCAATTGCACTGAAAATATCTCAGATTCATGAGAGGACAGGACGAAAGGGACCCACTGTCATCACTTGAAGCCACAGAAGATTGTCAAACCAGGGCCAAAAGAGGAACAGCAAGGAAGAGACAGAACCTTGTTAAAATTTGTTAGCCATTTGTGCCTTGTATGATTTTAAAAGTTAGGTGGGAAGAAAAATTCAATATAACATTAAGCATAATCATTTGCATTGATCTCCAAATGCAATAGTGTATTGACTTGTTTTACCTGCAGTATAATAATTTCTGATAACAGTATAACCAAAGAAAGAGGCCTTAACGTTCAAGTGTTGTCAGTAACGTAGCCGAAAATGACAACTGCTTGGTTTTGAATGCTGTGATAAAAGTTGGAGAAATTTCAGTTAGTGGGAGAGAGGGAGGAGTTGCAAAGCAAAGACATGCTGGGTGAGTGTTGTTTGGGATTCTTGTCACCTTGTGGTGGGTTTCTGAAGAGGTTTACAGAGCATGTCTGAGTCACAGGGCTGTGTGCTAGGCTCTGCACGGGGTGTATTTCCTCCCCTGGCTCCATGCCTCCTCTCAGGCCTCTCCTGTTGCTCACAGATGCACGCTGACAGCAGGTTGTGTACACACTTACACTTGCTCCCAAAGATGGGGTTATTCCATACTTTTTTACCCCTGCTTTTAAAACATATCAATGTGACTTGTGCCTTTAGATTTTCCTTATTTTTTTGACTCCCTGGTTGTTTTCCTCCGAAAGGAGGCCTTTGTGCTATAGAGCTGATTTTGTCCTTCCAGCAATATGTCGGGCATGGAATCTGACTGTCTTCCACAATATTCCTCATGTCAGGAGATGATACTGGTGCTTTTTATGTTTGAAAGATAATCTCTGAAAGTTCAGCAATTCTTTAAGAAGGAGTTGCAGAAGTTTTTCTAAGTCTTTGGAATACTCATGCTCCACTAACCATGGAGTAAATGAGTGAGAGGGAATTAAACAAACCCTAATCAACTGAGTAGAAATACTAGTCTGATTCACCCTCTGGACACGGTTTCTGTTAGATTCTTGGTAACAGTGGATCATGCAACAGAAATTTGGGGAGTGCAAGAGACGTTCCCGGCATAAATCTGAGAAGGCTATTGGGGATATGGACATCAGCATTTTTCTGCTTGTGAAATGATACAGCAGTTCTAGCTACAATGCTGTGCTCTGAAAAAGAGCACAACACTTTATGCATGTGATTTGCTTGAAAGCTTTGCCTCCTTGGAAATGGTGTGGTCACTTGTATCATTCGTCAAGGTGGCTTTGTGCAGCTTGCCTCTTTGCAGTGTATTTCAATTCATTGTGGTTGTCAAATTTTAGTACAATTTATATAATATTGCAGCAAAGGAAATTGTTTAAATTTCTTTCAACACTTCTGTCAAAAAATGGCTATGGCACTTAGCATACAATAAAGAGTAATGCTGTATATCTGTCTTAATACATAATTGTGGACAAGACACCCTGCACTTTCAAGCATCCTAATAAAATTGCCTTTATTACAATGACATTATTACTTAATTGACTCTAAACAAATAAGGTATTAATGTTTTCACTTAGTATCCTACCTTACCATTAAGTGTTTCCATAAACCAAATGAGATTTTAAGACTTTAGTTCTTTTTATAAAGATTTTTCTTTTATATGACCATGACATTCTCACACTTTTTGGACATTTACTTTTTAATGTAAGATTCTTGGTAACAGTGGATCATGCAACAGATCTTCACAGAAACATGCACTCATCTTCACAGAAACCTTTGTTACCTATTGTGTAATATTTATTAGGGATTTAACTTCTTTAGATGCAGAATAATAGGCTCCTAACTATAGATCACACATGGTCAAGCATAGACACATTCTGGATTATGACAGTTCAAATTACTGGGTTGTGTGAAAGAACATTCTGAAAGTCAGTCCACTAAAATTTGTAAAATCTCTTACACATTCTCTGACAATGAAATGATTTTTGATCACATAGTGAGCTAGCTGTTTACACTATGGAGTATCCCATTTGCCAGGCTTTTCTGAAATGGGGAGAATGCAGTTTGAAAAGTAAGGTGTAATGAAGCCAGGTGGGAAGACTCAAGACCAGATGAAGACTGAAGAAACATACTTGTGCTTTTATCAGAAAGCTGTCCCTAGAGCTGCAGTAGATGGCAATCTGCTTTCATGAAGGCACTCATCATAAACAAAGGTTATGTTTGAAAACCTCTGTATTGACTTTGTCCTGGGCTGGAGAAGCATTAGTTGTGCCTGTATACTGAAATGGAGAACAGGCTGTTTGTGTGTGGTTTTGAATAGCTGTCAAACAGCAGACTTGCAGAAGTAACCCCAAATCCACTCACCCTCCCTTTTTTTATGGTGATGGGTGATACTGATAAAATGGAACTGATATTTTCCACCACTTAATTGCTTTTCTCTGCAAAAAGATGAATAAATCTTCATAAGTCTCAAGTACAGCTCTTCACAGCTGATGTGTGTGGGAGAGGACGGTAGCCACAGTCTCATGGAGTGTGCTGCATTTCCTGGGGTCTTTTAATTATTAACATGAGAGATGAATGCGTGGAAAAAAGCAAGTTATGTGAACTTACAAAAAGATGCAAAGCTTCTAAAACCAGACCATACATTTAGCAGAGTGAAAACTATTATTAATACTGTTCATCTTATCACAATGTCTAGGCACTGTGACAGAGAACCACACCCTTTTTTGCTATTGTTTAATTATCAGCTTCCTCAAGTTTGGAACTTGCAAGATTCCCGTATTATTCAGCTGTGATTGCACTAACATTTACTGGGGTAATTCTGTTTCCTAAACCCTCCTGTTTTCTCCATGTTCAGAGACAATTTGGAAAGCAATATACTACTCACCTGAACGACAGGATCACAGAATCCTCGAGGTTGGAAGGGGCCATCTAGATCATCAGGACTAAAATCACCCAGTCTATGTCCCAGCTCACAGCAGAGTCAGGTAGGGGAGGCTGCCCAGGACCATATGCAGTTGGTTTTGATTATCTCCAAGGGCCGAGATGCCAGAACTTCTCTGGGCAAACTGTACAAGTGATTGACTGCTAAGCGATTGATCTTTTACTATAGTAAAAAAAAAAAAAATCCCAAAAACTCAACAGCAAAACCTTCTGGAGAGTTCAGATGGAATTTCATGTGATTCAGTTTGTGCCCTTTGCCTGTTGTCCTGTCACTGAGAAGAGCTCAGGTCCATACACTTCTTTTTCTCCCCACCAAGTATTTCTAGAAATCAATAAGATCCTTCAAGAGCCTTCTCCTCTCCAGACCAAACACTCCCAACTCTCTCAGTGTGACAACAATTTTTCCAGTCCCAATTTCTTTGTGGCCCTTTGCTGGAGGTACTCTGGAATGTCCATGTCTGTTTTGTGCTTGGGAAGCTCAGACCTGGACCCAGCACTCCAGATGTATCTTAATTCTACCAGTGCTGAGCAGAGGGAAAGGATCACCTTCCTCCAGCTGCTGCTGCTGTTTTTCCTGATCAATCCAGGATGTCAATTGCTGTCTTTGTCAATTGCTGTCTTTGCTGTGCAGGTGACTTGTTGGTGAGTTGACAACTTTTTGTTAAGCATGTGACCTCAGATCCTTCTCTGTGTGGCTGTGTTCCAGCCCACTGGCATGTACTGGTGTCTGGGTTTGTTCATCCATAAGGGCAGGACTTCCCTTTGTTGAACTTCACTATTGTAGAAGGTCATAAGGTTGGTAAAGCACAATTTACCTTTAATAAATCCTTCCTGATCCTACTCACCTTCTTGTGCTTGGCTTTGGCAAGGGTTTCCAGGATTGGCTACTCCATCACCTTCCCAGGAACTAAAGTGAGGCTGACCAGCCTATAACTCCCCAGATCCTCCTTCTCTCAAGGACAGGAGTGATATTTGCTGTTTTACCTTAGGGACCACTCCTGGTCACCTACAGTCTTCCAAAGGCAACAGAGGGTAGCTTGCAATAGCATGGCTCAGCTTCTTCAGCTCTGTGCATGCCATCCTAAGTCATTCCATGGGTGTGTGTATGTCCTGTTTTTTCAAGTGCTCCCTGACTGTTTCTTGCTCCATCCAAGGTAAGTCTTCCTCACTCCATGTTTTTCCTTTAGTCTCAAAGGTCTGCAATTCCTGAAGACTGCTTTTACCAGTGAAGGTGAAGGCAAAGAAGGCATTGAGCACTTCACGGTTTTTTATGTCCTCTTTCAACTCATGTAGCTGTAGAAACTTTCCCCTTTACCCTTCACATTTCTCATCTGTCCTAATTTCAGCCAGTAATTGCTATTTTTGCATTTGCTGGGATAGGGGTATGGGAAGGGCAAGGAGCCTGGAGCTGTATGGATGTGTACACGTGATTTATTCTATTCCAGTCATTTCATCACTGTAGGGCACAGATTTGGGTAGAGGAACAGGCAGTGGAAGTGATGCATTGGGAAGGCTGACCTGGAACAGAGACTGAAGTGAACAAAAATCGGCAGGAGATTTGTTTTAATTCCTTTTTGTGCCTTTATTAAAATAGCTCTTTTAGAGAAGGGGGGGGGTTGGGTGGAGTTTTGCCGTCGCCGCTGCCTTGCTGCTGCTGTTCCCTCGGGGCACCGCTGAAGAGGAGGTGTAATTCGATCCTGCGGTCTCGCTCCGTCTCCTCTCTGCAGAATCGGGACTCCTTCCTCGCGAGGGTTTCCCGGAAGTCTGATCTGCCTGGCTCGGTCTAGGGGTGTCTCTCTTTTCAGTCACTCTCTAGGTCAGCGAGAACACCTCAACCAGTTGGAGACCCTCTCCAGGTAGCTGGGTGTCCTCTTCCTACAGCAGTGTCCTCCATAAGTCCCGGTTCTGGGTGGGCTCGTTGGTCTAGGGACTATTTGCTGCGAACTGAACTTCTGCTTGGAGCCGAGCATTTCGGGGGTCTACTCGATTTCCATATCAGGCGGGGTCTCGTGGTTCGGGCAGGCGGGGAGCGGCAACGGCTTTTAACTCGGTGGAAAGGGGAAAGGGGAAACTCGGGACTTGGGGAAAAGGTCAACACACAGCCCGGAACACAGGGCACAACACTGGCACAAACAATTCAAAATAACAGGTATCTAATACTGCAACTTCAAATACAACATCTAATAGCACAACTATACAATACACAACATATACTATGCACAACATTGATTAAAACTTGGAGTCTCTTTGGCTCTATTCATTTCAGAGACTGGACAGAGCTATGGAATAAAGTAGGGATTTATTGAAAGGCCTCCAGAATCCACCTTGGGCAGGACAAGAGCCTGACCAGGGCTACATCCAGTGTGGACTTAGAATGATCACAAAATGGCTGACTGGTCATGAGGTCTTATATTTTTATAAGTTTTGGCCATTTGCATATTGAGGTTTAATTGTCCAATTACAGCTTCAGACCATGAGGTCCCATCCTTCTTGTCCCTCCCTTAACTGTTGTTAGTACTTTCAGACCTGAAAGTTGTCCTTGGTCTTCAGCAGGAAAAGGATTTGTTTTGTGTCCCTGCTCTGTGAAGAGAGCTCACCAGCACTTAATGCGAGGCTCAGAACTGCACCCTTGGGCAGCACAGAACCTGAAAACATGAAAGCTGAAACTCAAGTCATCAGAAGGACAGCCATTTTTGTTCCCTCTTTACCTGTTGGAAGCAAAGTGCTGAACAGAGTGGTGCAGTCAGTGTGGTCTGGGCAGAGCAGTGCAGACTGGCTTGGGGGGGGTTGTCTGTCATTGTTTTCCATTGTCTCAGGCAGGGGACAAAAAACCCCCACACTGGCTGTGGTGATGTGTTGGAGTATAAATCCCCCTGGGCCAAATCTGTACAGGCCCAGGAGTGCCAGGACTGAATTAGAACCTTCAGAGAAACTAAAACACATAAATCCACACAGACGTGAGGTAGAAATGCAGGTTTAGATTTTAAATAAGTAGAAGATTTTTAAAGTGCCTTAAACAATAAGAGCCTGTATTAGTTGGTAAGATAAGCCCTAATACCTAGTTGAAAGTTCAAGTAGAACTCGAACTTTTGCAAAGTCAGTTAAATTCTAGTCATAACAAAAATAATGTTGCCTTGCTAAAAATTCCTAGATAAAACAGATAGAGCTATGTGTGTAGAATTTGTGTAAGAATATTGTCACTCATCAATCTTAACTTAGCATTGGTCCAGCAAGACTGTAGAAAATTCGTGTAGGTACCTGACTGGGAAAAAATAGGATAAAATGCACTGCTTTGAGAATGCTAGGAGGCTCATGAATCATCACAAATGCTGCTGCTGCTGCTACTGCTGCGACTGCTACTGATAAGACAGGACACACATTATGGGTGCTGTCACTGTTGCTGCTTCTGCTTGGGACTTAGAAACTTTATCTTAGAAGGCTTCTGCATACTGCTGCAGACTCTGATAACTCTGCCTTCATGAGATTGATTTAATCATGCAATAAAGGACTTTGCTTTTACAACTACCCAGCTTCTGGTCTTCAGTGAGGATGCCCAAACCTCTCGGCATCAGTGATGTCCACTCTCTTCTCCTTTGTCTCTGGAAAAGCCACATGGCCACCAGGGGTGTGGTAACACCCACCACTTTTCTCCTTTGTCTCAGGAAAAGCTGCATGTCACTGGCCATGGTAATAACTGGATGGCTGGACTTCCATAAGCATTTTTGGCTTGTAATCACCCTCTTCTATACATTGTTAGTATTGTTTCTGTTACTGTTTGTTTTCCTTATTACTATTTTTCCAGTATATTGTTGTCTCAAACCATAATCTCTGCCTTTTTGTCCTTTTCTCACTGGAGGGGGTGAGGGGGGGAAGGAAGTGGCTGTTTGGAGCTTAATTTCCATCTGGTCTTCAACCACCTCACCTTATTCAACTCCAGGTGGGCTTTGCCTTTCCTCATCCCTGCATGATTGTACAGAGCTCTGCATTCCTCCTAATTCAGCTGTCCCCGCTTCCACTTATCATACATTTCCTGTTTATATCCGAATTTTGTCAGGAGCCATCCATGTAGGCCTTTTGCTGCCTTTGCTTGAACTCTGCATATCAGGTTGAACGATTCCTGAGCTTAAAGGAGCTGATCTTTGAAAATTAAACAGCTGTTCTGGACTCATCTTTTCTCCAGGGCCAGAGCCCATGTGACTCTTCCAAGCAACTCTAGAGATGTTAAAGTCTGCTCTGCAAACTTCAGTTCCACTTTGCTGCTCTGCCTCCTCTCAAATTTCTGAACTCACCATCTCCTGATGCTTGCAGCAAAAACCTTCACAGGCCCACGCATTTCTTTTGGTGTTGTGAGTGCCAAGATTGGCTTCTCAGCCACCAGAGTCAGGAAGTTGTTTGTCAATGCACTGAATCTGTTCTGTTCTGAAGCTTTGGTTTGACCAGTTCATATCCTTCAGCCCAAAGAAAATTTATTTTAATATAAAATTTCCAGCTGCTACTCTTGGCAAAGATAAGTTCAGGCTATTAAGTATGATCAAAAGCAAAGTATTTAAAACCTTTTGCTGCCTTAAGATTGTTGATATTTTTGAGCTCATTGCCCATGCCATTTTGCATTAAGTTCATAATCAAATAGTTCATTAGCTGAAAAGAGAAACTTAAAACCAGATTGTATCAAAATATTAGGAATTAACTTCAATATTCTCCCTATCTCAGTAACTTTTTTGCATCAAATACTTTATTGCATACTGCAGGTTGGAGATGCATTTATCTTCAGGTTCACACTTCTGGACCCATTATGACCTCACAACACCTGCAAATGGCTGGTGTTAAACAGGGGCACTGCAGGACTCTTGTGGAATTGGGAGAAAGAAGGACTGCCTGGTTTTTCATAAATATACATGGAAATGCTCTGAATGCATTTTCCTATAGCAAACCACTCAAAGAGCAAACTTCAAGTATTCCTGCAATTCTTGTTCCTAGTATGACCCAGAGCTGTAGTCCCAGCCATTCCCCACTCTTTTGTCTTGCTTTAATATCACCTGGTGGAAAAGTTAGACTTCCACAGAAAAAAAAAAATTAAGCTAAACATGCACAGGACAAGCATTTTGCTGTGGAATATCTCCTGGTTAATCAGTCTTATCTGCTGTGATTGATACCTGCACTAATACTTGTGCCATGCTGGCTGCCTTCAGAATCTGGGATTCTGGAGTAAAGAAGGAAGAGATTTTGGGGGATGGATATGGTAATGCTAGGAGGTAAGGCTATAACAAGGTCACTCAAGGAGATCCTTTCTTCAACTATTTTGGAAATAGTGTGTTGTATTCCTCTGATTTTTATTGTTCTCTATGCTGTGCTGCTTCTCAGTCACTTTGAAAAATATTTATATCTTCTGTCTCTTTCAGGGACTCTTTTTTCCCTCTGGGTACTTTACTGCATTCCTCATCCCCAGCTTGTCTTGAAAGGATTTTTCTTCCTCTGTACCTTGTCCACCCCATTTTATTCTTTTTTCCTTTCTACTTACAACAACTAAAGGCCTGTATGTTCTTCCCATAAAGGATGAAAGTCTTTGGAAGACAAAACTGATGCAACTGTCAGTTCCCTGGCCTTCCCACCATGGCTTGCATGTTCCTGGGTGCCCAGAGGGGTGAAACATGCCCCATTCCTGGAAAAATTCAAGGTCAGGTTGGACAGTGCTCTGGCCAGCCTGATCTAATTGAAGATGTACCTGCTTGTTGCAAGGGCTTGGACTAAATTATCTTTTCCAATCCAAACCTTCCAACCCAAAAAGAAAAATTCCCTGTAAAGTAAATGTTACAATTTCAAATCTGAGTGAACCCTCATGAAATTTTTTCTTGTTATCTGAAATTATATATGACAGTGGCCTGGATGCAAATTTGCCTCGGTGATTTTGTGGGAGGAAGGATACATGTACCAGAAGAAGGATGAGTACAAGCCTGTCCTTTTTCTGGAATTTGTTGTGTAATTATGAAGCCACTTGTGTCAGGAACAGGATCCAGGGTCCCTTTTCCAGTTCCCCCAGTCCTGAGTAAGCTGTGACAGAAGCAACTGCTCTGAGAATTGGCTCAGAGGAGTCAGAGATGATTTTTCCTCCTGCAATTGGTAATTCCCTCTGAGGAGATGTAAGCATAACCAGAGCTCTCTGTTTGGCAGCTAGGTGGTGTATTTTATTGTGCCCTTATCCTGAATCATGGGCACCTCATATCATACAAGGAAATACAAGGCACTTGTTTTAATACAAAATTTATTCATGAATTCTCTAGTAAAATAGCAGTTATTTTTACCCCCACATAAAACAACCTGAAAGGTATAAAATACAAAAATAATCAGCTGCAACAAATAATCTGCAAATTTCAAATAAAATCTCAGTTAATAGGTTTCCCAAGTCAGTTAATGTCTCATAACAAAAAAATGACAGCTTTCTTCTGAAACTCCTTATGAAACACAAGTCAAGGCTGCTAACACCATGATGCTTCTTTTATCTTGCAGCTTAAGAAACTCCTATTGCCAGAGATGGTGACTTCTACTAGACACAGCCTGAGCATTTCTATCTCCATGGAGATTTATTCTAATTTGAAATACTGAGCACTTTTACATATCCCCTCCAACTCCACTCTAAGTCACAAATGATAAAATGATTGCACATTTTTCTGTGCAATTTCACCCTAATTAGTGTTACTGTTAGGGATCACTGACACAAGTCTTCTTCCAGTTTTCCCTGCTTCACAGATGCAGGATTTTACTGGCTGTCTGTCTCTCATGTTTTGACAGGTGTTACTCTTCCTGAGGTCCTCTGGAAGTCTGTATCCTGTTGGCAACTGATTTCTTGTGTGGATAGATGAGAATTTAACCCCTCTCTGGGGTTTGGGTCTTGGCCAGCTGTTTGCTGCTGCTCCACAGATAATGTGTATGGTGGTGGCTGTTCCTGCTCATTTGTTTCACTGACAAACTCTGCACTGCTTTCACTATATGGAGGTGGAGGAATATTGATGAATTCTTGCTGTTTTAGTGTGGAGGCAACTGGCATTGGGGAGACCAGTTTTTCAGGATCTATGCTGTCTTCATAAGAGGGAGGATAGAAGTCAGGCCTAAAATAAGCAAACCAAAAAGAAGCACATCATGGTGAATGTGATTTATCTCACACTGCTTGGCTAGATGCTTTGTTGTGTTTCCAAAATTTCTGTGAGGCTTTAACAGACACCTAAGTGTGCTTGAAGCAATGAGATATATTAGTATAAAAAAGTAGGCATAACTGGTATCATTTGCCTTGTCTTTGTACAAAATGTTTTATTCAAACAGCATTCTAAAAAGACAAGCCTTTCCTATGAAAATTCCCAACCATGGCATACAAACACTCATGCTTGTATTTTAACAAGTGCCTGAGAGGAGTTTAATTTGGCAGAAGAATGAGATCAGTGTTTAAAGTTATTTATTATTACAATAACCATTGTTTTCCCCAGTTTTAAAATAAATTTGGTATGTCTCTTCTTATCTAACCAAAATTTACTGAATGTTGCTTTTATAGTGCCTTCAGCACACCCATTGTCAGTGTTTCTAGTATGGTTTCCACAACAGTGCAGGAAAACTAATTTGTATCCAGTGACCATGTTAAAGAGTTTTGCCAGGCCTAGTGCCAATCAGTTTAAGAAACTCTCTCTCTGAAAGCATCAGACTTTGTTAAGAACAAAATCATAGGGTCAGAGAATGCTTAATGATCATTCAGTTCCTGCCATGGGCAGGGCCACCTTCTATGAGGCCAGGTTGTACATCCAGCCTCATCTTGAACACTTCCAGGGATGGGGCAGCCACAGCTTCTCTGGGCAACCTGCTCCAGTGCCCCACCACCCTCACAGTAATGCATTTTTTCCCCAATACCTAATCTAAACATAACCTTTCTCCATTTGAAACCATTCCCCCTTGTCCTGTCACTACATGTTCCTTTTTGAAATCCCTCTCCATCTTTCCTGTAAGTTCCCTTCATGCACACAGGGTGCTGTAGTCTTACTGAAACCTTCTCTGAGCTGAATGACTCCAGCCCTCTCAGCCTGCCATCACAGGAGAGGAGTTCCATTCCCCTGAGCATCTTCATGGCCCTCTTCCAAACCCACTCTAGCAGTCCCATGCCCTTTCTGTGCCAAGGATGCCAGATCCGGATGCAGTGCTCCAGATGGGGACTCCCAAAGATGCAGCTGAGAAGCAGAATCCCCTCTCCCAACCTGTTGGTCACACTTCTTTTGATGCAGCCCAGGACACCTTTGGCTTTCTGGGCTGCTAGTGCACATTGCTGGGTCACACTGACCTGCTCATCAACAACTCCCCCCCACAAGTTCTTCTCCCCAGAACTGCTCTCAATCCATTCCTTGCCCAGCCTGTGTTTCTGCTGCAATTTGCACCAACCCAGGTGCAGGACCTTGTGCTTGGCATGGTTGAATTTCATGAGGTTTTTAAATCAGGGGCACAATTAGAAAATTTAAGCAGTAGCCATATAATGAATGAGCTGAGGCCCCCTGCATACCTCAACTTTGATAACTTACATGAGCACCTACCCCACAGCAGCATCCTAAATTGTCTGCTGAGGTGGAACTCAGGATGCTCCTGCATGAAGCTGGGATAACTGCACCTGTTGCCTCCATTCATGACTTCAGAAGCTTTGGAAAATCTGAAACTTTCTCTGTTTCATGTAGTATACCTTACCTTAGGTATTGTTGCCATGAGTGGCTGTTTGCACATTCCTGCTTGCTCTAGCAAATAAAATTTCAGACTGCAGTTCCCTCCACAGAAAAATAATAAAATGGCTACACGATTTGCATTTTGTAAAACCTTGTATTACTTTTTTTTTTTCCTCACGGGATGTTAAAAAAATAGCATCCCTCCCCTCCAGCTAATCTGTAACACATACCTGTCTATGGTGCAGACATGTGGATCTCTGTGGCTGGGATTTCGCATGAAGATGCCAAGGGCCCTGTACTTCAGGACTTCATGGAAAGTGCTCCAGAAAATGCCAGTGACAAGGAGGCAGAGCCCCAAAGCGAACAGGCAATAAACCACTAACTTGTTGTTCCCACATCTGCACGTGGAGGAATCCGTGGACATGCAAAGCACTGCCAGGCAAATAGTGGAGAAACTGAGTAAGAGCATAAAGAGACGAATGAAAGTAAAAAGAACTTTTGGCATCTTCCAGAGAAAACACAGCACTCTGTTCCTGCCTGCTGTTTGTTTGCTGGCTCTCTCTGCTGTACTTCTCATCTTCATGTGTGGGTACTTTATATGCCACAGGACAAACTGGCCTTTAGACAATTAAGAGAAGCAAGCAATCTTAACCTACTCATTAACTCTTTGAGAGACTTATAAACTCTTTTGAGATTAATTTGTAACCTTCTACCTGCTTTAGGGAAGGAAGCAGAAACTTCCTGAACCATCCCTTTGCCGCTGTAATCTCTGGAGTGTAAACTTGGACTGCTACTTTTGTTGTATGATTTGCAGCAGTTTATACACTTCACTGCTTATGAACAAGACCTGCATTTGTTAAATTTGACTTACTTGACTCTAAAAGAAAAACTACCAACAACCAAAAAAGATGCTGTTATAAATCCCCATTAAAAGTTTGAAGGGAAATGATGCACATTAATAAATGCATATAAATGCATCGTATAAATGCAGACATTGACATGAGAGGGGAGTGGGCATAGGTAAAAACTGCTGCTCTCTGAGGGGTGATGTCATCTCACCTTTTCTCTCTGACTTGCCAAGATAAGGTAGCACTAAAGAATATTAGTGTCTGACAGGTATCAATCTAGGTTCAACAAAGGATTTATTTCTCCAAGCACTAGCTGTTGCCATCCACTTTTGTCCTGAGAGCCTTGGAAGCTGACATGAAGCACTTGCATGACCTATGCAGTCCATAAAGGAACCCAGCACCCCAGGCTGGGACAGAGGGCAGCCTTGAGGGGTGTCTGTGAGCTCCCAGAAGAAGCACCAGAAGGCAATACATCTCTTAGTGAGCAGGTTTCCTTGGAGTTACCCCAAGGATCTGCTGGGCTCTGACTAGCACTCACAGCTTTCTCTCCAGCTGCCTAACTTGTGTGGTTATTATTGAATGGGTATTACAGTCAGCTCACACCTCCCTATACTGCTTTGTAAGGTTTGAGTTGCAAAAACAACTTTTTTTTTTGCAAATAATTCAACTGCAAAAGCAACTGGTGACACAACAAGCAGATTACTTCCCTTAAAAATGAAGTAATTTTCCCTCCAGTGGAAAAGATGTAAAGTGGAGCAAATTCCCACTAATGTGAGTTGCCACTTAGCATGTGTCCAGGTGCATGTTTCTCAGGGACAGGGTGGGGGTGGGTCAGGGAAAACTGTTATATTAGGCACTGGCTTCACAAATTTCAGGTCTTTAAAAGAGGTGGCCCAATTGTGACAGAGGAAATCAGTCGCCAGGAGGGTAAAGCCAAGTACTTGGGGCAGGAATTCGTGCAAGGAAGGTGTGAGTGTGGGCTGAGAACATGAGAGGCAGGTGGAGCACAGTGAAATGGTAGAGTCAGTGCTGCTGGATGCCCACTCAACAGCAACAGCTGCTCTTGCAGAAATGTAACTGCAAACGTGTACTGTGACAAGAACACACCAAAATAAACTTTCGAAAGGCAAGTAATTTACATCTGTCTTGCCTGATATGAAGTCCACCAGTTCATCTTCCTTCTGCTGCAGGACTGTTTTGCAGGACATCTTTGCTTCATGCTCTGTTGTTTCAAATATAAATGAATGCTCCTCCTTCAATTTATTTTCCCACAGGTTAACAGATTCAGCTGAATTTACAATAATTTTTTTCTGTATAATTTCTCCTTTCTGCATATCTGTTAAACATACTTTATTTTTCAAAATACTTATTATTACTTCTGGGTTTTTTGATGTTTCAGATCTTAACTCACCTAAATAGAAATACCTAGTTATTCATAACTTCTATCTAAACTTCAGTTAATTAATGTAATTCACATCTTCTGTAATGCTACTCCTTCTGACACGAGAAGTATTTATGAAAGAATGATGTTGATAAAATAATTTTTACTTCTTGCTTTCTGTACAGATCTATACTCACTGACCTGTTTAGTCATTGCAATTTATACCTGGAACATTATAGCATCATATCAGCCATGATAAAGGATTAGTTAAATGTTACAGGAAAACCTGGACAGGAAATCGTATTCTCTCCATGTGAAAAAAAAAATCTAAGGATTCAAATACACTTAATTTCTACACTGGGAAAAGAGATAAAAAGGGATAGTCTGAAAAAATCCTTAACAAGGAAGTTAAAAAGATTAAATAAATTTTATAACTCTCAGAAGAATCAAAAGCCAGGGCTAGGCTACACCTTACTTAGAGGGAAGAACTGGATTGCAGGACAATCTTTAGCCAAGGAAAAGCTAATTTGCTATGCCAGCCAGGTCCCTGACAACCCCAAGAAATGAAAGAGAAGCAAGAGAGGCCTGTCAGTGACAGCTGCTCTCTCCAGAGGATGGCAAAGGCAGAACCCACCCGTGGGGAGGCTGCAAGGTGCTCTGAGCAGAGAGCAGCCAGCTCAGCACTGCCCAGGAGCTGAGGATGGGAGGTCACAGACAACCAGGGGTTGATCCTTGCCATGCTGTGGGAGAAGGAGACATATAGAGGAACCCCTTTGATAGGGAAGATGTATATCTGCCTCTTGTTTTGCATTTTGGAGAATTGCAGGGGTTTTTGTAGGCTCCAGAAGTTCAGTGATTTCTCCAAGAGGTCAGTTTGATCTGTGGCACCAGACTATGGGTATATTGTCCTTGAAAACAGCATTTGATTCTAAATTACTATATCTCACCTAGGAGGTATATAAAAGAAAAAGGAAAAAAAAGTAATGACAATATCCCCATAATGCTGTTAAATTATCAGGGTTCCATTATTTTTCTTATTTTCCATCACTTCAGATTTTCTGTAATGTTGTTCTTGGCCTTTTCCAATTTCCCTAACATTTTGCAGCTTGATTGTTTTATTGGCAGTGAGTGTCTTGGACTGCACCAGACTGGATGAGCAGATTTCCTATTTCTCCTACAAAACAGGAAGAAAGTTGCTTCTAATGAGATCAGGTCGGAAAAGGGAATAGCTAACACGGTGTAAAGGTTGCTGAGCAGAATTGGCTGCAGACCAAGGTCAAAAGGTAGCAGTCCAGATGCAGAAAAAGCAATTCTTAGGAAGTCTGATTGAAGATGAACTTAATGGATGTTCCACTGGATGATTTGATGATTGAGATTGTTTGGCAATTTGCATTTCTCTTTGAAAGGTCACTGCTTACCCTGTATCCTGTTGGAACATGTAAGGCTTCAACAAACCAATTTCTAGAATTAGGCTACTCAAAAAGAAATTTGTGATATCACACACGTTTTTATGAGAGTTGTGAAACACAAACTTATTTTTAAACTACTAATAAAACATAAAACTTGATAATCAGAAAATAAAAATATAGATCTTTTAAGGCAAGTATGTGGGGTGTGTTAGTGCCAGCTGCATATCTTATCACAGTACATGTATGATACAAGATAAAGTCATATTAGAGGTCACATTTGCTACTAAAAGTAATATTTTACCAGAAATTGAAGATTATATGTTTTGCTCTGGTCTGAAGTGAATTTTTAATAAGATTTTTAATTAAAACTCTGAATTTACACCAGTTTTGGATATTTATTCTGTAACTTCCTAGCACCCTTAGCTGCCATGATTTATTGTAATAACTCCCTCAAAGGGTTTTTTATTTTGTTGTCAATAATTCAGAGTAGATTTGCCAATGGGCTTCCTCAGCAATTCCAGTATTCCATAAAAATATGTAACTGAGGTAATGGGAAATGGTTTTAAGCTCTGCAGGTGTACTCTCTTCTCCATATCATACCTGAATTAGTGACAGTTTTGAGAGCATAGAAAAGTTTAAGAATTACTGGGAATCAATGCAATATGAACATCAAAACCATAATTCACAGACCAGTTTCCAGCCTGAGAATGTGATGATGCCAACACAAAACAAAATGCATGAACACAGCCAGGGCTACTCTTTGTGTTTGGAGGTTTTGGGTATTGTGATTTTAGGAGGTGTGGCTCCTATTTGAGAATGGATGATTGAATTTCATAAAGGAAACTGCGTATAATTCATTTTGCAAATACTTGAAAAGAGCAAAAATGAACTAATTTGATTGAAAATAGTACAATGCAGGGTTTTTATTGAGAAATTCCTCCAAATGGCTGAGGATAATTTACTCCAGAGAGAGATAACAGAAACAACCCAATACATAAAAGAAGGAGAATTAACATACTGAGTTTTAAAATCACTGCAAAATTTTTGAGGCTTAACAGATAATATTTTAACAAATATTTAAACTTTATTTTTGGTTCAGATATTAATTTTTTCCCAGTATTTTTTCCAAATGTTATTGTTTTAGTTATTTTCTAAAAGAATGACACACAGTAATTGTGATAAAAATTTTGATAAATAACAATAGTTCAAAGTTTAATAGTTTAAAGTTTTAACAGTTTAAATAGTTTAAAGTGATGATGTGAAATGGCTAGTCAGAAAAAATTACATATAAATAGGACAGTTCCCTAACGAATGTGGAATTATCTCTGGTCTATCAGGCTATTTATTGATATGGCTATCAGAGTTGTATATTTTTGTAAAACTTTGAAATGAACATGATGTATTATCAGGATATTTAAGGCCTTCCCTTTTAATTTTAGTATTTCAAAACCAGAATGCTACCTGTGTCAGGAAAAAAAAATACAGTAGGCACTGCTCTTCTTCTTCTTCTCTTAGCAAGAAGATACAGTGGAAGGCTCTGGCAATGAAAACACAGGCCTGCTGTATTTGTCTCATGTTCACATGTTTAAAAATACCATGTCTTGCATGATATCCAGGAGCCTGGGAAAGCTATGAGTTGCATATGAACATCTATTGAGCCAGATATTATGGTTCTTTCTGTTGAATTGAGAGTTCAAAAATTATGTGTGCAGTGAAATAGAATGCTTTTAATATTAAAAAAAAAATTTAAAAATTTAAAAAACAAAAAAACCCCACACACACACAAAAAAAACCCCACCAAAAAACCCAAACAAACAAACCAAAAAAAAAGACTAGACCAAACAAGAAAAATCAAGCCCAACAAAGAGAAGGCTTTGGTGTCTGTGTACCTAAGCATAAGAATCAGAGCTGTGGGTAAAGAGTGGCAGCCTGGCTGAGCAGTGTGGATTAGAGGCTGTGCAGGGCCATCATCTCTGTTCTGCTCTGTTCCAAATGTTTGTGTTGCTGCCTCCAGCACAGCTGTATCTGCACAACTTCCAAACAGGAATCAGTTTTACAGCACTGCTTAGCAAACATGGATAGCTTTGACCCCAAAGAATGAGGATCCTCTGTACATAAGACAAGTTCCCTTTTGTTTGTGCATCAGTGCTGTAGATAATGTGCCAGCTGAAATGTTCATTTTACAGACAGATTTGTATTCCACCATTGCATATGTGAGATTTTGGCAGAATTCCAATCATAAATTAGTAAAAAAATTACCAGTTAAATAATAGTGCTATCATAGGTTATTAGCTGTTTATATTGTTTAATGACAGTGTAAAATGTCTGGGGAAAAATTTTACTTAGGGAGAAAGAGAACAATCATTACTTTCCATTCAAAATTTAAGTGTCACTCTTCTTTTTAACTTTCACTCCTCCTACATACTTCTTTTCTCCAGAAGATGATTGTCCTAAGGATTTTTAAATTGAGGTCTAGGAGTGAAATATTTTTGTATAAGGAGTCAAAGACACACAGCCTGTGTAGATACTTTCAGGCAGGACTCAGATTAGCATGAGGACAGAGGATACTGCCCATATGAACAGTGCTGTCCTCCTTTAGGAGAGGCAAGGACTGCCCTGAGCACTTTTTAAATCTGTCTTTGGTTTAATGGTGTGGGAGGCACTGAAGTTTTATGGTGAACAGGCACACTCCTCTTGGCACTGATGTCCATTTGCCTTTGGCAGCAGGAGCAGAGTCAGGTGTTCTGTCTTGGCTTGAAGGTTTCAGCAGTTTTATCAAAAGCAGATAAAAAGTGAACTTTGAAGGAGTTGCTGGTGGCTCTTTTTCTAACAAAGCACGAAAAGCTTAGAGTTAGCTGTTTGGCTGTGCTGGGAGGTTTAATATTAAAACAAGAATTCCTGCTGGCTTTCAAATACAGTTAAATATTTTAACACAATTAGATTGAACCTCCTGAAACACTTCTTATTTGACGTCATTCCAGTAGGCTGGCTGAACACTGCAATCAAATATTGTACACTAGTAGAGTTTAATTATCACAGGTGTAACTTTTAAGAATTTTAAGTGGAATAGAGGCAAAAGTCCTGCTCTAGGTTAGAGGAATATCCTGTGAGTTTTACACAACATTGATAAATGGCCTCAGGTAGTGAGATCTTAAAATATTTTTCAAAATTATTTTTGGAGTGAATTCAGTGTTAGAAATTACAGTTATTTTTATCTGTTTCCACAGCTGCAGTGCATGCTTCAATATGTAATTTTGCTTGCAGAAGTTACTCATTTCTGATTTGAAATGAGTTAATCAATACTCAAGTAAACCTAAACAGTCTACCTTTCAAGCAGGCAGGTTTGTAAAGAAGCAGGTTTTCTGCACTTACAGCACGCCTGATTTGCAAATAAAATGAAGAAAGTGGATATCACAAGAAAATACAAAATAATTTAAAAAGAGAGAGTTAAATACTTTGGCCTAAGGAGCAGTTAACACAAATATGAATTGACTAGGAAAGCACATGGACAAGAACTACAGGCTGTGACATGGGTGAAGCTTGCACTGTGCAAAGCTTTCACACTTCTGAGCAAATGAACAGGCCTGATTGATGGAGAACTGGTCAGCCAAACTAAAAAAAAAAAAAAGGAAAAAAAGAAAAAAGAAAAAAAGAAAAAAGAGGCCAAAGGAATCAGAAGTGTCTTAGGAGGTGGATGTTTGATATGAAGGTCTGCATCTTGACAAGTGGACCCAGAAACATCAGTAGAAACCCAGGGCTCTTGAATTTTCAGTTTATAAACCAGACTGCTGATATTGGCAGGGAATACCTACACAGCACTGCTCATTAATGCACAGAGCAAGGAGACCTACATTTAGGATGATGCTTTGCAGGAAAATGGAGTGCAGGAGACTATCTCCCTGATGACTCAAGGAGAAATGTCTCCAGCCACTACAGGATGTGAAATACACCCACAGGTGCATTCAGAGGCTGGCAGTCCCATTGCAAAAACTGACTCATTCCATGCTTCTGGGAAGCATTTCTGTTCTCTTTGCAGGCTGCTGCAGAACACTACTGGCACTGCTTCTCAGATTTGGAGATCCCCTACTATACATGATACAGGAACCTCTTCAGCCCCTCACAAGGATTGTGCAAACTCCATCTTTGTACATCACCAGACTTCCTCTTAGAGAAGACTAAAGGGCACTTCCCACCTCAGAGAAGGCATCTGTTAGAGTGGTCACAAAAGTTCCACAGGGGTCTCTACTGAAGACCTCCCATGGGTGTGGAGTGACAGAGCAGACCCAATTTCTGGCCAAAGAGATGGTTCAGACTGATCTATGCATGCCTAAAATGCAGCCTGGCCTGCAACATCATGGAGGTCCAAATGAATCAATTTCATTTGGGAAATTGGGACATTGTGATGGGACAGCTCCATCAGAGCCTGCAGCTTCCTCACAGGACAAAGAGGAGGAGCAGACACTGATCTCTTCCTTCTGCTCACCAGGGACAGGACCTAAGACAATTTGCATGAAGCTGTGTCAGGGAAGGTTTAGGTTGGATATTAGGAAAAAGTTCTTCACCCAGAGGGTGGCTGGGACAGGAAGAGACTCCCCAAGGAAGTGGTCACAGCACCAAGCCTGACAGAGTTCAAGAAGCCTTTTGACAACACTCTCAGGAACATGGTGTGATTCTTGGGTTGTTCTCTGCAGGGCCAGGATCTGGACTTTGATGATACTTTTGGGTCCCTTCAGCCACAAGATATTCTGTTCTATGAACTGCAGTTGGTGTCAGTTTGATCTTGGTGAGTCCACAGAGCCTATGGTCCAGTCCCCTACTGGTTATCCCCTGAAAAGTTCTACATTCACAGATGGAAAAAAGGTAGCAAAGGCCTCCATTATTCTTTGAGGTATAAAATTTAGGATGTTTTAAACAGTGTGGCTGGTGGGGCTTGTGCTAGAAACACTGAGTAGGACCACAGCTGGTGGTGATGCAGGAGGCATAATCACTGTTGGGGAGACCATAGGGTGGAAGATGGACTTCTGTTTTCAACAAATCATTCATGATCTGCTGGATAATATGATTCAAAAAGGATGTAAGAAAGTCATGGCTTTTGATTGATGGATTTTTGATGATTTGATTATAGGACAAGGGATAATGGTTATAAACTAAAAGGAGGGTCAATTTAGAGTAGATATAAGAAAGAAGTTTTTTACAATGAGGGTGGTGAAACATTGAAACAGGTTACCCAGAGAATGTATGGGTGACCTGTTATGTTTCATACCAAGAAATTTTCAAGATCAGTTTGGATGGGGACAATAGCTGAAGATGTCCCTGCTCTCTGCAGGGGGTTGGGACTGGAGGACCTTTGAAGTTCCCTTCCAGCCCAAATAATTTTATGATTCTGTGATTCTGTGATTGAAAACACAAAGGAAGGAAAGGCGCAGGAAAAAAAAAACCAAACAGCAAGCTAACAGAAAACTGGAAAAAATTGTAACTTTTCCTTTGGATCATGGGTCAACCAAAAACATTGTCTGGATAAGTAAGACAGCAACTCGGCCTTGAATTTAAGACTTAGGAGGAGCTGATGAGCAAACCCAAGCAATATCAAATATATTCTTAATAAGGAGCACAAGAAACAGGGAATGTAGGTCATACTGGACTGACTTCAGTTCCTTAGAACCAACAGGACTACACATAGAAGGATAACACTTCACAGAGAGCACCTCTGGCTTCACAAGAGGGGAGGCAAGAAACCTGCAGTACTGGTGATGAAAGGTTCAGTGACACAACTGCAATAGACACAGATGCGACCATAGGAGGCCTCAGGAAGAATCTTTTCTGCAGGGATGAAGAAGTGTTGTGCTGGTTTAATGTTCATATTCAAAGGCATTGATTCCATACATGATTTATGAAATCCTGGTCAAGGTTCCTTCGAACCTGTAGACACACAGAAGTGCCATTAAGTAAAGAGTGAGTCAACAGGAAGCAATTGAAGGTGCTGGACATGATGTACTGGGCAAAATGAAAGCTGAGAGGCAGTATGGTTATTGTCAACAAACACATCAGCAAGGGAACACTAAGGGCAGAAAGAAAAGAACTTTTAAAGTTATTAACTATGGAAGCATAAGAAGAAAAGGATTCAAAATAGCCAGGAGAAATTTGGCCTGAAAATGAGAGGACTTAGAAGAGGGAAATTCCTGATTCTTTTTGGAATCAAAGATTGAAAACCTGTAACAGCTATGAAACTATCTTAATAGAAAAGGACAAATACAAATGAATGCATATCCACAGTGGCAAGTTTCCCTGCCCAAGACATTTTGCATAAACAGACTTTGATAAAAGAAGGATATAGACCCTGTAAGGGCTATGAAGTTCATTTCAGCAGATTAATCTGAATCACATCACTGTTTTGTGAACTCATACAACACATTCTAATTAAATTAGAATTCTAATTAAAACGATAGTGTAGTCTTTGAGAGAAATCATGTCAAACTTTCCTTCCCAGTATGTTGCCTCCAAAGCAAGAAGGCATAAAAGGTTTTTCTGGAGATATTTTACCTGCAAAGTTTGAGGTGAACCTAGTCTCCAACTCATTGTATCAGCAATTTAACTCACTTCTGTTCCTGATAGATTGTTCTCTGGAGAAAGAAAAAATGTGAACCTTTAACCACACACATGCAGGGACCTCATGCTGGCTTGATGGTTAATGCTTCATTTTCCCAGGTAAGTCACTTGGAGTTGCCTTCCCAGCTTCCTCTACCCAGATGAGCATCACTGATCAATGTTCCTGTCCCCTGAACCATGCCAGGTCTCTGAGTATGATGTCCCATGCCCCTGATATCCGTTGTCTTTTCCATCACATTCCAAACATTGAACCCATAGAATGCTTCACTGAAGTGTGCCAAAAGCTATCAATGTACAGATTCAGAGGTTTCTCCTTTAAAGATGTAGCTGCTGAGCAGAGTCTGTATTTTTTTAATATGGCCAGAATAGATTCTTTGTCCAGACTCGACTCCTGCTTTTTTGGGGTTGTGTATCTTTCAAAGCCTTCAATAATCTAACCTTGAAGGAGAGCAGAATTGCAGTCCCCTGCATTTACCTCTCAGCTCCTATTGAACATGGTGCACATGTAATTTAACTTCTGAAATGATGCTGCAGCCCTTTAGTCAGCATAAACCACTATCCAAGGGATTATGTGCCTATTTCTTAGCTCACAGTCACTGCCTTTTGCTCCCTTCCCATTTGATCCAGCCCTTATATTCAAAAATAACTTTTTTCCCCCCTCTTTTTTTTACTCATCCAGCTCATCTTGCAGCTGCTCAGCTCTTCCACCAAAGGTGCAGGTAGAATTGGCCAGCTGGGTCAGGAAAAAGGGCACAACTTCACCTTTTGGTCACAGTGTACTTGTTGATTATACCCCCACAGGAGAAACAGTTCCTACCTATATTCTGAGTAGGGTTTTCTATTTCTCAGGCTGAAGTTCTGCTCTCTGCTTCTCATTCTCTGTCTTCTTTCCAGCTCTTCATTTTCATCACTTTCTCCCAGTTTCTTCCTGCCCCTTACCCAATCCTTTTTGCAAAGCCAACTTCTTTTTTTAAAAGATGCTGCGTTCTTCTTTAAAACACACAGCATTTCAAGTTGAGCAGCACATAAATGTCCAATTTTAACTCCTGATTATAAAACAGATATCAATATAGTTTAATGACTCTTGGTAAGGATGACTCAGATAGCTGTAGCAGGAACATAGGAAATATGAGAAAAAGTTACGCAGAGAGTTCAGCCCAATGAGAGCAGGAGGAGGTGGGGAAGCTAAAGCAGCTTTACATCTCCTGGGGGGAGATTACTGAAAGGAAAGAGAGTTTATTATAGGACAACTCACTTCAGAAACCTTGCAGACTAACCCTTGTTTACAGTGTGTTGTTTGCTTAATGAAGACAGATACATTTTAGAGATAAATAGTATCCAGTACTTGTTTGGTTTCATTATTTTTTCATTATTTTCACTTTTCTAGTTGACTCTGTCCTATCTGCTTGCAATCACTCTCCTGAACTCTACAGGTCCTGTTCATGCTTACTGAATAAGGAAATTCTTCTTCTCTTTATCCCTAACCCTTGACTATGTGTAAAAGCACAATGTTACAGCTATGCAACCACCAAAGCTGATGAAGTTCTACTTACCCTCGTGTTCATTTGCAATTTGCTTTGCTTTCAGCTTCATTTAATCTCAATGTCTGATTTACTCCTGGATCATTTCCACTGGAAATGCTGAGACCTGCAAAGACGATCTACATGAAGTGTGACAGAGAACAAGCTCTCAGAAGAAAGCACACCTGTGAACTCTATGAGGTTTGGCTGTTGGAAACTTCGCTCTTTTCTTTGAATTCTCAGGTACAAAACACCTTGATATGTGTAGAGTTGTGATCAGGAGCATTTTAACTCTGCTGTTATTCTTCAGACTCGTCATGCTCAGCAAATGTAAACAAACATCAGTGTTTTTTAAGAGGAAAAGGAGAGTCCTTTGAAATTTCTTGTTATCCTTAAACAAAGAATGTTTGCACATAAACTAGAAAACTTTCATATAGATCTCAGACAGGAGGAAAAGGGAGGGAAGGGCATACGAGTGTATTAAAATTTAGGCTTTTTAATAATATTTCAGACCATACATAATTTAAATTCTGCCATTTGTCAGAGGTTCTGTTCCCTGCAGAAAACCAGATCTGCATCCATCTTTACTGCCTTAAGCATACCTACACAAGATTGAAGATAAATAATTAAATTTTCAATTGTTACTCTCTGGTAATGTAACTTCAATGATCTCTCCCCCGGCTGTGCAATAACAAAGACAGCTTTGGACCATGCAACTTGTGATCTCATTGTGGGAGCTATTTCCTTTGATATAACTCAAAACATCTTGAACTCCTAGTGACAAATTTAATGTTAAGGCTCTGTTTGCAAACTTACCTGATGAAAGGGAGTCATCTTGCAGCGTTAAAGGAGAACCACCATACCCACTGCAGTCTAATTACTCATCTCTGTGCAAAATATGGCTTTGTAACACCACCCCCACTCCCTGGACCCCAAACACCTCATTTGAATTAAGATTTTGTTCTTAAAAGAAGGACATTAAAATTGATGCTCCAGGTCAAGGCAAAAGAAGGAGCCAGTGCCTTCAGCCCTGGCATTAGAAAAACTTGATCATGGGAGTATTTTATCTTCTGCACTGAGTGAGATAAGTGGACAATTAAGTAGTTCCATCACTCTTATGGAAATAAATGTCTATTTTAAGGTTCCTTATGACTTTCCTAGTCATCACCTTTTAAATAATAAACTGAAAAGATGGTAATATTCTTCACAAAACTAAAACTTATGGATAAATATCAATCTCTTTGTCTTCCTCACTAGCCTGAAATGCTCCTTTCTCAATTCACAGTTCCATACACTGCTGGGACCTTCCTATCTGATGCCATTTCTCACCTGATCATTTGGCCTCATGAGAATATTATGAGGCATGGCAAAAACATGAATTGAAAAAAAAAAAAAACACTTGGAGCAAAAAAAATTTTACTCTAAATACAGAATATAAGTGAGAGCAACATGATCACAAATCCTCTCTAGTTTAAGACAGAAGGATGTTGTGAGGGACTGTGTTGAAGGCCTTATAGAAGTCCAGGTAAATGACACGTGTAGCCTTTCCCTTGTCCACTGATGCCATCACCCCACCACAGAAGGCCAACAGATTGGTCAGGCAGGACTTGCTGTGCTGGCTGTTTGAGCAGTGGCCCTGACAGGTACCTCCATGCTGGTGCACAACACCATTCCTTGGGGAGGCCGGTAGGTCAGTCGGTGATGGGGACGCTCTCCCTTGCAGAGAGAGCCGCCCTCAGGTTTCAGGTGTGTGGCAGCTCCCCTAAGGGAGAAACCCTGGGAGACTGCTCCTCCCTCAGGGCGAGCAAATGTGTTCCCCCATGAGCCTTTGTGGTGATGTGTCAGTGACACCTCATGGGTTCTTTCCCTACTGCCTCCTTTTTACCCTGCCTGATTGGTCTGTTTTCGATCCTTCCCCTGATTGGTTCATTCCTCCTTTTTACCCCACCTGATTGGTCCATTTTCAATCCTTCCCCTGATTGGCTTATTTCTCCTTTTTACCCCACCTGATTGGTCCATTTTCAATCCTTGCCCTGACTGGTTCATTTCTTTTTACCCTACCTGATTGGTCCGTTTTCAATCCCTCCTCTGATTGGTTCGTTTCTCAATCCTTAACCCCATTGGCCAAGTTGTGTAACCCCGCCCCCTGGCTCCCCTATATCAGTCCCTGCTCTCTCTGGTTCTTTGCCCCTGGATTCCTTTGAGGAAGCAGCAGAATAAAGGCTCTGAGGAACTTCCAGACAAAGACTCCCTCTCTCCTTTTGCCTTGCCCTGAAGGCTCAGCTCAACTGAGCTGAAATCACCAGGCAGAACTGAAATCAGGTGGTTGCAGATGTGCCTGTGCTGCCAGGTGTGTCCTTTTCAGAATGCTTCTCTGGGGACATCATGGCCCTGACCACCACTGCCCACCGTGACAATTCCTCTGCAATGTTGTCTGTGTTGAACGTGCCTGGGGGCACAGCTGACATCAAACCAAGTTGATTATCCAGCCCAAGCCCAAGTGGAGTGTGAGCTGTATTTTGATATTTATGAGAAGCTTAAAAAGGGAAATATTTCCTTACACCTGGTTGACTATAGAGATACACACCATACAAATTGCCAGATAACTGCATGGTGGTGTATGACTTCAGATTGAAATGTTCATTTTTGTTCTTTGCATATTTAAAAAGAGTGCAAAAGAGTACAAAAGAACTGTAGAAACCCTAGAAGAGCTCAGCCAGGTGGGGGAGACAGGGGGAGACAGCTTGGGGATTCAGACATTTGCTCCATGGCCCAGCTCAATACCTGCACACTGCTGGCCACTGTTTGGAGGTGCCAGCTTGAGCATTGTGAAGGACCAGAGCTGCAGGGCTCAGAAACAACCTCAGGGAGAAGTTATAAAGGAACTTGTTTCTCTTTCTTAACACATGATTGGAGTAGTCTGCAAGACTAACAGGGTTGGAGCTAGTTATAATGGAACTTTTTTCCTTCAAATAAAAAAAATCACCAAACATCAAATTATCTCAATGGGACAATACAATAAAATAATAATGAATTTTCCCATGAATTCTGTGTAGATGCTCTAGAGATTAAGATGAAGAATGGCAGCTGGAGAGGTTTTCAGTAATCAGAACTGTTTGTAAATCATTAGGCATGAAACTACTTCACTGACAGTAAATAGTGCAGATTAATGTAAGTCTGTGCAGACTGTAGTGTTGGTTTTATTGCTCTTCCAGTTACATTCGAAGGATTTTTGAACAGTTGGAAGTTAAGTGGAGTTTTTCAAAAGATACAGTAGTTAGCATAATGTAGTTCTACATCTGCTCACACTTGACATAAAATCTCATGAACAGTCATTTTTGTTGGGAAACTTTTACCACACTTCAGATGTAAACATTATTTTTTCACAGTGGCATAATATTTATATCTGCATATGTATTATATTGATTTTGTTTTTAAAGTGAGAATTTATGTTTATTTTCATTGCACAACAGAAAATTTTCTTAATACACTATTTTCTTCATTCAGGGAACAATTTCCCATGTTTTTCCATAGGACAAACATTCTCAGTTCTCATTTTCTCATTTCTTTAAGAAACCTGCATGATAGAGGTATTGCACCTTATCCCCTCCTCCTACAAGCTGAAAATGTCACACTTTAGAAATGATCTTATGCATAATTATTCTTCTCAACTAACATGCTAACAGCATCACAATTGTAACAATCAATTGCATTTCATGAGTTTCTCTGGTAGCATCCATCTCAGCTCTTTCCTCATTCTCAAATTCTCTACATTCTTTGTAACAGTAAAATTAAAGAAGTTAAATCAAGGGAAGTAAGATCTCACAGAAGTAGCTCTGATTTGACAAGGGAGGGTGATTTTACACCACAGTGTGTTCCTATCAGAAATAGTTGCTCTCACAGCTAGGATGATACAGAGCAGAGATCTGCTGGGGAAGGACTATACAGCTTTTTCTCTCTCACAGCAAAGTGCTTTACACCTGTAACTCCTGAGTAGGAGGTGTGCATCCCCAAATGGTGCCAGGTGGTTCCTGCAAGGAGATGTTGTATCCTGCATCTCCTGAAGGAGCCCTGCCTGAATGGAGACCACAAAGATGCAAATAACACAGAATTCTGCCCAGGCAGGCCCCATGAGAGTGCAGCTGTTTAGCTGATCACACATCCCTGAAGACAGCTACCAGGACCAGTCCCCTCTCTTTGCCACAACAGTTCTCCTTAACATCCACCTTGTTTTCACAACTGCAAGAGCCAGATGTGTGCCATGAGCCTGGGCTGGTGTGGGGACTGAGAAACAGCCACCTCTAAGGTGCTGCTCTGTGGGAAAGCAGGCCTCAGAAAAAGAAAGAGCAGAGAACTTAGATACAGCAAGCAAGGACATGAAACAACAGTTGGAGTTTTTTTAAGCTAGAATAGACCTCAAGACTGCAGGAAAATATGCCTAGCAAGATAGTAGAAGGTTTTATGCTTAATAATGGAATATTGTGTGTTGTTAATAGAAAGCATACAAGCAAGCATTGTTTGCAGCAGATGTATGTGTGCTTTTAGTATTGGCTAGAACAATTGTCTGTAAGCTTTAGCAATATACTACTGGTTGGAAAACTTTTAAAATGCCCTGTAACAAAGAAATCTTTGGCTGCTGCTGGCAAGATGTGAGCTGTTGCCATCTCTCAATTGTCTCAATCTTGTAACGAGACTGATGCCACAATAAAGCTCATGGAAATGTCTCCCAGCAGGCCCATCCCGTTTGTGCAAACCTCCAGCACAATTCTCCTCTCCTTCACTCCTCCAGCAGCACTCAGAGTAGCAACAACAGTTTGGGAAGCCTTAATTTGAAAGGCTGCAGGAGGCACTAAGTGGCTGGATGGAATTGGTGTGGAAAATACAAATGAGGCAGAGCTGTCCAGGTTTGACAGAGAACGTGAGCCTAGACCTGCAGAGACCAGGGAAATGAAGGGAAAACACACTAGGAATTTAGCACATGGAAGGAGCTGTGGGATGGGGAAATGGGAGGAATTAAATGAAAAGAGATGGGGTTTTATGCTACAAAGTTAAGGATTAGATGAGTGTGGAAAGGAACTGCTCTGCTGAATTGCTCTGCCTGCCTCATTCTGGGAATGTTTTTTCTGAACTTGGCAGGAAATGTCTCTTGAAGTCTTCTTAAAGCTGATTGTTTTCCCGCTGATGAGCCTACGGTCATGGAGTTAAGCTATGCTAAACTTCTGTGTTTCAAGCCAACTCAGTGGTTTTTTGCCTCATAAATGTCAGAAGTGCTGGTCTTTCACTGACACCTGTGGATATAATGCAGAATTGCACACAGGCTTTTATATTCTGAAAGTCAGGCGTTTTGGCTTCCAAACTTTCAGGAAAAGAGTATCTTCCCTCAGTTTTTTTGCCTGAAGAGTCAGTAAAAATGTTCATGATACTGCTGCAGTGGTATACATGCTAACTTGTGAGATTGAGGTTCGTCAGTCTTTCTTTCCTGGGGGAGAATTATCCATGCAAAGTGATTTAGGGATGTGTTAGCTGAACATCTAACCATGTGTTTTACAAGATCAAGGGCAGGGCAAAGCAGAATGCCTTGTAGTTGAAACAGACAGGCACGAAGCATGGCTGCCCATCCATGCATTACTGAGGGTAAGACAAAAAGAAAACCACAGGTTTTTTTGCATTGCTGTAGGATCTTCTGGAGTCCCATAAAGTTTAAACATAAAGGTTTGGTTTATGCTAGGGCCTTGCTATCATATCAACAGAGAAACATGCTCTCTCATGGCTTTCAAGAAATTAGGGTCAGTGAGCAGCCCTCTGGAAAGGAAAGCTGAGGAGAGAGAGAACCTCGTGGTGATAAAACACTCTGTTTGCAACAGACCTTGTCTATTGTTAAATCTAAGCTTAAGTTTTATAACGTTTAAGTGATAATAGATTTATATATTATTAATTTGAAGTTCTATTACATGCAAGTTATACTAATACAATTTAAGATTCTTTTGCCAAAATTTATTCATATCGAGTTTAAGTATTGTTTAATTTTAAATTGTCTTCGGTTTTGTTAAAATATGCCTAATTTGCAAAGTTTAGTTAATTTTTCTTAAAAATAAGATGGCTTCAACTGAAACAGCTGTGATGATGAAACATTAGTAAACACCTGTTTGTGGATGAAAGAAGATACAATTTGCTGGACCCTTGATCTCCTGAACGGTTTTATTATTTGTTACAATCTCTGCTGTTTTATCTTCCATAGATAACACAGAAGAGTCAGTAACAATTTCACATTGTGGGTGTTATTGATTGTAAGCTGTTTTAGTGCTTTTTCTGTATTTTATCTTAAGGTCATAAGTACATGATAGTTTAGAAAAGTGTTATCTCAACTTCCTAAGATGATTAGTATTGATATATTGATTACATGATGTGAATTTGTTAATTTTCTATATTTATAGATTACTTCTTATGTACTTTAGCATCTTTTTCTAATTATACAAAAGGTAAGTGTCCCTTCAAGATCCTTCCCTTTTATTTTCTAGTTTCTTAAGCATTTCCATAATTGCTGTTGTTGAGAGCCTTGTTTTAAAAATATATTAAGGAACATCACTCCAGTTTAGAGCTTGAGCCTGAGTTAGAGCATGAGTCCTGGCCAGACCCTTGACTCTATCTGTGGTTTTTTGGTATGTTTTAAACCATTTTCAAGACCTTGAAATAGATATGGACCTCTCTCTCAGGAGCTCTTCCTATTTGGCCGTGTTGGCACCCTTCTGTGTGTGCTGTTCCAGTGTTATATCAGTAACTCCCACTGAATGGCAGTAGCAGGCTGTGCATGTAATTCTGGCACAACTAAAATGTCAGGTATTAAATTAAGTGTGCAGAACAACACCATTTAAATATTGCACTGCTCTGAGGTAATCTGGACACCTCTCCAGTACTTTATAAATACATGCTGCATTTACAGTTCTGTGGCTAGATTGAAGTAACCTATTACCATAGTGATAGTACACACCCTGTATGTTCAATATGATAGAAACAACAGATGTATGCCATGAGCTTGGAGAAGGCACAGTGATATCAGAAAGTGACATCTTTCTCATTAATAAGGGTCATTACTTGTGGCAGTGCAAGTCTGTGCTTTGGTGACCAAAATTAATTTCTTCTTATCTGTGGTTTATATATAATATCCTTGTACAATTGTGGTGTGGTCCTAGTACACACTTCATACATTTCTTGGCAAAGAATTCTCTTCCAGAGTGAGGGAAATAATCCATATTTAGAGAGGCAGCAAATGAAGTGATAATATTCCTTGATTAAGGTTTCAAATGGATGTCAATAGACATAGGGGTCTGTGGTTTATAGCTTAACAAAAAGGCAGAATTCCTCAGTCATTTTTGTGATCTGTATGCACACAGAGCTGGTGAAAGCAATACTTTCCTTGTGTTTTTGTGGTCATTTGTGCTCAATGCAGAAAAATATCTCTGTCTTTCCAGCCCTCATTTATTGGAACCAAAATGAGGGGCCAGAGTTTACCACCTGTGCTTATCAAAGAACCATAGAATGGCTTGGGTTAACAGTGACCTGAAGGATAATCTGTTCCCAATAACCTGCCATAGGTATGGACACCTTCCACTAACCCAGGTGGCAGAAAGCCCCATCTAACTTGCTATGGTCATGCTAAAGAATTTCCATGCAGTACCCCATTGTTATCACTAATGCCCTCTCGGAGTGTTCAAATTTCTCATTTAGCTTAAATGATTCCGTGAGATGGGGTAGCTCATCACTGAGATACCTCTGCTCAGATTGCTATCAAAACACCAAAAATAAGACACCCCTCCACTGCACTAAATACTTATTCCTCTTTAACTCTCCACTGTTCTCTGTAAAACACACTGCTAGCTAAAAGACACCAGTGGCATCCTGGCCTGTAGCAGCAATGGTGTGGCCAGGGATTGTCCCCCTGTACTCAGCACTGGTGAGAGACCAGACCCTGAATCCTGTGTCCAGTTCTGGGCCTCTCACTCCAAGATAAACATTGAGGTGCTGGAACAAGACCAGAGCAGGACAATGGAGCTGGGGAAGGCTCTGGAACACACCAGTCCTTATGAGGAGCAGCTGAGGGAGCTGGGCATGTTCAGCCTGGAGAAAAGGAGGCTCAGGGGAACCACTCTCTGCACCTGCCTGAAAAGAGGCTGTATCATGTAGGGGCTGGTGTCTTCTCCCAGGTAACAAGTGACAGGACTAGAAGAAATGGCCTTAATCTGTGCCAGGGAAGGTTTAGATTGGATACTAGGAAAAATTTCTACACAGAATGGGCTGTCAAGCATTGGAAGAGGGTTCCTGGGAAATGTTTGGGTCACTATGCCCAGAGTTATTTAAAAGATATGTAGATGTGGTGCCTAGGGAAAATGATTCAGTGGTGGACTTGGCAGTGCTGGCTTTATGGTTGGACTTGCTGATCTTAAAGGTATTTTCCAACATAAATGATCCTATGATTCTAGAGAAATAAACTTTTTATAATAGAACAGCCCCATTCAGCATCTCCAAAGCCTTTACTTGGACCTAACGCAATAAAACAAAATGGAATTTATTTTGCACCTGACAAGTTCTGAAGGAGACAAATGGAACCTTAAGCTTAGTTTGCATGGAATCACACTGAAACTGCAGCTCTGGAAGATTCCCAGACAAACAGTGCTGCTGTTTTACAAGTAGCTATCTTGCATGTTAGAGGTGGTTGTTGCTGAAATGATGGCTACCAACAGCATGGAAACTAATACTTCATTTTGAAATATATCTAAAAATTGGCACTTTTAAGTCACTTGTTAATGTCTCCTTGTCAGTATGGCTACATAAATGTCTACATCAATTTCATTTTTGAATTGCAACTGTAAACTGAATAATTGCTAGAAGCATATAGCACATGGAAGTGTCACTGATGTGTGGTTGGAACACATGAAGAAAATGTGGAGCTGCAGGTATTTCTGCTGCTGCTAAATTAAGTAACAACACATGTTTTTGAAGCTATTAAAGTTCCTTTGCAAAATGCAATGTTTTGGGGTTTTTTGGGGGTTTTGGTTTTGTTGGTTTTTTTCTGTTCTGGTTTTTTTTTTTTTTTTGTGCTCTTATGTAACACATAGTTAAAAAATACAATTTTAATGCTGGTTGCTCAATAAAGTCTGCATAGAAAATGAACTGAACAGTTTAACAGGAAGCTGATTTTTTCACCATATTCAGGACTTGACTAATGATTAGGGAAACAAAGAAAAAGCACCATAATATGTCCCAGTTACTTCAGCCCATAAAGAGCTGTCATAGTTAATTACTATACATATTTCATACAGCTAGACCATAATTACTGTTTTCTGACGTAAGTGTCTTTGCGTGTAGCTCACTGAAACATCAGCTCTACAGGTTATAGTTGTTCAGGGGAAATGATAAGGGGATGTTTTTTTCCCCCTGAGTATCACTGTTGAGAAGACCTTAGTTCCATTACAGGACTGAGTGGCACAGCTTCAGATCAAACACTATCTGCACTTTGTTGGAACCCTGGGCACGGAGAATTTCAGGCTTTCTGTGCTGACAGGCACTGACCCCCAAGAGAACACTGCATTTGACCTGAGGCCATGGAACAGGCTTCCAAAACTGAGTGACAGCACTGGGGTTATGGGTGTGTAGTTTGAATAGAATTGTGTTATATCACATGGTGCAAAACTTAGAGTTTAAGGTTTTAGAATATAGTAATATATATAAAGCAAGATGGAGGTTTTAGGGCGGAGGTCAGCCCTTCTTTTTCACCTTCCTCTTCATGGCTCTGGGTGGTATTTTGTAATTGGATAGAAAAGTCCACATTGCAGGCCATGAGTTAATGGGTTAGAAGTAAAAATAATTCAGGTGTCATTTCTCAATTAGACAGTTTATCCTTAAAAGGCCTTGTAGAGAAAGGGACAGGAGCCATTTTTTTAGTTAGTTAGCTAGAAGTGCTGCAGAACTCACGGCTAACATCTCAGCTAACATCTAACATCTGAGTCTGAACACAAAATACCATCTCAAGCATTTAATCCCAACTCTTGCAGAAGTGAAGACAAAAAAGCAACAACACTTCTTGTCATGGCAGCTTTGTAAAGGGAGTGGAGGTTGTTGATATGAAGACCAATAGGAATAATCAGAGACAGTGGCATGTGGGCCTGGGAAGAGGAGCTCCTTGATTTCTGCAGAGTAAAACACAGCTCATATCAGCATCTCTGATGATGGGGACAGCAGCAGGGTCATGAAGGAGAGGGTTATTAATGGGGGGGCCTGAAAGGGGGAAAGGCAGAGGTAGCTGAGAAGGAAAGGGTTATTATGGCAACCATAACAGTTTCAGTAATGTGCATGTGAGTCTCTGAAGCTGAATAAAGGGGAAAGAAGGAGAAGCAAAGCCAGAGAGCATGAAGATAGTGGAAGCCTCTGCCCTCAGCTCCAGGCAGAGCTCTGACCACAATGAAAGCAAAAAGCAGGCTTAGGTCCTGGGTTGCTACAGCTTGAAGATGGTGTTTTTCTTCCTTGAAATCTAGTCTAATGCAGTCATCAAGGTCATTTTATTTTTAAATAAAAGTTCCTCCCACACTTAAAAAAACCCCAAAAGCAAACAGTTCTGCTTGTTGTCTTACCCCTGACCACCCTCTGTGTTGACCAAAAAGTTGACAGAAAAGAAACCGAGCCCTGCCATCTCCAGAAGTTGCTGATGTGCCTTTGCCACGGAGTTTGGGCACATGCTGGTGGGACATCACACCAAAACACAAGGGATGCTCATTTCAGTGCATGCCAGAGAAAACTGCAGAAGACTGGGAATCAGGTTGGAACTGGGGAAATCAGAAGGAGGTGTTGGGAGCCACAACAGATGGAGAACACCAGGGGTCTGTGGTCAGATCCCTGCTGAACACCAACCATGGGTTTCTTCAGACATTTCCACAGCTGGATATGGGTATTTCACGTACCCATCTCACATACCCATCTCACTTACCTATCTCACTTGTCCCTGTGTTGACCAAAGTGCTGCAATAAGGGCCAGTTAGAGGAAAAGCAGAAATTACAGATGCTACAGATCTCAGGACACAGACCAATCCCAAATGCAAACTGAAGTCAAATTATAACTTCATGCAACTTCCTGGGGTTTGAGACCAGAATTTAGAATTTGGCCTAATTCTTGTTCTGATTTTTCTCAAGATCTCTGCATGGCTTAAGAAAAAATATTAAGGAGCATGTCTGTTTGTTACATAAGTGGTGCTTACACCACAAAACATGAGTAGATGGTGATGTTGGAAAACAAACATTTTTGAAAGGTTATGGAATCACAGGAACAGGTCAGGTCAGAACAGAGACCACAGCAGTCATCTGGTCCAACCTCCCTGCTCAAGAAGGGCCTCCCAGAGTGCATGATACATGATGGTGTCCAGACAGTTTTGGAGTGTCCTCAGTGATGGAGACTTCCCAGCCTCTCTGGGCAATCAGCTCCAGTGTTTGGTCACTTGCACAATAAATTTCTTTCTCAGGTGGAACTTCCTGTCCATCAGTTTCTGCCTGTTGCCTCTTGTCACCTCGGGCTCATCAACACCCAGAAGAGCCTGGATCCATCCTCTTGCCTCCCACACTTCAGATATTCATTGACATTGATGATGTCCCCTCTCAAACATTTCTTCTTGAGGCTGAACAGGCCCAGTTCTCTCAGCTTTTTCTCCTAAGACAGATGCCTCCATTCTTTAATCTTTGTAGTCCTTTACTGGACCTGCTCCATGTCTCTCTTGTCCTGAGGAGCCCAGAACTGGACACAGCACTGCAGATGTGGCCTCACCAGGGCTGAAGAGGGGGGCAGGATCACCTCCCTCATCCTGCTGGCAATGCTCCTCCTAATGCCCTCAGGACACGACTGCCTTCTTGGCCAAAACAACCCTGTTGTTACCTACAATGCTGTCTGTGCTGCACGGTTGTGTGGCGGGCACCATTAAAGAAAAGCTCAAGTGAAAGAAAGAGCTGCAGAGGATATGAGATGAAATAATTCCCATTTTAAAAAGCCTGTTGTTACCTAAAGTGCTGAATAAGGCATAGATGTATGTTATTGTCATTCCACAGAATTATTTCCTTTGCAAAGAATAATATGACTAATTATTCAGGGGTGTGAGGGTGGGAACCCCTGATGTAAGTGCAACAGGAGCCTGTGACTATTCCTTATGCCTCCCAGGAGTGTGTAGGCACAGGAAGCCAGCCCAGCCCCATGCAAGCAGGGGGCAGGACAGCCCTCCTTGCATTCACCCTCTTGCATGGTCAGCAGATGGTGCAGACAATGCAAACAGAAGGGCTTGGATCAGGGCTGTCCCAAAAGCAGTTTAGTCAGCTCTTTTATCTCTTTTTAAAAAGGATGACCACTGGTAATACTACTGGGTAATTTTTAAATGTTTTTATTATTTTAGGAAATTGCAGTGGAAATGTCTAAAAAAAAGAGAAATCTGATCACCCTGGCATTTATAACACAGGCAGTAGTGTGAACAGCTGATGCAGAGATGCCTCATCTGTCCTAAGTTAAACAGGGAAAAAGCCCATAACCAATGTTAAAATTAATAGGATTTCTTTTGAGAGGAGTGCTGAGCCATTGATGGCTCTGAATGCAAGACAAGTTTGAGGATTTCTTACATATGTAGTATTTTCTTATGTGTCTGTGTAACACAGCTACCTATTTATGATGAATCCCTTCTTTAGGATCTGGCAGCTTACTTGGTATATTGGAAGTGCAAGAAAGGCAATCCTTTCCCCAAAAGGAAAAGTGCTCAGGTTTTTTTTTCTCAGTGTCTTCCTAACGTGAGGCAAACAAAGGGAGGACCAGGTCAGTACTGGTGTAGAAAAAGCACAAGCTGTTCTGAAAACCCCATACCATGGAAGTCTCCTGTTTTTCCATTTGCAACCACAACTCCCTGGCCTGGCAGTCTCACAGGGTGGTCCTGCCCCTAGAGAAGCTCTGTTTCCTGGGTTTGGCTGAGCTGGAAGCAGCAAAAATAACTGTGGTTTGTGCTCTGCTTGTTTTACTGCTCCCAAAGTGGGACCAGAATGAGAGTTATGGTTATTGAGGAAAATAGTTGATGTTTAAAATCAATCTTCCTGGTAGTCAGCTGTAATTAGGAGTTGGCTTGAAAATGATGGTTCAGGTGAATGAAAATGTGTTTCCTCTCACCTCAGTAAGAACTCTGCAAGAGTCCAGGAGTGGCATAACACACCTGAATTTGACTTTCCTGGGAGTGAACCAATTTCACCAGGGAGTAAAAAGCTTAGTGAGGATCCTGGTGAGGATCTAGCTGCTGTTCCCAGGCACCTAATGAGAGTTATGGAGGATATGGAGACAGAGCCTTTTCCAAGATATAAGGATAAAAGGACTCAATTGATCATGTACTAGGAAAGGGTTCCTCATTTTTACAGTCTTTACACTGAAACAGGCTGTTGAGGAATGCTTTGGGGTCTCTGTCCTTGGAGATATACAAAACCTTTCTGGGTGAGGCCATGAAAAATCTCGTGCGATTTTGGTATCAACTCTGTTTCAAGCAGGGATTTGGATTAGAAACCTCCAGATTTTCCTTCCAATCTATGAAACTAATGAATATATTGATGAGGTAAGTTGATAAGTTATGACTAATCATTCTATGAGATTTTTAGACTCAGAGACTATCTTACTATTCAATGTCAAAAATAAATCAGCCAGTTAATACAAAATGTGGGAAAGCATGTTTGATTAAATTCCTCTCAGGCAAAGGCTGTTTTGTCTCCAGCACACTCTCCCCTTGTGCATTGCTCTTTTGTCAAGCTTTTGTAAATAAAGCAGTATGTGTATTTTTGAGGTGATGACAATGACTGTGGATGTGCTTAATGGAGCACAATGCAGAATGGTATATTATAATTATCTATCTTAAATGTAAGTGGGCTCTGTAATAACAATTGGTGGTGAATATACTATTTGATTATATCCATTTTTAGATAAAGTACACAACCTTGACAAGCTGAGCAAGAGAGCAAGAAATTGTGCATCTATTATTGTCTTCTATGAGCAAACTCCTCACTAATGTGCTCCTGTGCCACCTTAAAAAACACCTGAGATGTTTGAGCGAGGCAATCCCTTTGCAATGGAGCTTTCAGTGGCATTGCAAGGTCTCATTGCAATGGTGAACTTTTAGGATCCTTTTCCATTTGGATTTCATTATTTGTACCCAGTAAAGCTGTCATCACAGGGTGCATTTCTGTCTGTAATCATGGAATCACAGAAGGGTTGGAATGGATCTTTAAAAATCATCTAGTCCAACCCCCTCCCATGATCAGGAACACCTCTCTGGGCAACCTGTGCCAGTGTTTTACCTGCCTCACTGTAAAAAATTTTCTATATTTTATCTAAAATCAACCTCCTTCATTTTAAAACCCTGATCCCTTGTCCCTTCACAACAGACCTTGCTAAAAAGTTTGAGTTCATCTTTCTTACAGCTCCCCTTTAAGCACTGAAATGCCACAAGGTCTCCCCATACATATGAATTGGAGTCTCTAAGAGTTGGGAATTGGTATTCTTTTTCCCTTTGGTCTATGATAAATCAGCAGGAATATGGCCTGAGCCTGGCAGCTCTCTCCATGTTAATGTTTCTTACCTGAGCAGGATGAGCAGGACTTTGTTCCCAGGCTGTGGGACAGCTGCCCCAGCCACCCCAGGACAAGGCATATAGGAAAAGAAGGAGGGAAAGGTTTTTGCCTCCCCTGTCCCCTTCAGGGACACTTCATGTGAGCACTGTGGGATGAAAATTGTCTCCCTGTGGAGAAGTGGTGGGGCCTGGGACAGCCAGTGCAGCTGCATGGCAGATGGCTGTCCCCTGGCAGGCAGAGGCAGCAGTGCAAACAGAGGGTCAGGCTAAGTGCATTGACTTAAAATCTTAACTTCAACATTTAATTAACATTTCCAAAGTTTCCCTGATCCTTATGAGACTTTTCCCTTTCTGTGGAGAATCAGCCAGTATTGCTGTTGGGCAGATGCCAGATTTCCTGGCTTTAAGTTTCTAAGTCTGAGCATTAGCAGTTTCCCAAGCTCTGTGTCTTGATCTCTGATAGCATATTCACTTCTCAGATGGAAATAGAAAGTCTTTACAGAACTCCTCAGATTTTTTCCATCCAAGTGTGTGTCTGTGCACATACCCTGCAGCCAATCTGTTTGAAACTCTCATCCAAGAATTGCACCCAAGGCTTGAAATCACTGCTTGTAATGAATTTAGAAAAAAAGAAAATATAAAATATACACATGTATATTTAATATCATAGGATATTAAATAATGCATCTATGGCTGGTTTCTGAGGAGGGTGGCTTTCAGCTCCAGCAAGCATGACAAACATGAAAAAGGATATAGAGGTATGTAGAATAAAGAGATCCAAAACCAGCACAGAGCATGAGAGCTCAGAAGGGCTTGGTGTGAATGGCATTAGAAGTCTCCCTACTGAACACAACACCTGGGTCTTGTTAGAAAAACCTACAGAGTAGAAGGTCAAAAAGAGTGCTTGGAAGGGCTGCCCCAATGGTTTAATTGTGCATCTAACCTGAGCCAATGTAATGCAGTCTTACACACCAGGGAGATAAAATACTTGCTTAGAGGGCCTTGGTTAAAGAACAACATTTTCTTTCCTCCTAAAGGAAAATTTATGTATATTCTGTATTGCTGTATTGGCATATTCCATATGCTGAATATGACATAGTACATTTGAACAGTTTTGTTGCCTCCTCCCACTTTTGGGGGGAGACAATATTTGTTAGAAGTATGACTTGGAAAAGACAAATGTCTGAAGGAGCAAAGGAGGAAGCAAAGAAACTTTGTGAAGACTTAACTGATAATATAAATTTAATTTGTTACTGGTCTTCTCATTCTTGGTCTGTTTTTTAGCTCAGGCACTGAAACCCTGCAAATGGTGCAACTTGTGGACATGGCAGTGCACGGCCTTGTCTGCTCCTGTTTGCTCAAGACACTGCTATTCTTATCCCAGGTGTAAAGTCACCAGAGGGAGGTGGACACCTGGGCTTGCTCCTCTCACGCTCATCCCAGGAGGAAAATTCATAAGTAGTGACCAGAAAAACTTTTCCAGGTTAATGCATTTCTATGCAGACCTTTTCAGGTGATGTCTGTTGTGGGATTATTTGAAAAATATTATTAAAAATCTATACAAACAAGCAAAGCCAACCCTTCCCTGGTTATAAGCATGGCTTACTGAGGCAGCCTCAGCCAGCAGCACCATCTCAGGAAAGTGTTTCACCTGCATCAACAGAGGGCACGATTCCCATAAAAATCACCCTCACTCTCTATTTAAATGAAGCCCAGGAAAAGCTTAGCTGCTAATGCTCTTAGAGCCTTTGGGTCTTAAAGAGAAAAGCATCTGCTGCTGCTGCTGCTTCCCCACGCGGGTGTCCAGGTGGTTTCGGGTGGGCATTCTGCATTTCACAAGGGCATTGTGCAAGTATTAGCATAAGTGGCCATTATCCAGGCTAATTTCCCACAAGCTGTTGAGGTAATAGGTCTCCAGTTTTTTAAACTGGCTGTTGGAACCTGACACCAAAAATCCTTTTAAATGTAGCCTATTGAATCTACACAGCCAAGTCTTGGGGTTTTTTTTCTGGTGGTTGCTGTGTCTGTGTTCCTTGTGGAAGCATTGACAAAGCATTGTTTTTGTAAATTTCAGCCTTAGTCAGTATGTCACTGGATTTCAGACAGATCCTTCTACTTCAGTAGTTATTTGATAATAGTCAGGGCTCATGGTTTGCTGTTCAAATCCTTGTGGTTATCTCTCCCTGCAGCACATCTTACCATCTGCTTTAGCATTGCTGCCTGGGGCATTGAAGATCTTTTTGCTCTCTCTTTCTAAAAATTGTGTAATATCCTTCATTTCTCTAGTCAAGGAGGAGAAATAGCTGATTTCAGAAGCAGAATACCAATTTTTTTTAGCCTTAGCTTGCAGCAGAGCATCTTCAGCCTTGGTGGCACATGGAAGAAAGACCCCAGACCAGTAAGCACCATGGTCCTGGGGGATTCAGCTCTGGGTTTGGGCTCTTTGACTGAGTTCCATCTCCCATGGATATAAAATAGCAGTTTTGCTGTGGGCACACCAAGAAGCAGCTGGGTGTCATTTGTTACTGGGCTCGAGGCAGGCAGGGACCCAGTGCAGAGGTGGGAAGGAAGGGGAAGGCTTATTTTCCTTTTCCCCTCCTATTACTCAGGGTGGATGAGAGATGCAGGCACAGCTCAGCCCTGCCACCTGTGCTTTGGAGAAGCCAGAGAGAAACTCTGGGTGATATTTTTCTGGAATTATGGCATCAAGAGAGATGTTACATTGCCTGCACCAGCTCCTGACCAGGTGTCAATGCTTTACAAGGAAACCACAGCTTTATAAGCTTGTTCTTTATAAGGAAACCACAGCAGCAGAGTCCTTTTCAATGCTTTGGAGCATGATTCAAAAGAATGAGGCTGTTCTGCATGTGGACAGTGGCAAAGAGTGACAGCCTGACAAACTCTGGGCAGCTCTTATCCAAAGAGACCCAGCTGGGCAGCACGGACAGGAGCCAGCTGTGGCTTTGAGCAGTTGCTGTTGACTTGGGTATCTGGCTATGGCCACTGGCAGTACCAAACAGGGGCTGGTGGAAGCTATGGGTCAGCCCAGCATGGCATGGAGAAGGTCTGAGATGAGATTCTTTCTGAAACATGATGTCAAAAACAAGTTCAACAATCTCGTAAATGCTTTCCCCGTGCTCTTGATTTTATTTTGCTCTTTCTGGATAGAATAGGGTGTTTCTCTCATCTTTGAGTTCATTACCCAGAACCCTAAGGAAAAAATAAAAACTAAAAGAAAGTGAACAAAAGCAGGGGTTGTGTGCACAGTGTTGCAGATTGCTCTGTACATGGATGAGAAGTAACCATGTCTCATTGTCTGTTCCCAGCTGGGTAGTACTGAAATAGAAATATCCTAAAAGATAATATTTAGACATCAAAGCACTTAGTGTTTGCAACCTTGCACTCACTTCCCCATTCACCCTTTACACTAGAGCTCTCCTTGAACAGGCAGCTGTGATGGAGAATGTCACACTGGAATCCATTTAATGTCCCCTTGAGAGCCTTTAGAAGGCAGATTCTCAGCTGATGTAGGTCAGCATGACTTGCAGGAGCTGGCATTTTGAGATTCACTCTCCACTGAGATAGTGCAAAGGAGTAAGTTCACATGTTTTGCTGCGTGGGGTGAGGTCTGTGCTGCTTTTCATGGAAGAAATCTGTGGGGAAGAAGCTTATGTCTGGGGATAGCAGGCTGGTCTAACCAGGCACCCTCCCAGTTTGGAAACCCTTTTGGCTTCCTCAGGGTCCTCAGAAATTAATCAGCCCAATCAAAAATATTTCCCTTCTGCTCCCTTCAAGGCTCACTATAGGCTCACAGTTTTCTTAACCAGCCTGTAAGAGAAAGGCAAACCACACACGCTGCACAAGTCCTCCTTGTTGGTCCATCCTGCTTCACTGAGGTGGCCAGGTAAAGGGAAGGTTAAAAGTCTTTCATTTCCTGGAAGCTGTCTGAAATCAGGAAAGGACTAAAGCCACCAGCTTGGGAATTTCACAAGGGAGCTGTCAGGTTGACCAAAACCAGGCTCAGATGGAGCCTGCCCTTTAAAAAGCTTTTAGAGAGTGAACTCTTGGGCTGTCAGGAAAAAGGCACTGCAAAAATCAAGCACTAATAGAGTTATCTATTTTAAGCTTGTTGTGCGTATAGGAAGAAAAAAAAATGATACAGTAGCATTTGAGATATTGATGTGTTTGTAGCTGTATTTACTTTAACTGCTGTAACAGCTGGTGATGGATGACGCCATTCTAATGAAGAATGAATTCTTTTTCCATAGAAAAGTAGTGGTTTTCTTCAGCATTTATTGTCCTTTGGGGTTTGAGTTACCTGCGGTTTTACTCTGTGTTGCATATTATATTATTTTCCAGTTTGACTGGCATTTTGCTGAGTCACAGCTTGGTTTTCAATTTCCAGGGAGCGCAGGAGGTGGTAGCTGCTGTGTGGGAATATGCACTGCAGTGCTGGGCAGTACTGCAGCTCAAAATACAAGGGATACCACAAAAAACCCCAAACCAAACCAAAAACAAGACAAAAAAAAAGCACACCAACAAAAAAACCCCAGCTTGTGCTTGGCTGTAGTGGTTGGATTTAGCTATAATGATCTTCTTGTTCCTGTATTGTAGGAAAAAACAACAGAGGAGAAAAGTCCCCAGCATGAAGGGCCCTCCACCTTTTGTTTCAGAAGTATGTTTTATCTGTAAAATTCAATTTTCAATTAGGTGTAACAGATACCTCTGAGGAAAAGAATTTATTGATATACTGTGTGCTTCTGCCAGGAAAAGAACAGCTTTTCCAAAATGCCACTATATCTAAAGCAGGAGAGGAAGGCCTAAATTTCTGCTTTAACTTCAGAGAAAGCAAATAAGGCAACTGCTACATCAGCTGTGGTCTCTGCTAAGCTGTTTGCTGATAAATGAGGGGAGATGTTTGAATGCCATAATTAAATCTCTCTCTCAAATATCACGCCATCCATGACTTTTCTTTGAGTGAAGAAGTCTGTAGAAACACAGTCATTGCAGACTTGCTGACTCAAGCCCTCCATTTCCCAGGGTCAGAAGAGAGTTGCTAAATACAATTCTGACTAAGCTATCCAAAGACATCCCCTTCAGGGACATGTTCTTAAAATTCAGTCTGAGAAAATACATGACTGACTGTGGCTGTGATTGCTCTGGCAGTGAGAATCACTGCTGGCCCACTGGAAGCAATCTCCTAAAGCATGGGAGGAAAGAGCCTGTCATAAAAAGATTTGCAAAGGAAAATATTCCTCCATCTCTAAAATTCACAAAATAATGAATTATGTGTGGTAGCAACAAACAGTGTCCTCTCTTGTGTTCTGCCCAGAAGATGTGTAGAGCAGTGTTCACCTCTCACAACCTTCTGACAAGTGCACAGTTTTGCTTTTGGAAAGACCACTTTTAAAGGAAAAATTGTGGTAAGACTCAAGGAGTAAAGCTTGCAGAGGGTACAATTTTACTGATTCTTCATGTGGGACAAAAACCACATGCCAGCTGAGCACGCCAAAGCCCACAAACCAGATCCACAACTGTAGTTAAAAGTCTATTGAGCTCTCTTTCAGGCAAACACAGGGCAGTATTTTTTACCAGTTCCACTTTACTGGAAACCAGCCATTGCCAAGTGTAGTGTCTGTACAACCAGTGCAGCATTTCAAAGTAAGGTGTTGTGCCACAGGGTTTAGGAGGAAAGTGGGAACATGCCATCTGATGCTGAGAAGATCTGTACAGACAATGAAATATTCCCAGACAAGAGTTTGCAGACATCCCAGCAATTCCAGGCCTTGCAGCAGGGTGTACTAGGAGAGGAGAAATGGCAAGCATCAGCAGCTGAGGGAATTTGCTGTTGGTTGCTGCGTGGAGGAAATGTAGCCCAGGAAAAGGGGTGCCTGATGCTTCTGGGGGAAGAAAGGTGATCACAGCCTGATCCCTTTACAAGGGAGAGGGAATTTCACTTTCCTACTGTGGACTGATTGAATTCAGACTATGTCTGTCCTGGGTGCTGAGTACAGAGGGTGACACAGGCACAGGGAAGAGGACAGTCTGTCATGTTGAGTGCATATATTTTATATTCACTGGTTCTAATGTGAATTCATAATTCTTCCTTGCTGCCTGTTCTAAAATGCGTCTTTACCAAAGTATAATTTCTGCTCTTCAAAAATGAAAGTTCAGTCATTGTAATTTTCATATTATTATTTAAAATGATTCTTTGATGGATACAAATTGTGCAAAGGTCTTAAAAGATGCATATGCAAACACTGTGTTTCTCAGCCTACAATATATTGGATGTAAACAATTGCTACCAAACCTCATGGCAAACTCGAGACATTGAAAGGCCAGCATCCTTTTCTGCAAAATAAAAAATAGGATAAAATAAAGTAAGGTTAACCTGTTTCAACTGCTAACTCTGTTCATAAAATGCAGTCAGGCCTGAGATTGGATATATGATGGAGTGAAATCACTTTCCCATTTCCCACTTGACAAGAAGATGTTCTCAGACAAATACTTAACTCTAGAACAGATCAGTGTGCTGAAATGACCTTTGAACCTCATTTCTTCTTCAAGGAATGCATTGTTTGTGTATGTTAAAACATGTGAAGTCAGATTTTTCTAATTGACCTGGTATTCAGAAGCAAAATATAATAGCTGATAGACATGCTTAGCCTTTCAGCAGCAGGATAAGCCATAACTGTCTTGTGAGAGGATGCTTTGGTATTCAGGCACGTTCACATTTGACAAAATGAATTTTTTATCATTCTGAAACACTTCTGGCAGATGAATAAAAGTAATTCAGAATATGTTATAGTCTTTAGGATTAAATTATGACTATCTATGGTGTATTTTGCTGCATAGTTTATCATCTAAATGGAACAATTATCTAGAAGTAAATTTCACCCTACTTTTCTCTTATCTCTAAGTAGATATTGTTTCTCATGCTGTGTTCCAAAATCATCTGCAAAACATAATTTGTTGTCAAGGTTCAAGTTGTTTGGCTGTAGCACACTCTTTAAAGGTTCATAATGCAGCACTCCTGTCTCAAAAAAAAACACCCAAAAAACCAAAGCAGCAATCAAAGCCCCTACCAAATCCTGGGATTATTTATTTTTAATTCTGTAATAAAAACCAGATAGGCAAAAATTTGGTTATTTTCATAGTTTCAAACAAACTGTGCCCACATAGATAACTGTGTACCCCTGAGAGGAGACTCCAGGTTTATCCTCTGCAAAAGAGGGAGTACTACATTGAGGCAATATGTGAGCTTTTGTTTTAATGATCAAGATATATAGTACAGTTATGTGAAAATCTTGAATAAAGTTTACCTAATTTATCACCAAGGGTATGAAGATGAGTAGCATCACAATCCAGACTTTCTCCTTGAGTCACTTTGCCATCATCTCCTGTATTTTCACTTTTTTTAGCAAGAACCCATTCACAAGCTTTGTTAGAAGCCAGGCTGGAATGTCTTTTATCATCTGCTCCATTTTCATGGTGCCTGATGGTTGAGAAGTTTCCACAAATCCTTATGGCAGTTTTTGTTGTCTTCACAGGTCTGTGCAGGATCACTTCTCTGCACCTTCTAGGTGCAGAATGTCTTCTTAAAAGGGGCTGATTTGAACTGCTGTGGCAGATTAGTGACTGTCACACTCAGGATGTACATGCAGAGTATAACATGATCACTTGAAAATGCATAAACAGAACTTGTACATAATAGAACTTGAACATAATAGAACTTAAAGTTCTCAGCTTCCAGGGTTCCAATAAGAGCTTATGTTTGACATTGGGTCATTCTTACTTTCTCTGTTCTCTACATTAAGCACACCAGAATAATACTGGCTTGATGCAAGCAGCAAGAAAATCAGGATAAAAGTGTGGGATATAACAACCCTGAGATGCCAAAAGGTGGAATTATACAGGTTAGTTCTCAGAGACTTGTTTTAGGCAGGCAGGAACTATTTGGAAAATACTTTTCAGATATTGAGTGCTGTGTTTTTGGGGTTTTGGTTTGGATAGTTTGGTTTTGGTGGTGATTTTTTGGGGTGGGTGGTTTTGTTTGTTTGTTTTTGACTTTTTTTTTTTTTTGGCGATAGAAGCTATTTCCACACAAAAGAGAAAAAGGTCAAAAGGACAAAAGTATGTCCTCAGCTACTAAACCTCACTAGAGACCTTCACACAAACTACAACTCCATCCCCTCTGCTCCAAATTTGCCTTTATGTGCATGACAGCAGTGTAACAGGACAGGGATGCAAATCAGAGAGCTTCTGTGGCTCCAGCCTCCTCTTGCTCTCTGGCTGCTGCACTTGGGCAGATATTTGCACTGCCCCTCTGGGAAAGATTCTCTGGAAGCTCATGAGTCTGCTGGAGGCAGCAATGGTCACAGTCCTGCCTACTCCTGCCTGTCAGCCTTCCCTTTGAGTCGTTTCAGCTGAGTGCCCATATCCACAGGACCCTGGCACCCACAGGGACCCATCCCTAAGTCTTGTCCTCTGCACACCTTTCCATTGTGAGCAGAACAGGTGCAAAAAGCAGAGGTACAGTGCCTCAATAGTCAAAATCTCAAATAACAGTTTTCATTTTGGATGTGTTATTTAGCTCTGCTCTAAGACTCCTTGTCAGTGAAGGTTTTCTATCCTAAGAAATAAATGAAAGAAATAGGAGACAGTGACCCAAGACAAGGGGAGACTCATTTGCCAATTGAAACTCAGCTCTAAATACTTCAGGCCAAGAAAAATATGAGCTGAAAGAAGTTTTATATTTTGGTTGTAGCACTAATGTCTTTGCATGGACTTTTGGGGTGGTTTACTTTCTGAAATTTAAAACCAGCTATGTTTTGCATGTAGTAAAGTAAGTAAGAAAAATATTTCATGATAATTATGCCTTTACAAAAATAACATTTAGCAGAAGTTAAAAAGTATTCTAAATATTTTACTTCTGTGAGAATACTAATTATTTCTTTGTATGGTAGAAATATTAAATGAAGCACTGAGAAATGTGTAAAGAAGGAAGGATTTATACAGAGTCTTTGTAGAGAGAACCATATATTCAGTTTGAGCATTTCTGTGTGATCACATACATTAATAATGGCATTCTGGGGTTTTTTTAACTAATCTGATAATTAGCCATTTCTGCCAATAGGGTTGCTAGTGTTAAATTCTCAAGAATGGAAGAAAGTGTTATTTTGTTAATGCACATTTTTCAGTTCCTGCAAAGCTGAAGATGGATGCACAATAAATACTTTCACATGTTCCCTGTCAGCCTCATGGCCAAGGCAAGCATCTTGTAACAACTACATTTCCATTAATAGGGGTTACCTCTTAATTACTAGTGAAGAACCTGAAGTAACTTTGGTTGAAATGGATGTTTCAGTGTTAACTAATAATTAACTTGAAAATAATGTCCTTGTTAGGGATCTCCATGCTGAGATGGACAAATTTTCCGGACAAAGAAGGAGAATTCATTGGCTGAGAATATAGTTACTAATTTGAGCATATTAAATATATCCAAAAATCAGTCTCTTTAAGCCAAATCTAAGATGGTTTTGCATTCCTTTTTAGTATACTTGTTTGGAATGGAAGCTTGAAAACTGTGATAGTGGGTGAGTTTCTGATCTAAACCAGTATTCAGCAATGAATGAAACAGCTTTGAGACACACATGAAAAGGTTCTGATATGGGCAATCATAAATTAACCTTTCCGAAAAAGAAGATTTTTTTATAATCCCATTTGATGGGAGGCTGGTGTGTGCCCTGAATAATGAAAGCTTATAACATTGCCAAAACTCATGGCTCTTTTAATTAAACGTTTTACCATAATGATAGTTTTTATCTTTCATAATGTAGTTCAGTTATTGTTTTGGATCCTGTGAAGCTCTTTCCCATTGGGGTGGAGGAACATGTAGCTCCTGGATAATGCCTTTTTCCAGTAATTTTCAAACCAGTTCTAAAGTAGGTGACTATAATTAAAATATTCTCCTTTTAAAACTTTATCTCATAAAACTCATTATGCAGCTTAACTGCTTAAGAAATGGTTTCACAATTTAAAGTATGTCATATATGCATAGGAGGGAAGAAGCAGAAAATCTACACTGCTTTCTTTTCCATCTTCATTTGATTATTTCTTATCATCCATCACTTGTTTTCAGTTCTTTTTCATAAGATTTCCATTGGGATCTTGTATAAAACACAGAGAATGAAATTACTGCCAGAAGTATTGGAGTCCATGTATTATCAGGAGGTTTGGGTCTCTCTTGTGAATGATCCCACTCTACATTTAGCCCTCGGATAATCTGAGCTCGGGTGAATATTAGCAGAGTTTCACTGTTTCTCAGTCTTGGGACCCCAAGACCCGCTACAGCTCCAATCTGTGGGATTGGCAAGAGTCCCCTGAGCTGAGCATCTGCTCTTTGGGCTTTCCTGTTGTCTGGCAAAGAGGGGCAGAGGTGTGTGTTATCTCTCTTTTCTGCGACTGTCAGGTGTGCTTTATGGTGCCTGCACAGGAAATCATCTGGACAACACACAGCCTTACACTGGAAACACCAGGTTTCTGCTGTCCAGCTCCAGCTGTGCCACTGGTCCATCCAGTGGATGTCCCCATGGTGTGGGGCAGTGATATCCAGGCTGTGGGGTCTGAGATGAGCTGCCCTGGCTTGTGACTACAGGTTCTGAGTTGCGCTGCTTTGTTGCGGTGTGTTCTCTATCTAATGGTTTGTTCTGTTATTCCCTATGTTAATGGTTCAGTCCAAGTTGTCCCTCCTACCCCAGCTGTCCATCTTTCCCTAGCCCTGCCCCTTGTCCTAGACTGTTCCTTGTCAATCCACCCTGGGGCCTGGAAATCCCCTTTGGAAAGTCCCTAATCTTTGATGCCCCATTGGTCCATGTGACCTGTTCTCCTCCCCTTGTTTCCCAAGTTGTAAACTCCACCTAATTCTCCTCCCCAGGTTGTTCCCCATTGGTTAAAAAATTGTACCCTCCCTCCAAGCTACCCCTGTATTTAAGATGCTGCTCTCCCATGTTCGGGGTCTTCAGTCCCTGGACCCTTCAGCAAATAAACCTTTCCCTGGAATCTATACTGAAGATCTCCCTCTCATTCTTTCCCTCTCCCATGCTGTGGGAGAGCCAGCTGGCTCTGGCAGCACTTCCCTGCTTGGCTCTGGAAATGGAGGTCATGCTCCCTACTGCAGATGTGCAGGAATTATGTCAGTAATTTGCAACAGTGTTGGGAAGCTGGTTTTGACATTATTAAATGGATGAATTTGCTACAGCAATCTGAGTCTAACCCTTGCCATGACCAAAGCAGTGATTTGGGCTCATTAGCTGGACGAAACACAGCAAAACAATTTTGAGCAGCAGTTGTTACAAACTGTTTATGAGTTTTTTCTGAATAACATGTATTTTAGAGGAGTCCTGGATTTCTTGTCAACAGCATTAAAGAAAGGTGGTATTTGTGAGCCACTTAACTGCATAATTTATGTGTTTCCAGACTGAGGGAACACCCTGCCATGTTCTTCCTCCTTTTTCTCCTGATAAAGTAAAACCTTAGTAGCATGTTCCAAACAATTATACATTCCCATCAAACATGGCTTTGTATTTCTCAGACCTCCTGTCTTCCAGGTATTTAGTTTTTAGGTACTTTCTTTATCCTCAGGGAACACAGAAGTTCCAGAAAATATAAACCCTCATCTTACATTTCTGAATAAGTTTCTGATCTGCAGGTGCTGACAGAAAGCACTGACTCCCAAGCAAACACTGCATTTGACCTGAGGCCATGGAGAAGGCTTCCAAAATTGATTGATAGCACTGGCATTATGGGTGTGTAGTTTGAATAGAGATATGTGATATCACAGGGTGGAAAAGATAAGAGTTTAAGGTTTTAGAATATAGTAATATCTATAAAGCAAGATGGAGGACCTAGGGCATAGGCTAAGTCCTTTTTCACCTTCTCCATGATTTTGGGTGGTGTATTGTAATTAGGTAAAAGAACCCCGCATTGCAGACCATGGGTGTTTGGTTATTGGGTTAGAAGTAAAAATAATTTAGATGTCATTTCACAATTGGGCAGTTTGTGCTTAAAAAACCTTGTAGAGAGATACAGAACCATTTTTCACTTTGTTAGCTAGAACTCAAACTTGTGACACTGTATTATAGATAAGAATTAATGAACACTGTCTCTTGAGCACTTAATCCCGGCTCTGACAGGAAAAGAAGATAAAAAAGCTATAGCCCATCCCCAAACATTTAGGGCAGGTGTGATTCCCTGGCCAGAACCTGTCCTTGGATGCTGCTGGAGACATGAGCCATGAGCAGCAAGGGTTACTGGGCCGTGTGTCACTCCTGTTGAAGTCACCATGCCTGATTATGCAGTGATAGGTGTGCATTCTCTACCCCCCACCCCCTTGTCAGAGGGGTGCAAGTTTGTGCATTAAAATAGCAACAATGAGAGTATGAGACTGTTTTCCCACTAAGAAAAGTGCTGAATTAGGCAAACTGTGAACAAAAGGAGCAGTGCTGCAGAGAGAAATCTTCTGCGAAATCCATGTTCTACCCCAACAGAGATGAGATGTTTAGCTTGTGTAATGTTCCATTCTGCAGGCAAAATTGTTCCAGCACCATAATTCTGATTCTATGTCTGGTATCTAATTATTTATTAATTTTTAATTTTCTTTATTCGCTTCAATGTAAATACCCAACTATCACTGCAGACAAATAAAAAATTCTTTCTGTTGCCTCACACAATTCATTAACCTTCTCTCTGCCCCTTCTTCCTTCAAAGAATTTCCTTCTGAGGCTTCACAATCATGTCAGGAAACTATTTTTCCCCTTTTATGGAGACAAGGACGTAATTAAAACATGATGCTCCCAAAGTGTGTCTGCTCAGGCATGTCCAGCCAAGCAATGCCAGGCACCATGGCCCCATATTAGGACAATTTGGGAAATTGTTAAGATGTAGTAGCCAAGACAAGCAATTATGTGTGACTGTAGCCTTGTATATGAGTATCAGAAATTATTTTTGTAGTTGAGCTTAAGCATAAAAACTCTTCAATGAGCCAAATTACAGAATGCTAGCCTTTTCCCTTGCTTCTCCTTCCCTTTTTATTTATTCTTGAGAAAGGAGATTTACTTGCCTAAGAACAGAAATAAAGGGAGGAAAATCAGGACAGACACTACAGTGTCCTCTGAGATGAAGGCCTAATCATATGGTTTCTGTCTGCCTGTGTGTTCTCATTATCAATCTGTTGTTGAAGGCAGCACATGCAGAGTAGATGATTGATTTGCATGAAAAAGCTTAGTACAGGTCATTGCACTTGACAGGAAAAAAACACATTAACTTAGGACCTGTGAAAGCATCAATGGAAACAAAAACCAAACGCAACAAAATTGTCGGTGCAAAAACCTCTGTCCCTGCCTGGGGTGGGAAGGTTTGCTGTGTCACTGCTCTGGGAAGCTTGTCCAAAATGCAGTAAATGGATGAGGGGCTGGTGTGGCACCAGAGGAGGCCCATGGAAGAGGGTGGGTATCTGGCCTTCGAGCTGGCCCAACACCATAATTCGTGGTTTAGTCCCAGCCAGCAGCCAAGCCCCTGCAGTTGCTCACTCCTCCACCAGCAGGACTGGGAAGAGCATCAGAAGGGTAAAAACTGGGAAAAAAAAATCTCTCATTTGTTGAGATAAAAACAATTTAATAGGGAAAACAAAAGCTGCACATGCAAGCAGAAAAAAACCCAAGAATTAATTCAGTGCTTCCCATGAGCAAGCAGGTGTTCAGCCATCTCCAGGAGAGCAGGGCCCCATCACACATAATGGTTACTTGGGAAAACAAAGCTCTGTCACTTCAAAAGTCCCCTCCTTGTTTCTTCTTCTTCTCCTCACTTTATACACTGAGCATGATGTCACATGGTCTGGATTATCCCTGTGGTCAGTTTGGGTCACCTGTCCTGGTTCTGTCTCCTCCCAGCCTCCCAAGTACTCCCAAGCTTCCTTGCCAGAGAGGCAGTGCAAAAAGCAGAAAAGCCTGCTGAGCAGGCTGAGCAGCAACACAGACATTTCTATATTATCAACCTGTTTTCAATGCAAGACTAAAACACAGCCTCATACCAGCCCCTGTGAGGAAAATTAAATCTACCCTAGACAAAACCAGCTTATATCAATGCATTAATGTGTGACATTATGGAGCTCATAAAGTCATAAACACCAGCTTTTGGGTTGGGAAAATGGCAATACAAGTTTCATACAGACAGTGCATGAAATGCTTCCCATGGTTTTAAGGCAGTGCACTGATTTTGTTCCCTAGCTGCTGATTGAACATCCTTGTGTCAAGAGGCCCTTGTGTCATCCACTTCCTCCCTCCTCTGGCAGCATCATGCTGAGATGGTGAGACCTGGTGAGACCTGGTGAGACCTGACAGACTGTCCCTATCCCAGGCCTGCTGCTACTGCTGCTGCTGCTGGTCCCAGCAAGGGACTGCACTGGAGGCCACACAGCAGAGTCCTTAAATTGCAGAGAAGCTGTGGGAATAGAGCAGGGCCAGTGACACATGGCTGTGTGAGGCCAGCATGCTATGAGACCCACAAAGGTGTATCCAGCTCTGAGGGTTGCCAGCAGCCTCCCAGAAATGGCTTAAGAATAATTTGCATGATCGGAGGTGTTTTGAAAAAGCAAAAAGGTCTTAATTAAAGTGAAAATAACAAATTATACAGAACAAAAGAATAAAAGCCATGCACAGTGCAGGGAAGTCCCTTGCACCTGCTAAGACACCCTGAAAAGCCCTGAGAATCTGCATGCTTTCTCATAAGTATTCAACTATCGAGGAGGGGTTTTTGCCTTGCTGCCCAATAGAAAATAGCAACATTACTTGAGGAACATCTAAAGGATTCAACAGGTGCTTTTGTCCTGACACTGGGCCAATTATGGTGAGAAAAGCATCAAAGCTTCTGGTTCTTCTTCCTTAAAAGTTCAGGGGTGAGGGTTAAACTCTTTTCCTAATATGGGAACACCTGCTGGGGTGTGGGGGTGCACTGCAACAGGCCTGATGGTGTCTTTACTTTTACAGCCAAATCAATGCTGAAAGGTGTGGCAATTGGAGTGGAAGCATTATTATTGCAGGCAATGAAAAATAGCTTTCCTCCACCACCCCAGAGTAGTGAGTAAATTAAAGCCTTGGCCTTTCAGGTGTGCATGGGTGAATAACAGATCTCTTCTGGTTTTGCTCTTGTCTAATTGTGAATGCTCTGATCCTCCATTTCAGTTAGGACAGGCCAAAGATGGGATAAACCTGTGCTGGGGCACCACCCATGGCACCACCACAGTCCACCCAAAAAGCAACACTCATTCCTGAGCAATGGAAATGTCACAGTTTCATGAAGGAGATAGGGAAAGTGACACTTTTGTTGAGATGTCCCTGAGGCAATGAGTAACCCCTCTTGCTCCCACCTGTAGCCTCTAGAAAGGCAGATCTCACTCTCTTCTCACTTCTCCCTTCTCAGCAGCCTCCAGCTTCTACTTCTGGCCTCTTTATTTGGCCCAGGTGTTAGTACTCCCTTATCTGACTTCCTACTACCACCTGTAGAGCAGCAATGCCCAGCATTGCACATATGCAGAAGCTTTTGCAGTAGCTGGGTATATAAATGTGAGTGTGTGATGATCTTTTATGAAGGTAGGAGCTTGTGTAAGCAAACAACAATGACAATTAGCTTCCAGTAAGAGGTTAGGAGTGCCTTTATCCATTTGTACCTATTTCCTCTTGGCTGCTGTGAGTGAAAGAGATGCAAATTTTACTTTCACTGCTGCCACTGAACATGAGAAATCAGTGCTTCTGGGCCACAGGGTAAGGCACCAGTAGCCTTACATTGAATTGTAAAACAGGGACATGAAATCTGAACTTAAAAGTACCAGGATTCCCCTGGATGCTTCTGACTGTTTTCCAGTGCTATTTCCTTTCTCAGAAGAGGCACCTGTGCAACACAACTTGGACCATTGCAAAATATAGGTGTAGAGGAAGAGATCCCCATATGAAATATCTATAGGGAAAGGGTTGTTTATTCCCTAAAGCTTTCTTCCTCTACCTAATGTGGTCCAAATGCAAAATACCATCTTGATCAAATGTTATGTCTGGAGCAGAGATTTTTTTGTTTAAACCAGTCTTGAAATAAATTGCTGCTTACTGTGCTGTCTTAGAGTGATTGGTTCACCTTTGCTGTTCCTCTGCTCTGCAATCCTGCTCTTGTCTGTCTGTGAACAGTTTAGTGTCTCTAAAAGCTCCAGCATAAAGTGTAAAGACCACAGTGACTCTTGTGAGTTAACTTCTGAACATTTTGAAGCAGCTGGAATGTTTAATCTCTTTGGGTTTGCAAATATTATGTGATGCCTGGGGATAGGGTAAGGAAAGACAATATGGGAAGCCTTGTATGTGTAATTTTACATGAAAGGATTATTAACATTGTGGGAAGTAAATTGTATTATAGCTGAGGGATATGACTATTCGATTTCTTGACTGGGGCAAAGCTTTCTGTCTCCCAGTAATTCACTGTGTTAAAACAGATCCTGCTTGCAGGTACCAAGCGTGAAAATGAAGGTGAGTGGTGATGCAGGGAGTCAATGGAAGAATTAGAGGGTCCTACAAGAAGACAGAGACAACTACATTGACTCCAAGGTATTTTAGATGGTTTGAGCTGCTTGATTATGTTTGGTCTCAGCACAAGCTGGTTTTTTACACGATTTTTTCTCTCCCAGAACTATGCATTCAAGCAAGTGGAGAGCACTCATTGTTTGAGACAATCTTGTCCAGAAATGATCTCACACTCCCTCCAAGTGCAGCCCTTGGCAAAGCAGGTCCCTGATGGATCCTGGCAGGCAAACTCTCTGTGCACGGTGTGTTTGCTTTGGGACTTGCTGGGGGTGGGGGATGTCTGCAGCTGAAAGCACAGACCAGGGGCTCGCCAGTAACTAGCAGGGAGCTGCGGCTGCTCCACAGTCCCCTGGCACGTCTTCCAGTCCAGTTTTAATTGGCTGCAGCTTCAATTTGCATTCTGCCTTTTTTTTTTGACATTCATCGTGTGGGTAATGGATGCACACACAGGCTGTCCTCATGCAACAAAGAAGGTACGGAGCTAATTCAAAAGCACTTGTGGAAATTCCAGTTTCAGAGGGCTTATTAAAACAAAAGACCCCAAACTACTCCTCTGCAGTGAACCTGGGTATTGCTGAGATTCACCCCCACCTTACCACAAGATGGTTTTTGCCTTTCTTCTTCAACACACATATGTCTGTAAAGGAGATACTGCCATAGCATTGCACAAGCTCTTTCCAAATGCTATATTTAGACAGAAATAAATGTTTTGTATTTCAGGTTTTAATCTATTCTTTCACACCCTTATTTTTTCAGTTTTTTGGTATATTTTCCCCACAGCAACATGCTTGGTTCTTTTGCTCTTCTCAGCCTCTGGGTTATTTGTGCCTCTGTTTTTATCTGCAAAAATCAATACAGTGGGCCAAACTCAGCTTTGATGTAACTATATTAGATTAAATGTGCAGCATTGTCACACTTTTATATTGCATTTCAATATTAATTATTAATATGTGTACCTAGTGCATTGATTTAAAGGGCACTGCATAAGTTAAATGGTCATCCATAAAATTAAAACTATTCCTGGCCACACTGAGGGACATTGCAGAAATATTCTGCTGCTCTCACCAGAATCCTTGGCAGTTGCAACACTGTTTGTCAGACACTGACACAAAAAACCTGCAAAATCATAATCAACAAACAGCAGTGTGAAGAAATGCAGCTTTCCTTGAGCTCTACAACTTGCTGTGTGTGTGTAATTACCACAAGCAGTGAGGAGGAAATCGTAACTATGAGACACATGCAGGCGGAAATGTATCTTTTCATACATAAAATTACATTCTTCAATGTACATTTTTAATTTGGTTCTACTTCTCACCGACCCTATCTGATTTTATAATCCTCAGAAAAACAATTGCACAGAATCACTGAAGGGCTTAGATTGGCAGGGCCCGTAAAGATCACCTTGTTCCAATCCCCCACCATGGGCAGGGACAGCTTCCACTAAACCAAATTGCTCAGAACTCCAGCAAACCTGGCCTTGAACACTTCAAGGCATGGAGCATCCACAACTTCTCTGGACAACCTGCTCCCATGCCTCACCACCCTCAAAATAGAGAATTTTTTCCTTGATATCCAATCTAAACTTCCTCTTCTTTCAGTTTGAAACCATTCTGCCTTGTTCTGTCACTGCCTGCCCATGTAAAAAGTCCCTCTCCAGCTCTCTTTAGCCCTCTTTAGGTACTGGAAGGCTGTTAGGAGTTTTTCTCAGAACCTGTTCTCCTCAAGGCTGAACAACCCCAATTCTCTCAGCCCCTCCTAACAGGAGAGGTGCTCCATCCCTCCATCATCTTGGTGGCCTCCTCTGGACCCACTCCAGCAGTTCCAGGTCCTTTCTGTGCTGGGAGCCCAGAGCTGATGCAGCACTGCAGCACTCTGGGGTCTCAGCAGAGCAGAGCAGAGGGGCAGAATCCCCTCCCTGGCCCTGCTGCCCACACTGCTCTGGATGCAGCTGAGGATAAATTTGGCTTTCTAGCAGAGACAATCTTTTACAATTTTGAGAAAGCTGCATGTTCAGGAGAGGGTTGTTCCTCACATGTGTTTAATGAAGGGATGGATGGTAAATGCTTGAGCCCAATGCCTCTGTCCCTTGTGTTAGTTCCAGAATCCTGAGTTATATCTTCTAGCAGTCTGTGGCAATCCTACCAATTTGTTTCAGCATTAATTATGCCTGAGATGATCATCATCTTTTTGATGCTGGCACACGTATTAGTAATAGGGATGTTGTCACTGGCATTAAAAATCAATATTATTGGGGGATTTTTGTTTGTGTTTATCAGTGAAGTGTCTGGGAATCTCTCAAGTGCTACAACTTAGCCCAGCAGTATCAACCTTGTGCTTCTCAGGAACTGCTCAACTGACAAAATAAGCTATGAGTAAAATAAAACTTCAGGTAATTTGTTTCTTTTTCTAGGCCTAGAAAACCTGTAGGATAAAGAGTTGGTTTAAAAGTGTCCTTTAACATTGTTTTTAAACCATTATTTAGCAATTCACTGATATAGAATATGGATCACAGAATATTCTGATTTGGAAAGGACCCACAACTCTTAAGGGAAAGGCCCATATTGAAACTGCAATCTTAAAGCTATTAGCACCATGCTTTAAACAACTGATTTAACCTCTATTCTGCAAAAAAATATAATCATGGTTGCATTTGTCACCAAAAGCTTATTTTTCTTCTAAGTGGCACAAGATATGAGTCTCCTTTATTTAGCTCAGCAGTAGGGAGTCATGTTTTGCACCTTACAGGTGCTTCAGCCTGTACAGTAACATGTGCAGAGCCCAAATCCTGTTCTCACAAGTAGCAGCAGTTGAGGCTTGGGCCACTAAATCTGCATCTGATGGCTTGTGCTGTGTGGTGTTGGGAAAAGCCCCTTCTGCAGATCAAAAAGCCATGTGGTAGGCTGGGTGTAGGACTCTGTGGAGTTCCTCTATAGGAATTTCTCCCCAGGGTTTTATATGCAGAATATAGTTGTGCTGTTGAGATAAAATAAAGATATTAAATGTCCTCCGGTTGTATGTTGTGTGAGACAGTAGGAAAAAAAAATATGTTCATGCTTGTTTTTAATGCTGTGCTTTCCCTTTTTCTTTGCTGCATTGCCATATTTTGTTTTTTCTATGTTCAGTTTTCAAAGAGAAAGAGTATATTTACACTTTCTTCAGTGATGAATAAAAAATACAAAGAGGAAGAGTATATTTACATTTTCCTTTGTGATTAAAAAAACCCAAGAGCCAGTACTTCCCTTCACAGAGACTCTAATTTATACCAGATGGATTGATCTACGGGAACACAGGAGATTTGTTATGCATAAAATATGGGCCTGTCACAGCTTCTGCTCCATCAGAAAGGAACTGGTCTATGGATTATATGGTTTATAGCAGAAAATGTTTTTAAAGTTTTGTACAGATGGCTGACCAGTTAAACCAGCTCTCTGAAAGGCTGCCAGAGATACCACAGCATGCTTTACTGACCAAATTGCTTGGAATTCTTTAAGGCCATTCCTCTCTTTCTTGTATGTCTGTGCGTTGTAGCATAGTTTTACATAAGATATTTTTCATCTGCTGCTGCAGAAGGATATATGGAGCAAAGCTTCTGAAACTGATGAAGACAAATATGATTTCTTTTGCATACATGCACAGGGAAAGTTTGGTCTCCAACCTGTGCTGAATCTATACATACATTTACCTTTTGCATCCATGAGTTCTTTAATGTGTGTTTAAGTAAGAGGGAACAACCACGCAGACACACACACAAATTTTTGTGTGGATGTGAATACAGGGCAATGTGCCCTTTAGCTGCCAGAATATCCTCAGCACACTGCCTGGTTCATCAGAGCAGGGTATAAATTTCATACTTTTTCATGTAGGTTTTCTGAGCAGGATGTACAAAAAAGAAACCCTAGGTAGGGTCTTGCCCTTTATAGCATTAGTTTTATTTCAGCAAATCTTAGAATGGCAATAACAGATTTGCCTGCCATTAGTGGCTTCATCCAAGAGACTCTGAGTTCTTTAAAATCAATTACATTTCTAAACAATGCATCAAGTACAATACTTGCATTTCACTATAAGGCATAAAATATTTTGGAGAGGTCAAGCTCCTGTCCGCAGTCTTGGTTCAATGCAGTGACCCAAGGATGAACTCAGCTGGAGTATTCTGGGCCTTAGGCAATTTTTCAGCCATTAAATCCCTTAGTCAGAAGTTGAGACTTAAACAAATGCTATCAGCTGGAAAAGAGGCATTTTGAACAGAAAGGAAGGAGACATCTGGAGTAAAGGGGTATCCTGCATCTTTAGACACCCCCAGATTCAAACAGCTGCTTCGTGACTGATTTCCTACATCACTGCAAGCAAGGCACCAATGTCAACATTTCAAAAGAGTACTTGCATTTCCATTTCCCAAAGAGCTGGCTTCCAATGGGATGGAGTCCTAAGCATGTAGCTCTGGATTTAAATCTGCTGTATGAAGTTGAAGCTTGGTATGTGACATTCCCTTGGGTATGAGGGTCTTCTGTGCCTCAGTTTCTGTGGTTGTAGAGGAGGATTAGGTGGTGACACAGTATTGCAAGTGTCACCAGATGCCATGGTGACAGTGCAGGCACCTTAGGCAGGGAAGAGAACGTGTGTGGTTATCCCCAGCACAGGGAGGACATGGACCTGTTGGAGCAAGTCCAGAGAAGGGTCATTGAGTTGAGCAAGGGGGTGGAGCATCTGTCATGCTAGAAAAGGCTGAGAGAACTGGATATATCCAGCCTGGAAAAGAGAAGGCTTCAGGATGACCTAACTGTGGCCTTCTAGTGCCTGAAGAGAGCCTGTAAGGAAGCTGGGGAGTGTCTATTTACAAGGGCAGGTTGTGGCAGAACAAGGCAGAATGGCTTCAAACTGAAAGAAGAGGAAGTTTAGATCGGATATCACAGAAAAAAAATCTTTATTCTGAGAGTGGTGAGACACAGGAGCAGGTTGTCCAGAGAAGCTGTGGATGCTCCATCTCCTTGAAGTGTTCAAAGCCAGGTTTGATGGAGTTCTGAGCAACCTGGTCTAGTGGAAGATGTCCCTGTGCATGGCAGTGGGATTGAAACTAAATTAACTTTATGGTCTCGTTCATTCTATCATTCTCTGATTCTGTGATTGTGTGATTTAGAAGACAGGTGACTGACACCATTCCTCACATTATATTGGCTGTGATGAACGTTCTTGATGAGAATTTCTATTCTGTTGATTCAAGAGATAGAAGATCATAAAGTACTTTAATATGTACTAACCCAACAGGACGAGAATTCTTCAAAGCACTGGTTTTACCCAAATAAATAATACTCTCAAATGGCCCTCACTTTCACCTCGATGGAATAAGGCTTGCAATCTGCCTACCTTCTGTTCTATTGGTATGGGAGACCATCAATACAAGGGAAAGCAGCTGTTCCCTACGCTGAGCCTCAGCCCTTCCTGAATCACCAAAAAAAAATCAATGTAACTATTGTCCTTCACTGCTGCTGCACTACACAGCATGTCTTCTGACGGGCACAAACATTTTTGAATTATCTACATATAAAGCAGAATGAATCCCATCATATTGTTTCTCTAAGGCATGTGCTTGAACAAGGGCATCCAGTCTAGGATTTCACTTGTTTTGAGTGTGGGAGAGTTGTGTACATCCACAAAGAGCTAAAAGGTCACTGCCCAGTTCCCAGGTGGCACATGGATTTTCTGGTGACATAAAGAAGTCAAATGTGCTCAGAAATCTTCTGTGTGCTTGAGTCTTGCAGTGAATAGGGAAATCTGTGCTTAGACATGCTTGGGCATTAGCCTCATCCATTTTCTCTTTTCCAAGCACAAATATGAACAGCAAATCTCCTCCTATGAAAATATTCACTTATTCTTGCAGATGAGCAGCACAAAGACAATTGGGTCTGTGTTTATGGTCCACACTGGTGAGACACAGGAGGAGCTGTGCAGACACCTTTACCAAGGCAACATTCACATTGAATGTTCCAGGGAGTTACTGTGAATAGGGAGGGGGACCTCAGCTCCCCACAGGCTCAGCCCCCAGCCCGATGAACAGAGCTGCAGGGAAGCATCTGGAGCTCTGCCTTGGGGAGGATGATGAGCAAGGTGACATTTTATGTATTAGGGTTAGAGGGCAGGCTAACAAAGGTGACACTGCAGTGAATGCTGGCTACAGGCCCTCCGGTGAGGAGGAGGAAGGGGATGAGCTCTCTTGCAGACATCTGGAAGTGGCCTCACAGTCATGAGTGCTGGTTCTTGTGGGGAATTTCAGCCACCCTGATGTCAGCTGAAAGAACAACACGGTAAGGCTGTGATAACAATCCCTGAGGCTCCTTTCCATCATGTTAACTTTATTGTAAGGGCTGCGAAAGATCCAGCAGGGAAAGGTTGGGAGGGTACAGTTGGACCTTATACTAATTAACAAGAAAGGCTGGAGGCAGCCTTGGCTGCAGGGACCATGGACTGTGGAGTTCAGTATCCTGCAAGGATGAAGAACACCAGATTGCAGCCCAAGACTTCCTGAGAGCTAATTTTGGCCTCTTCAGGGAACTTCATGGAGGAATGCCATGGGAGTGGCCCTGCAGGAAAGTGAGTCCAACAATTTAATCTCTATTTGAAGATTCCCTCCTCCAGGTTCAAGGAAGGTGTATCCATCCCCATGGGCTAGCAAGTGAGAAAAAAAGGACAGGAGACCTGCATGGATGAACAAGGAATGGGGAAAACCCAGGCATGGGGTGGAAGCAGGGACAGCAGCCCTAGGATGAAGACATGGATATATTCAGCAGATGCAGAATTGCAGTGAGGAAGGCCAGGGTGTAGCTGGGGTTAAATCTGACTAAGGACAGGAAGAAGATCTTCTTCAAATATATCAGTAACAAAAGAAATGCTAGGGAAATTGTGAGTCTGCTGCTGAATGGAACAAAGACACTCACAATCAAGGTTGTAGAGAAAGATGAGATAACAAATGCTTCTTTGCTTCATTCTCTACTGCCAAGCCCATTCTTTAGGGAAACCCTGACACAGGAGACCAGGGAGAAGACCTGGAGAAAGGAAAACTCTCCTTTGGCTGAGGAGCATTAAGTCAAATTTGACACCCACAAGTTTGGACTTGTGGCTCTGATGGGATGCATCCACAAGTGCTGAGGGAACTGAGGCTCCATTGCTATTTCACCCCCTATTATAAGTCATATTAAAGGTCATAAAGATCAGAAATGGTGCCTGAGGACAAGGAGAAAGCAAATGATATCCCAGTCTTCAAAAATGGGAAAAAGGAGGACTCAGGGAACTACTGGCCAGGCAGCCTCACCTTATTCCCTAGAAAGGTGAAGAAATGGCTCATCCTGGAGACCATCTCTGAACATGAAGACCAGAAGGTGATGAGGACCAGTCAGCATGGATTCATCAAAAGGAAATCATGCTTAACCAGCTTGATTGCCTTCTATGATGAAACAACTATATGAATGGATGAGGTGAGAGTAATGGATGGATGCCCTGGACTTTGAAAAGTCTTTTCATTATGTTTCCCATAATATCCTTGTGAACAAACTCAGGGATGTGGGCTGAATAGTGGACAGAGAGGTGGATCAAGACATGACTGAACAGCAGATCTCAGAGGGTTAAAATCAGTGGCACAGTTGGAGGCCTGTCACTGGAGGTGTTCCCCAAGGTTCAGTACTGGGCCCAAAACTGTTTAACATGACTTGTAAAAGGTGGAATGTGCCTCCTCAGAAAATTCACTGAGAACACAAAGCTGGGAGGAATGGCCAGCACCCTGGATCTCAGCAGGCTGGAGAGATTGGCAGAGAAGAACCATCTGAAATTCAGCAAATGCAGGTTCCTGCACCTCGGGAGGAACAACCCCAGGCACCTGGGGCTGACCTGCTGGGGAGCAGCTCTGCAGAGAAGGACCTGGGGGTCCTGGTGGACTGAAATAATTCCCTGTGCCTGCTGGAGATGGTGTTCCAGCGAATCCCGGCTGCCCTGGCTGGGAATGGTTTCAAGTCTGGTTAGGCAGTGGCTAGCAGACCGGCCACTACCTCCTTAGTAGTTCAGAAGATGCACGAGAGCTGTTAGTGAGGCTCGACGAAGGTAAGAAGAAGGAGGCCTCGTGGCAAGATAAGAGTTTATTGTCACATGCACCCCATGGTGCAGGCACTCACGTGTCCCAGGAGAGAGAGAGAGCTAAGAGGGCCAAGGCCAGAGCCAGGCCCAGGCCTGGGCCCTGAGCAGAGGCCCCAGCCCGAGGCAGAGGCTGAGAGGCAGAGAGAGAGCTGGGGGAGGCTCACTGCTTATCAGGGACTAGGGGAAGGGGGTGGACACAAGAGGGAAAACTAATCAGGGAAACGGGGAGGGCACACAGCCAGCAAATAGGAAATGAGGGGTGGGGCACCCCCAGCCTGCTCCAATCCGGGACCGAGCCCCTCCCCGAAGCCTCTGGAATGAGGGGGGGGCTTCCCGGAGGGGGGCAGGCACTGGGAGGAGACTAACAGATGATTGACTACATATAGTAACAGAGGGGAACAAAGGGAATTTCTCAGGCGGGAGATTGTACCAAATGGGGAGAAGTACAGGGGGAACTTGGGAAGAACCATTATAGAAAAAATGATTATTAACAATAAGTAAGAACTAGAAAACGCGCTGCTACAGTGGACAGTGAACTGTCTGTGAGCCAGCAGTGTGTCCTGGTGGCCCAGAAATCCAGTGAGATCTTGGGGGACATCAGGAAGAGCATTGCCAGAAGGTCATGGAAGGTGATCCTGTCCCTCCATTGAGGGAGGCCTTATCTGGAGTTCTGTGTCCAGTTCTGGACTCCTCAGTATTAAGAGACTGGAACATCTCTCTTACAAGGAAAGTCTTGGGGAGCTGGGCCTGATCAGCCTGGAAAAGGCTGTGAGGATTTATTATCAAGGTATGTAAGTGTCTGAAGGGAGGGTGTGAGGATGGAGCCAGTCCCTCTTTGATATTGCTGAGCAATGGGACAAGAAGGAAAGGGCAGAAACTGATGCACAGGAAGTTCCACCTCAACATGAGAAAGAACTTCTTTACTGCGCAGGTGAATGGGCCCTGGAACAGATTGCCCAGAGATGCTGCAGATTCTTGGAGATGCTCCAAAGCCACCTGAACACAGATCCCCAAGGACCCTGCTTGAGTGGGAAGGTTGGACTACACAACCTCCAGTGGTCCTTTCCAACTTTAACCATTATGTTTTTCTGTAATTTTGTGAATGAAAGTCCTTCACCCCTGCCTACCCCACTCTGTGCTCTGTCTCGTGCAGCCTTTGGGTTTCTGCTGTTGTTTGACACGTGTTCTGGTGCCTCACATGGCAGTGCTGCCCACATCTCCCAGAGGAGTTCAACATAATTTCCTGGAAATCATTTAGCAGCATGACTGTGCGGCTCTGCTGAGCTGGACTGTCTTCCTTGGTTTTCATTATTTGCAGCAGTTTTGATTATTTGCAGCTGGTGAGGAAGATGCTCACAGCAGAGCCTGCATCTGTCTTTCAGAGGTTCCCACTGTGAGCCTTTTCCTGCCTTGAGAAAAAAAATGCAGTCTTTGGATTTCACTAATTTTCAGAGGCTCGTTGTGCTTTATTACATTATCTGAATCTGCAGAATGATAAAATGGCAGCAATAGGTTTGAGGGTGAGTTTGGCTCCTGCATACTGTCTTTGGATGAGATGTTCCAGTGACAGGAAGCCTAGACATCTGCCTTGAAGAGTTAAGCTTTTAGGAGAGATGTAATGTATGCTTTAGTGTCCCACTGTAAATAATTCACAAAATGTCAGCTGATGTCAAGAAATGGAAACTTTTGAATGCAGCTGAGATGATCAGTCATGTCTTTGCTTCTAAAGCAAGGCTGGAATTATGCAGGAGCAATGTAAAGTACTTTAAATATGCAGACCTTATAAACTGCTCATCCTGGACATTAAATTGAAGAACACTCTCTTCTTTCTTCCCTACCTTCAAGCAAATCCTTTGGCAGAACTTCCTGTCTTGGTATCACATACAGTTGGCAAAGTCCTGGTGCTGTAAAAATTTAATAATGCAGGGGGAAAAAAAAATCAAAGGCCATAAACCACATAAAAGTGACTAAGCCTTGTGCCTGTTTTTAGAACAACACCGTCAGGCATTGATTCACACATCTGCCTTTCACCCCAGTGAAGAAATCTTTTTTTTTTTTTTTTAAACCTGGGAGAAGAAATCAGTTCCCAGCTTTCAGGCCTCTGGTTTCTCTCTTGGGTACCATACAACTGGGTGCTCTAGAAGATTTGAGCCTGCAGCAGCTAGAGCCAAGGCTCAGTGGTCAAAAACTATGGGGAATGATTCTGCAGTCAGCATAAATGCAGAATTGATCTGTTTTGTAATACAGCCACTTAGACTTTTGGCATATTTTACCAATCATACGCACACCAATTATTAACACTTAAGCTTTGTCTTCTCTGCATTTCTCTGCCCCTGAAAACTGTAAGCCCTCCAAATGCCTGGTACTGTAGGGGCTGGGCAGCAGATTTCTTTCTGTCTCTTGATATCCCTTAGATAACAAAGTAAAAATATATTTCAAAAATAGATGTTGTTTTCTCCCTTTCAGTATCAGAAGACAGTGGCAATTCTGTGAAGCAAGGATCATAAAGTAAGGCAATTTTAAAATACTGTAGCAAGAACCAATACTTTCAAGCTCCTGTAATACCAGGATAGAAGTGGGCTTCAAATCTGTGTGATGTGTCTCCCACTTGCTTTGATATCCCACTGCTGTACCTATGCATTTAATTTCTGTAGAAGTTAAAATTCTGCAAGTAATTTCTGCAGGAGGCTTTCATAGAAATGGAGCTGAGTGCCCATTGACGAAAAAGGGCAAAATTGAGCCCGTTCCTGGGCTCAGCTCTGTCTCAGCTCCTGCAGCATGCTCCAGACCAAGGCTGTGCCAGTGTCTGCCCCCAGTGCTGCAGTACCTGCCCTCACCCAGGCATGGTGGCACCGTCTTTGTCCTCCTCCCCTCGAAGGACAGGCATGCCTGGGCATCCCAGCCAGTGGAGAAGCTGTGAGAGCCTTCACCCCACCTTGACCCTTGCAGCTGTAAATGACAAATTGTAAATGAGCTGCTTGGGAGGAAAGAAGGGGCAGCTGACTTACTGACCCCCTCAAACAGCAAACTCTTGCCTCGTTGGTGGTGCATGGAGCCATGGTTGCCCTGAGAAAATGGGCCAGTTCTGCTTGTCTAAAGCATGTTTGAGGTGAGGACCCTTTCAGCACTCAGGAAACAGTCACAGACTGGAGAGTCTGTGTTCCCTTCCTCCTGACAGGCTGGAGGTGGTGCAGACTCACAGCGTGGAGGACTGGCTCTGCAGCCTTCTCCAGGAGCCCCGGGGCAAAAAGGGAGCAACCGAGGCAGAAACAGAACTCTTCTGGTGGCTGCTAATGTGACTTGAAAGGTGCTATTTCTCAGAAGGAGGTGATTCATGAAACTCCCCGTAGCATCCTAGTGCTGGGAGAGGATGAAGGTGGTGGTGCTGGGAGCCTTGTGGGAAGTCAAGGAGCCAAAGAGGCTGTCTAGATCTCAGTGCCTTGCCCAGGAGCGGGAATCCTGCCATCACCACACACCCTCACAGCTTTTTAAGAAAGGCTTGTTTGCTGTGAGAGTGCACACGCTGCGTCTGCTGCAGCAGCTGCAGGGCTAATGGAGTTACTGTACCAGAAGATGTTGCTCAATGATACACAGGATTTTTTACCACTCTGATCAATGGATATCAAGAGAAACTGCAGGGGAGAGAGAGAAAAACAAAAGGGGGGGAGGTCTGCATAGAAACATATAAATGAGAATGACTGGACTGACAGTAAATTCAGTAGTTTCTGAAAAACTCAGTGCTGCTGGATGTTTTTATTATAGCCTTGCAGGAATTGCTAGAGTCAAACCTGATTTCAGAAAATATTTAAAATGTTAAAGTTGTCTATGGGTTTAATAGTAATGAAGGAATAGGGAAACAGGTTTTCATTGTGCCCTTTGTCTCTACTTATCAGAAAGGCACCAAATCCCTGAGAGCTACTGCCTGTGTAAGATCAGTTGCATTTCTGTATCTGTGTGATACATAATTGCCATCTGGAAGACAAATTACCTGCTATGTGGGCACTGTCAAGATAACTGAACAAAAATCAGCCGTGCAATTGTTCTGTATTTTTTTGAAAACGACCTTTTGATATCACTTGAAAATTTGGCTCATTGTGTTTAAAATGGAAAATATGAAACGATATTATTTTTGGATGTTTGGTGTAATAGAAGAAAGAATGCAATACATTTCATGGACTTGCATTAACAGCATAATAATCTTCCATTTGCAAAGATACATTAGAGCAAAGCAACACTCGGATCACATTTCAATTCTTTGTGGTTTAGGAGGTCGAATACCTTTTGTGATTTAACATTTGCTTCTAAAACTCTTTACACTAATTTGCTCTTACTTCGTGCTCTGCCTGTGTCTTTTCATAAACTAGTGAGTGGTCTGCAATCTCAAGGTGTGGTGGGACCAATATTAAATCCATTACACATCACCTGCCCTTTCCCAGTTTTTACAGGGGTAATTGCTAACAAATCCTGGTTGTAGACCAGAGGAAGGGCACATCACAGTGACTGCAGTAATGAACAAGCTGGCACTGAAGAGCACTGGGATAGTTTTCAGTGCCATATACTCTCTCACCCTGGGGAAGGTACAGAAAAGGCCTTGGAGACCATTCCAGTAGGCTTAGTGCTGTGCATTTACTGACTTAACATTTAATCTTTACAAAAGCTCAAGCTTTTAAGATTCCTACTGGTATGAAAGGCTGAAAACAGAAAAACAAAGACAAATATTGCTATGAAAAAATCGTAATAGTGGTAATACACTATGGTGCCACAAAATCCCTCTCCTATATTGGTGTCTCCCTACTGTGCTTTCCTGATTCTTCTCTCTCCCACCTGACCAAACCTTTCTTCCCCCCAGCCCTTTGGCAGCACTGTCTTATTTTAACTTTGACTTAAGTCCATAACCACCACCATTGGCCTTCCACCTCTTTTCTTTGCTGTCCTGGTGCAAGTTGGTATATTGGCCTCCTCTGGTGTATCTCTTGCTTTTTTCTGGCTGTGGTTCTGCTGGGGACTGGGCTGTCTTGTTTTATCACCTTGCTATACCTGTGGGCAGCCCTCATTGTGTGTTACAGCTGGAGTATGCTGAGCTGTGGGATGCTCAGTTCTTCCTTAAAAGCACTGCAAGCTTATCTGAAGGAGCAGAGTCTTGGGATACATTAACTGATGGCAGCAAACAGTGCATAGGTGTGTGCCTTCTGGAGGATAAATATTTTAATGAAAAAATGAGATGAACCAGTGCTCATGAAGCATGTATTTCTGTCTGTGGCTTTTTCTGACTGTTTCTGTTTTTTGATTTACATTCTGTTTGTTTATTCTAGCCTAGATCTGTGCATTAGGTTTGTTGGCAAGAACAGCAATGATAATAAACATTGGCCTTCCATCTGAGTTTTTCTCCCAGATTTTTACAGGCTTTTGCCTGGTTTCCCATTCAATGGCTCTCTCCTTCTCACTAGCTGTTGCCTGTTGGAACCCTGGAAGTTGAGAATTTTAAGCTTTCTGTACTGACAGGCACTGACCCTCAAGAGAACACTATATTTGACCTGAGGCCTTGGAAGAGGCTTCCAAAATTGAGTGATAGCACTGGGATTATGGGTGTGTAGTTTGAACAGAAGCTTGTATTATCACATGGTGGAAAACTTGGAGTTTAAGGTTTTAGAATGTAGTAATATACATATATATAAAGCAAGATGGAGGATTTAGGGCATAGGCTAAGTCCTTCTTTGTCACCTTCTTCTTCATGAGTTTGGGTGGTGTTTTGTAATTGGGTAGAAAATTCCACATTGCAGAACACGGGTGTTTGGTTATTGGGTTAAAAGTAAAAATAATTCAGGTGTCATCTCATAATTGGACAGTTTGTGCTTAAAAGACCTTGGAAGGAGATAGAGACAGAGCCATTTTTCACCTTGTTAGCTAGAACTCAAACTTGTGAGACTGTGCTATAGATAAGAATTAATGAACATCTGGGTCTGAACATGAACACCATCTCTTGAGCATTTAATCCCAGCTCTGACAGAAAAGAAGATAACAAACCCACAGTTGTCTTTCTGCCCTGCAACCCCATGGAGGAAGCAAGTTAGGGGTCACTGAGTGGAACAGGGCAGGTTCATCGCCAGCACTGACAAATATGGGCTGGGGCAGAATCTGTGTCCCTTTGCTGAGTCACAGGATCATGCTATGGGAATCAGCCTCGTACAGAGCTGGCCTGCAAAGACTGACAGAGACAAGCAAGACAAAGCATTATGGGCTCATAGAACCAGTTTAGAAGCCAAAAGGTAAACACTTGTTTACAATCAGCTAAAAAAACCTGGCTGACCTGTGATGATGAAGATAGCCCTAAATGTAAGTCAGAAATGGGTCTTAGCTCTCCCTCACCATTTTATAGTGAGGCACTGGCAATCCACAAGCATACGTGTGAGATCACAGCTGGTGTCTATATGAGGTACCACTAAAATAGCCCTTAAAATAGACTGAAAATGCTCTGTCTGCGCTCAGTGTGTTGATGATTTGCCTCTGGTCCTGGGGCTTGGTCCAAGAGCTAATGTTTTATCAGCACTAAGCAACAACAGAAGAGATCTAGAAGGAGGACTCTGCATTTGCCTACTGTATTCTTCCAAGGACAGAAGATGATAATTTATTACTTTCTTTATCTTCTTGATAGACTAATAGAAGGGACATCAATATTCTATTACTTTTTCCAACAGTGTCATGGTTTTAAATCCATTTCAGTATATATTGTAGCTGGCTGACCTTTGAATTCTTTTTCTGTCAGACAAATGCAGAATTTTGGAGTCACAGTCAGTTTTTACATATGGCTGTGGTTTTTGTGCAAAGGACAAGATATGGAACAAATAGGAGAAAAATATATTTCTCTGCCTGAAGTATAGTTTAAATATGCAGAATAAAAGACCTGTAATGCAAGATTTCTAATGCAGATCCTTGTAAAACTAATCCCCTTTCAGAAACAAAGAAATTTGAAATGTTGGTGATATCTTGACTATTGAAAATCTAACAGGAAGCTGGAGTTCATGAGGAGCATGTTCCATATAGTAGAGATCATCTACCATGGCAAAGCATGACCAGAGATTGTTGGAAATTTCCACCTTGGATTCTTATTTCTGCTTACTAGGGCTGTGGTTAAATGTTATTCATTTAACCATTTGAATGGCAGGTTTTTTTAATTTTTAAGGAAGATAACCATTTTAGGACAATAAAAGAAAATGGAAATACCACTTGATAATTTGTCATCCTTAACCTTTTTTGCATCTGTTTAATGTATTATTATTAGAATTTATTCATAAATGAAAAATAACTTTCAGAATTGCAACAAAAGTGGAAAAAAGATGCAGACTCTGCATGTAGCTTGTGTGGGGACTGGATTGATTGTCAGTGATTGTTTTAATTTCTTTGGTTCTCATAATGTAGACTCATTATTTATGTGCATATCTAATTTAGAAAAGTGAATAATTTAATTTAGAGGACTACTCACACGTTTAATGTTAATCTTGTGACAGGGTATCATTTAGAACCAAAGAAGTATATCTAAATGCGTGATCTAGTATTATTTTTCATTAATAAAATATTTTCAGTGGGGGATAAAAAATACTTTTTTACTTCTGTCATTTGAATGACACATAAAAGTTTGAAGCAGAATAGCTTTTTTTATTTACAAGAACTGTCTCAAATAATTTGTTCTCATCTCATCTTAGTACAATAAAGGGAGGCTAGAATATACCAGGAAAATAAAGCTCCACTATTTCTTTATTTCCAGAAGTAAAGAAAATTAGATATTTAATTAAAAGAGCAAGTCAAATTTTTGACCAGTGGTAGACAGAAGATTTTCATAAGTATCCAAACTGACCATCCAAAGTTCCTGAGACAAGAATTTAATGGAACACCTCAAAGTTCTATTTTATTTAGCACATTAATTATTTTCCTTTGCCTGATTTCTAAGGGGATTGAAAGGACAGAACTTAGGCCTGGATCCATAGCATGCTACTCTGTTCATTCCCTGGATTACCCTGGATCCATAATAAATCAAATAATGATTTTGTTAGCTATGGGGTTTTTTAAAATCACAAAAATTAGCACTTTAGTAAGCTATTTCAGTAGTCCCATACTGCAAGTTAATATCTGTGTATAGAGCCATGAGACTTAGAAATGATAATTTTTCTACTGCCTGCTCAGTTTGCACAGAAACACTGTCTGCACGTGTCACACACAGGTAAATAATATTTTGAATATTCACTAGTTTGACAATTGGTGACACTGCATTGGTGAATTACTCCAAACTAAGTGACCACATGACTATGACCTTGTGTAGTATTTTCTTCATTAAAATAACTGCTGTTGCTCACAAAACCGTATTTTGAAATATTTTTTCATTTTTTGCAGATGCTGACAGATGTCTTTAGGTTGATCTTGAAGTATGCTTCCAAGCTCCTAGCAATTGAGGAAGTGTGTGGGATTAGGTATAACCAGATGTGTTCAAAGCTGGTGGAGTGATTACCTTTTAGTAACACTGGAAGAACTGCAGAAGCACAAGTTACTGATATGAGAACACATTTATTACAAAATTTCTGTTCAGCAAAACCATCTTGTTTTCTTCAACATTTTATGCCCAAGATCCTATAACTTGTATTAGTACATTATTGAAATTCAATACAGTACATTAACTGAAATTAAATGTTATCAGATGTTAAGACTTCTTCCCTATTCTCAATGTTGCCTGCAGTTCTCCCTTGCTCTCTTGGTTTTGCTTTGTCTGCTATCACGAATTCAAACAGTTTTTTTAGCTTTATCCCCTTCAGCTCATGTTTGCAGAAAATTATACGGTACATTGACTTATCTTGACTCCCTGACATATTTAAATTACCACTCCTTTGATTTTTCAAGTAATGTTTTAATAGTCCCAGTCGCGGGAGGAAATAGAAGCTGCAGCACAGTCCTGCCTGGATCACCTCCTACAGAATATTTCAGACACTCACATGCATCTTTGATAAGTGATTTCTCTTTATGTGTGTTTGGTTTCTGTGGCAAGGGTTTGGTTGTAGGAGGGGAGTAAGAGAGGTTGGTGCTGTGAGAGGATGCCTGAAGTGTTTCCCATGTCCAACAGAGCCAGTGCCAGCTGACCCTCAGATGGACCAGCTGCTGGCCAAAGAAAAACACATCAGCAATGGTGGCAGAACCTTCAAAATAATCTGAGGAGGATAAAACCTTGAGTGGCAGGCAGAGAGAGGAGAGCAGCAGCTCTGCACACACTGAGGTTAGTAAAGTAGGAGGGGCAGGAGGTGCTCCAGGCACCAGAGCAGAGATTCCCTTGCAGCCCCTGGTGCAGCCCATGGTGAGAAAGCTGTGCCCCTGCAGCCCCTGGGGATCCACAGGGGAGCAGAGATCCACCCACAGACCCTGGGGATCCATGGGGGATGCAGAGATCCACCCACAGCCTGTGGGGATCCATGGGGGATGCAGAGATCCACCCACAGACCCTGGGGATCCATGGGGGATGCAGAGATCCATCCACAGGCTGTGGGGATCCATGGGGGATGCAGAGATCCACCCACAGCCCATGGGGATCCACGGGGGATGCAGAGATCCACCCACAGCCCCTGGAGATCCACAGGGGAGCAGAGATCCACCCACAGCCCATGGATGACCCCACGCCAGAGCCCGGGAATGGTGGGCTGTGACCCCTTGGGAATTGTGGGATGGTGACCAAGGAGCCAGGAAAGGGCTGAGATGTCCTATGGCCTACAGTATGTACCCTCTAGCTTTGAAGACGCAGATTTGCACAGTTTGCATCAAGAACTGTTTGACTGAAATGAATTTCTGTTTCTGATAGTGCTGCATTTTTTCAAAGCACTGTTTGAAGTGGCTACCCTGTGCTGATGTCAGTGGTGAGGTTTTGTGCCTTCACATGTTGGTATTCGCTTTCAGATGGAGAATAAAGAAACACAGTTCAGTGTAGGACTGCTATCCCCTTTCTTGGTATGGATCCTGACTTCATATAGTCTCTTACAGTTGGCAGTCAGTAAAAAGGGAAAAACATGATGAATTTTTTTTGAATAGATGAGTATATTCTCTCTTTTAAACCAGAAAAATGCATTGCCTGCTTTTCCTTATTAAAAAATAAGAGAGTAGCATGGAGCTGATGGATAATAACTGTTATAACTAGGATCTCACATTGTGTCCTAGATGTTTTGATGGCAGGAGCACTCTGTCAGGATCAGCTGCTGCTCCTTTGTCTTTGCCCCCTGCAACCCCTGCTCCTCCCCAGCAGCTGACATCCCAGAGCTTGGTGGGGCTGGGGCTGCTCCCCATCTGGCAGTGCTGCTGAGCATCTGGGCACCTTTGGCAGTGACTTGGCAGCTCTGACAGGATGCAGAAAGTAGGAGGAACTGGGAAGATTTCTGATCTTCAAAAAGTAGATGACGAGCTTTGCAATTGCCCTCTCCAGGCTGGGGTGCAGCTTTGGGCTTGCCTTTGGTGTCTGTTATTTTGATATTTGAACTATCAGCCTTCTTTTTTTTTTTTTTTTTTTGCTACACTTATAATCACTGAAGGACATTAGATCTTAAAAAATCACTGGAAATATATTGTCATCACTGTAGTAGCTGATGTTTATGCCTCAGTGGAGATTGGTTCTGCATTTGATGACATATCACTCTGATGATTTTTAATCTGGTTGTTACAGTCCCTCTGATACGGTATCAATAATCAACACTACACCTTTCTTGCCATTTGGTCTGTAAGTCTCTTGTGTGTAGGTAACCTTCTCTACAGCATCCCTGTGATGTTTTCTCTGTGATTACTTATAGCCTACATACAAGTGAAGATAAGCTTATCTGTGGAAATAATTGCAAGGAAGGAAACCACTATGAGGAAGGACATAATATTTGTAGCATAGTTATTGGAAGGAATTGAGATAAGGGAGGTAAAATATTCCACTCATCTCTTAGGATCATAGGAGTGGTGTAGTTGTTGCACTGCTGGGTAGATAGCCTTGACAAGAATATTGTAATTGAAACCTCACTGTTACAAAAAACTAAATTCAGTTTGTGTTTATCACAGTTTTACATTAAATCTCCAGACTGAAGCCCTGTAAACAGTCTCACCCCATGTCATCTACAGGCCAGGCTTTCTTACTTTATAACTTGGACAGGCAACTAATTGTCACAGTGGAAATCAATCCTTCATTAGTTTTGTGTCTTTTGGGATTTGTGCCAATCTTCTGTGTGAAATAAATCTAGGCAGGGTAAACAAAAGGCTACAGAGATTCAGCAGTGCAGTTACACTGATGAGTATTTGGACAAATTAATGGTTAATACTGAACCAAATAAATGAAGAGATATGAAGGAAAGTTATTAGGTTGAAGGCATTAAGATATCAGTGATACCCGTGCAAAGGAATCCAGCCTACTGGAATTGTGAAGGTTTCTGGAAACTGGCTTTCAAGAGTTTACCACAGGAAACATCTCTGGGAGTGGTTGAGCTTCTGCCCACATCTCTTGTTTCTCTCTTGATGCAGATACTGTGAAGGCAAATGAGTCAGCACTACTATAAACTCTGACAAAGGGCTTGTGAGTTTGGGTGCCTCAAGCTGTCCATCTCCACAGATCACAGAGATCTGATCTTGCAGGGACAGTGATGACTCATTTTTGAGGGAGACACACAAATGATGCCTGCTCCTAGAAGACCAAGGTGAGCACTCTGTATTCACTCAGATGGGTGAGATGTAGACTGGATGGTCCCACAAGAGAAGATCCACCAACTTTCAGTGCCACAAAGGCTCACACAGCTAGGCAAGGGGGCTGCCAGGCAACATCATCCTTCCAAAGCACAAGGCCAAAAAACTACCTGCTGGGCAAGGTGAGTGAGGGAAGTCAGATTTCAAAAGATCACAAATGCAAAAGCCAAAAAAGAGGAACAGACATTTTCCTGCTGGACCACAGTGTGTGTCTCATCCTGGGAGCTCTCTGCACCCACGTGATTAATAGCTGTGTGTTACAGCTCGTATGTTGTTACTTGCATTCCTTCTGCATTGCCATGTAGGAGTGCAGAGTGACAGACCTTTGGCACTGGCATGTGACCTGCTGTCTGGGCAGCTGCTGACTCAGACACTCCTGAGTCACATCTGATTGTGCCAGCCACTGAGCCTGTGGTGAGCACAGCAGAGATGCTGCATTTTCTGAGGGAGCAAATGGTGCACCACTGCCATGACACAGCACTGCATTTTTTTGCCCCAGGCTGTACACATGTAAATATCTTGATAGTATTGTTTTGAAGATTAATATCTGCAGCAGCTCTGGGCTGTTTCTGTTCAGGCACTGGAAACCTTCCCTGTTAGAGGAAATGTGCTGTAATGTAGCACCTGAAGCTGGTGGGGATTCCCTCTAGAGCAGGATGTTGTTGGCTGTCAGTGCACGGCTGATTGTCCCGAGTGTTGGAGTGCCTGGATTTCTGTGCCTGCAATACAATCATGTGGTGTTGGAGCTTACAGCACATCCCCCCTCTTTCCCTACACACTGCGTCCAATCTAGCTCGAGGATAGCCTTCCAGTTGAAATTGTCTGAAAAATGAGGCACTTAAATAATGATACCAATGCTCAATTCTAAGCGAGACTGCAGAGTGCTTGCATGTCCTCGGGTGAGAGACTCACTCTCCTTTTCTCAATGCTCTGCTTGCAAATCAATGCCTAATATGTGGCTGTGCCCTGAGGGGATTGAGAGGGTGCATGTGAGGTACATGGAAGCTATTGTCTTAAAATAAAAAACCTTCCAGCAGCCCATCTGAGACCCAGATTTGATAAGCCTTATTGCACAGAGACAAGAGGATGCATAAAGGTGTAAGGATTTCCTGGAGGGATCAGATTGGCAGACCCTGCCCTGAAGTCTGTGTCCTGCCACAGTGATAGAAGTTTATGGGGCACAAATGTAAGCCTCAGACCTTCCTCTCTTCTCCTTCTGTGGCTCTGGTAGGAGGTATGTTGGTGAAGATACCTCTGAGCCACCCTGCCCATATCCTGTTGTAGAACTTTAGTCTATCTGTCCATCTAAAACATTTCCCACCACGCTGATGCCATCTATCCCAGACCCCTGTGGCAGCAAACTATAGAAATTGCATAATAATAATAATAATAATAAATTTATTTATTTATTTGTTTATTTATTTATTTATTATAAATTACATAATAATTGTTGAGTGTACTGGTAAGGAAGGACTGTATTTCATGTGGTATTGGCTTACCTCCTGCTGATTTTACTACTTGTTCCTTAATTGTCTGACTGCCTGACGTTCTCAGGGAAAGGTGGCACCTGTCCACCAGAAAAACAGGAACCACAAAGGCACCTCTGGCAGCCTGAGTGTGGCTGAGGTCTTGTTGCCAGTAAATCCCCTCTGACCCTTCTGCAGGTGGGCCCAGGCACCTCCTAGGAGATCCAGCAGCTGTCTGATCTTCTTGGTGCCTCTTGGAGAGTATTTTTGCCAAGGCATACAGAACTCTCCTGAAGATGCCTGGGTGAGTAGAAAGCAGAGGGTAAAGTTTCCCATGGGCAAGGTGGTTTAGTTGTCTCATATCTCACATAGAAGAACTGAGAAGGTTGGTGAACACTCCATAATCAAGACACAGCTAGGAAATTCTTGTCAACATTTTCATTTTCAGGCTGTCATTTTGACCGGTCTTTTTATTTCACTTAGAACAGAGGGATACCTTCAAATTGTTCTATTTTCTCTTTTAATTTTCTTCTTTCTTCTTTCTTCTTTTTTGGTTTTTTTTTTTTTTCTTTTTCTTTTTTCATTTTTCTTTTTTCTTTCCTTTTTCTTTTTTTCTTTTTTCAGAAGCTTAGTCTTACTGAAGCATATAATGTAAGGGCTTGACAAGGCTTTAACCTGCTCTTTTACTGTCTTAGCCAGTACAAGAAACACAGTTTCCCTAAAGTTCCAGACCATTCCTTGGGCTGAGGTGAAATATGTCTAAGGTGTCTCAAATGCTTTCCTGAGGAGTTTTTTTCTGCTCTGTCTGATACATCTTGCTCATTCCTGAAAACATGACTCTCCTTCTAATCAAATAACTTTTTTTACAGTCACTGGTCTCCCCCATCATGTAATTCTGCTTGTCGGATGATCTGGTTCTTCCTCTCTGCCTCTGGAGTTTTGGAGTAGGGAAACTGCTTTGTGCATCACTACCACAGGAAACTGGAAGCCCACCAAACCCAGCATGCTGTAGGAGGAGCAGATCTGCAATCTGAAAAGGACAGCATCTGTGCTCCCAGTGCTCAGCTAGGAGGTAGGCCAAGAACCACCAGGTCACCCCTCTTCTTCCCTCTTCTCATCAGACCAAATGAAAGGAAACATGAAAGCAAATTTGTCAAGCAGCACTGCATCAGTTCTGCAAGCTCTGCAGATCCTTGTTCTTCTCACCTCAGTTAAGTCATTTGAGGAAAACCACCTGAACTCAGAAGTGAGACTTGCACAAAGTCTTGGCATTAGTCCAACTGTCATGGAATTTTGCTGACTCCACAGTCCTGGTGACACCAGGGGTTTTATTACTGCAGTCCAAGAGGAGGTTTCCTTGTGTTTTCATATTGTTATACATTTGGCACAGTTTAAACATGAACTTTTATTTGAAACAGCTGCTTTCATTCTGCTTTGCAAAGAACTCACAGCTGTAGCCATGGCTTTCTGACTTGTCTTTGCTGCTGCAGGGATTTCTATGGCTTGTGGTGACAGTCTCATACTGAGACCAGCATGACCTTAACATGCAACCTGTGTTTGTAGAGCTGCTTCAGATTGCCCAGTGCCCTTGCCATGCAATCACCTTGTTATTGGCACTGGAAAACTGCATTTAAAGTACAATTTAAAGTACAAAATCAGTGTAATTTTTTTAAGTGCTGAACTCATTAGAAGTCTGAAGAGAAAGCCTTGCTATCCTTGTTTCAGAATCGAGGGTACTCATTTGCAAATGTGGTCTTCTCTGCTATGGAAGGAAGTTAAATTTCATGTGCTGATTCATAGAAAAACAACTTATTTTCAAGATTGGACTTTTACTAGTGTCCTGGTGACTTGGAGTCACCACAGAGTCAGTTCCAGCTGGACTCACGTGTGAAGAAAATGTTTGTTTGAAGATGCAGGGCATAAGTGTACTTTTGGAGAGCTGCTTTGCTCACAGACATTGATGTCCATGATGTGACGTCTGTGATGTGCCCCCGTTCTGCAGTAAAAGCATTGTCGTGCTTGTCACAAGCACTTGTCACTTGTAGCAGCTGTAGCTACAGCAGGAGATGTCTGTATCTGTACACTGTAGGAAAAAACTCCTGGAAACATCTTGTTGCAATGAGCTCTGCTCCCTCAAAAGGACGTGAGCAGGGAAGTGAAAAACACTGAAGAGTTTGCCGTGCATCTCCAAAGTGTGAAAAGGTTTTCAAAATCTGAGCAGATCTTGATATTTTTTCTTTTGTTTCTGTGTGGAAGCAGTTAATAAGAATTCAACAGGTAGTCCTGTTACCAGTGTTTAATCTCTGACTGTTCTTGGTGCTGAGACTCTTTATACTCCTCAATCCTTACGGGTTTCAAGGAAATCTTTCTGCTACACTAAGCACCCTAGAGTAAGAGCTGCTTTTAAAAGCACTTTATTGTGGGTTGAATAGTGCATGTGCAAATTCCTCAGCCATGAAAGATTCGCTCCCTTGCACCCCAGAGGGCAGCAGCCCAAACTTTTATTAATCAGCCTGATCCTTGACTCATGCACACAGATGATCAGTGGATTCTGCAAATTCTGATTCTCCTGGAAGTGTGACTACATCAGCAACAGCTAGATCACATATTAACAGAAAGCAATGTGCAGAAATCTGATCCCATGAAGGCTACAGTTATTTTGGTTGGATTAAGAAATGAACATTACGCACAATTGCAGAGCAAACTCTAGCTGTTTTAAAAGATACTGAATTGTGTGAAATGCCTCACATGAAACAGATGAATAAGGCAGTCACAGTAGATGAGGAATGAATGAAACTACAGACAGCAGTGGCAGCAGGGCTTTTCCACAGAGCTATGGTAGTGTCTTTTAAACAGTTTTCTCAGTTTAAAACAAGCAGAACAACAGCCCTGAAAGTCTACAGCAATGAAACTTGCATGGATTTTTTCAGCCACCCAGTAACTGTACCATGTTTCAAACAGACTTTTCGTTATGTTCAGGTTAGAAGCTCTCTCACACAACACTGAAGGTTACAGGGTGTCCCAAAGGAGATGCTCATGTACCCTCCTGTCTCACCATCAGGCCAATGGCAAAGGCTGGGGAAGAATGTCAGGATTGCTCCTGGGGATTGCCAGGACTGAATCCACTTGGTTGAAATATATGGGAGCTATTGGTGGCAGCCACATCTGCACTGACACACAGTGGTGCCAGGGCTGGGCAGCACAAGGAGAGGGCAGATGTGCTTTTGTCTCTGTGACTTATGAACTTCAGCAAGTTTTAAGCTTTCCACTCCAGCCCAGAAGCAGGTACTGTGTTGTAACACCTTCAGCTGGAGTGATGTGGGAATGAACCCAGCTGGGGTGTCTGATTCCTCTCTTTGTGGAGGGCACTGGTGCTGGCTGCAGACACAGACACGTCAGCTTTTAATGCTGCTGGTTGCCCACTCCTTCCTTCAGATTAAACAATACAGTGTAATTCAAGCTTGAAGCCACAGAAGAACAGTAAGATAAGGAGAATGGAAGCCATCCTTAATCAGCCAAATCTGGTTGATCTGATCTACTAATTCAAATAGTGTAAAATGGTATCCCCAAAGTGTTCTGGAAGTTAAGGACAGCAATTCAACTTGACTGCTTTGTGTGTGATTACCCTAAGCACAGTAGGCTGAGATGCTGTATCGATAGTGCAGAACTGAGAAATGTTACAAGGCCAAGCATCAATGACATCCATTTGAAAAATTCATGCTCAAACATTCCCTATTTCCAGTTCCAGACTTACTGATTAGCTAATAACCTGTTCTAAAGTTTACTGTTCAGCCACAGAAAGGAAGCCAGGTCTTGTGCCAACCATGATCAATCACACCATGAGGAATGAATGGCTTGACATCAACTGATCTGGTACCCCGCACCAGAGGAGAATCTCTGGGGCTTCAGAGAAGTGTGATTTGTTGGGTAGGACAGCTGGATGTTACCCCAGGACTGCAACATGTTAGTGACCTTCACTGGTGCATTGGGGAGAGATGACAGAAAGATTTCTGACCTGTTTTCTCCTTTAGAAATGGTGTTTATCATCAGTTTGTCAAGTGAAAAAAAAATAGATTTATTTTTTTGTTTTGAAGCACAGTCTCTTTTGTTTAATTGCAGTAAAAAAAAAGAAAAAGGTAAAAGACAAACAGAAATGAATATAAATGTTAGAAAAGGAGAAAGTTTCGGTTGACCTAGGTAAAATTTTTTTCTGGAGTTGCATTTTGGGGAAGGTCATGAGATTTTAATTTTTGTCTTGGAGAAAGCTATAGCATTGTTAAAAGTTTGAGACTGGAGAAGTTACTCCTTGTCCCATCGTTCTAGCATCCCATCCACACAAATCAAAGATGGCTCTGGATCCCAGTAGTGTGTCATGTTCCAAACCTCCTCTGCCACTGAACAGGAGAGAGAAGCAGCTCAGCCTGCCCTGCCAGCACTCCCCTTGTGGGTGACCTGTTGGTGACCTGTTTGGTAATCATGCCAGCATGCAGACAGGAAAGAAGGATTGTGCTGGCCTTGCCTTTTTCCACAAAAACTCAGAGCAGAATCTAAGTCATGTATGAAAGCCTCTTATGAAGCCATATTTGATAGGAAGGAGGCTCATAACTGGCTTTTACAGGAATGAAATTAACCAAAATGAATTTTCTTTCTTGTTTATCACAGGTGGCAGGATTTGTGCTATGTGGGAATGATGAGAACCAGAGCTTGTTTCTTTGTGTGGTAGATCAACTTCATGTGGGAAGTGGACTTTTTCTGCACCCTGTTCAACACTGGCAAAACAACAGGGTGTTTGTTTAACAAGACTAAATCCATGTCTGTTCTCCTGCCCAAAAATATCTCTCACAACTTATCTTGTGACTGAGGTCAGCCTCAGATAACTGCGTCCTTGTCTGTGCCTCACTGTGGTGTGAATGAGCAGGCAGAGAGGAGGATTTGCATTTATTCCCTAAGTTCCCACTGGGGTCCCTGTGACCCATGCAAAACAAATGTGTCATGTGCCCCTAAGCCCCATGGTGAAATTCTTCACTATCCTTATTTATCTAAACCCCCACCTCATTTCAAACATCACTCCCACCAAATTCAATAAAAAACAAACACAGGAAGACTCTTGTTCTTGCCTTTTAATTGTGCTGCAGTAATGCTGGGGTATTACAAGCATGACCAAAAACAAAAGGCACCAGGAAAATGCATCAGCTGCTTTAGCTGATAATTTTCAAGAAATTTCACCTTTGAATTTTTACATGGGCTTTTTTTTATAGTTATACTGAGCAACAAATAACTTCTGAGTACATGCTGCAGAGATGTAAAAGCACCATTTCTTTTTGAACACAACCCCTTAAGCAGAACACATATGTGCACAGGGCTCCCTAATAAAATTCCTCCACTAAGCTACATAAGTAGATAATTATTGTGCAGTTCTGAAGCCACTATGGTGGCTGAATGGTGATTATCTTCTTTCATTTTGCAGTAACAACAGCAGTATAGAGTAAGTCAATGTATGGGTCTTGGCTCCTCTTTGAAGAAATCATGTTGCAAGATAGCATGCTGTGCCTAACCATAAAAAGTTTGCCCACCTAGAGGGGGATTATAAGTAACTTAGAGTAGAGTGTTGTAAGTGTTTGGAAGCTTGAAAATAGGATGAAAGACCACAGAAATTTTGGAAACTCCATGCCCTTCTGATCCTTAATATCATATCCAGCCATCTAGTTGGATGGCAGTCATGTATTTGAGATAGTCAACAAAGACACTGCCTGGTATGCTTTACTTGCCTGTAAATTTTTTGCTGGAGGTAACTCTGGAGAAAAGACCTCTTGAGGATGGATCAATAAATAGGAAAAGGAAGTAATCATGACACATCTTGGCATGTAGCCCTTAGAGGCAGTGGCTGGAAAGGTCTTTGCTTCAATTACTGGCCCTTTCTAGTTGCAGAGGGATATCAAATAATTGCAACAGAGATGCCCTGACACAATTTAGGCTCCTCTCCTCGTTCACTTCTGTAGGTGAAATGTAGTTTATGGTATCTGGCTTTTGCTCACAGTGAAGGAAATATTACTGCAGCTTAGCACCAGCAGAAATTGGTAGGGCATCCTTGGCCAGGATGCAGTCCTCAGGACCTAGACAGTCCAATTTTTCAGTTGAATTTCATCAAAATCCAACTAGTAATTTCACATTGTCTGAAACACAGGTACAGTGCTGAGCTGGGTTCAGTGCTTGATAAAAAAAGTGCAGGGCAGTTCCTGTGAATAGTATGCATGCTGATCTTCTGCTGACTAGCACACATGTTCAGGCAATATGTTTGTGGTACTGTACCAATCAGTTTGGTCCAGCTTCTGATGTGCTCATTTCTTTGATGATACTGCGTTCACTTGTACAAGGACAGAAATTTCCCTGAGGAGATGGGATTTATCAAAGACAACAAGGTTATTCCTGGGATTTAAAGGGAGATCTAGAGCTCAGGCAGCTCCCTTTAATTTCAGTGGGGGAAAAAAAGCAATTATTGACTTTCATGAAGCCCTCTTTCTATCCTCTTTTTCAGCCAATGTATCATTTGCACAGCAAAATGTTATGTTGAACACATAACTTTTAATTCTGCTGAAGATGGATATTGCTCCAAAATTCTTTGAATACCTCTACACCAGAACGTTCTTCCTCAAAGGTCTGCTGAAAATGCTGTGAAGGCCTCAGGGTTTAAACCCTCATTTCTTAATGCACTGGAAGTGATCAGCAGTGAACCTTTGAATGGATGAGAGGGAATGTTTCAAACATCCCTCATTACTATTCACAGGCTGTTTTGAAAGGTAAGTACACAGTGGCTTGCTGTTCAGAAGGGCACATGCCTTATTCTCTTGTAAATCTGCCCAGGGAGCATTTCACAGGGCACCAGCCTGAATTATATTGCTCCTGACAGTGATGTCAGAATGAGCAAATACTGAGGTCATCGACAAGAAATGCTGTCAGCATGGCACAGCAGTGTTCAGCTTGTAGACCCATGCTTTCCTTGTCTTAGAAAAAAACATAAAGGCAGCAGAATAACTGCCTTTCAGCTTCACAGTGTAATTGCAATGAGCCTTTGCCTCTGGCTGCAAACAGGCAGGGCTCCCTGGATGCCTGCCTGGGCCTGGGGCTGCCTCCTCCTCTCGCTGCCAAAGGGGTCAGATGCCTGTGGGGACAAATGACAGGGGTGGAGGCATCCTATGACTCCTGGCAAGGCTGTCTGCAGCCCTGCTGCCTGCACTGCCTTTCCTGGGGTTTCCTCCTGATGCCGTTTATGTCTTATGCTGGCAGGAATTGAACCTACAGTGACCTGCTTTAGTATTTTCTGTGTTTCCTATGTATTTTTGTTCCCCTGAGTTTCAAAGAAATTGAAAAAGAACCTTCTTTGAGTTTTCTTTGACATGGGACCCTGCTCTGTAAGTACCCACTGATAAAGGTGAAGTGTGCCCTCCAGGACAGACCCTCAGTGGTTTTAAAATCTCTTCACCACAGCACAATACTACATAAAGTACAGCTGGTAGAAAACAGCTTCCAAACACTGCACATCCAGATGTTGCTGGGAAGCCTGGTATTGCAATATTCAAAGTCCAGTGAAGCAAAAGCTTAAGTGAGGCTGGGTGGAGAGGTATGGTCACAGGCATAGAGCAGGCTGCACACAGACTGTTCCCATGAAGCAGTGGCTGTGCTAAAGAGCAGGGTGCCTTGGCTCAGAGAAAAGGTATTTCCCTGAGGCAAGACATGCCTGCAGTAGGAGCAGGAGCTCCAGTGGTGTTCTCCTGTGTCTTAGTTTGGAAACAGGTGTCTGCCAGAGAAAAGCTGGTGCTTCCCTTGGAATGGAGAGTATGACCCCCCTCCCTCCAAATTATTATAACTTTGAAATTAAGGGACTTTCATGCAAAGATATGGGAATAGAAACAACAGTTTTTTACTAGGAATATTAAAATGTATTACAAAAAAGGCAAATGAACAAAAAAAGAAAAACACTGACAGAGTCAGAGCATGACCTGGCATCCTGCTGGTCAGGGTGTTGGAAGCAGTCCAGTTAGGTCCTCCTGGGGTGACAGATGTGGTTCTGTTGTCTCGGATCCCGGGCTGGTAGCCATCCGAGAATTGCGGGTAAAGTCCTTTTTCTCCAAGCCCCGTGCCAGAAGAAAGAGTCAGGATGCGTCGATTTCTTTATCAAAGTTGTTTATTCATTCGTGTTCCTAAATATTTTCTCTTCAGCCAGCATAGGTGTCACCTACACCACTGCTGAAGGCTATCTGCCTCGCTCATGGGCGGTCGTAATCTTTTATACTAATTGTTACGTCCTAATTGTTTTTACTATTGTACCAATATCCACTGCCTTTATTAAACTGTGCACCTTTACACTAAACCAATCAGAAAATGCCACCACCTCACCCGAAGATGGAAGACAAGAAGAAGAAGAAGACAAGGGACACACCCAAATCCCTCCATCTTGTCTCCTTGAGCCTCCTTTGTGAACCCCCAAATCCACATTAATACACAAAAATAAGTTACCTAATATCCTAATCACACACCCATGACTTGTTATTCTTCATATAATGTTGGCAATCGCTCCCAGGGGCTAAAATCAAGGGCACTGGTGTTTTTATCACTGTTCCAGGGTCTCCGGACCCCCTCCTGGGGTCTCTGACTGCCCGGGACATCTAAAGGGATGTCCTGGGTTCCGACACTGTTGGAGCAGAGATGATCCAGTGATGGTGAGATGGGTCTGGTCTTCCTCTGGGAATCCATTGCAAACAAGCTGTCCTGGTGTTCTGAACCTCAGGTTTTATCCAGGTAGGAGTGCTTGGCTCCTCCTGCTGGGTGGAGCATCTCCCAATGGGATGATGTACCCTGGCCTGGTGAGATTAGGCATATCTTACAGAAAAGGGAGAGCAGCACTTAGCTCGGGGCTGCTGTCTGCAGGACTCTGCAGACTCTGCTACTTATGCTAAGAAGCACAGTGCTGTGACCAATTTATTAAAAGTTCCAAAATTAGGCAATGTATATGTATCTACATGGAAGCATTTCTTATGTAGTGGTGGGACTTTCTTCTCTGGAGCTGCAAACTGCTCTGCCACCAGCAATCCCACTGGTGTCCTCTGCCAGAAGCCACTCACTGCCTCTGTCCTCAGGTGAATTAACAAACACAGCCTTGGTAGTATTCTGTTTTACATGGGGATATTTTTTTTCTGCCTTTGACAAGAAAACGACACTGCATTATTGAATATCCTCTCTAAATTTAGCACAGGCACCTGGAGTACTAGTGCTTTACATCTCTTTGAACTGAGACAAGTCATGTAATTGAGGAGTCATGCAAACTGAATCTGCTGTTGAAGCAGAAGAATTGAGTGTAACAAACACCCCCATATACCAGAGAAGCCAAGTCCATTGTCTGCCATTCTCCATGTTAGACATAAATTTAGAAAGCCATAGAGAAAAACATGCCATCCAGGCATATCTAAAATGTTGTTGAATTGTTTTGTCTACTGTTTCAGATGCTTTAATGTAGAGCAAGAGAAAGATTGTTGAGACAAGAGAAAGATTAGCATTATTTTTGTTTCTGCTGAGAAGATACATCCTGGCATTTCTCACAATGTGGTGGGTCACCAGTGACTTCCAGACAAGGTCAGGGTCTCTGTTTGCTACCTGTTGTACAAACACAGAGAGTAACAGCATCTGCTCTGATTAGTATGCAGTGTAAATAAACAAGCTCAGTAAAAGATTTAGAATGTGAGCACAATTTTATGGCCAGCTATCGGAGGCACAGTCGAGTTTCTTGCCCAAGGTCACATTAGAAGTCAGCTGGAAGGCAAGGACAAGTGCAGGTTTCCACAGTACATGTTCAAATCCTCTTGGGAGCATCCAATGAAGGCAAGTGGCCTGTTTTGTCACCTCTGCAGTCCTGAATGTAATTTGTGATTCTACATGTGGAAACTGTTTAACAAACATACCATTTATAAGTACTGTGCACAGTATATCTCTGACTGTTTCTGTGCTCTTTATTAGTTTGGGGGTTGGGGTTTCTTTTATATTTTCTTTCTGAACTGCACAATGTGCGAGCAAAATTCTTGGGTTTGCTTTTAAAGCCCTGAGACCATTAGCAATGTAAAATCAGGTTTTATTTCTGCTAGGCAACAGCGATGAGTTTGCAGTTATTGATGAATCTCAGGATCTCCTTACAGCCTTGGTGTTTGAAGTCAGCAGCTCCCAGTCAGGGCCTTTCAGGTTAGTAGACATCTGCCCTTAGTGTTGCTGAGTAACTCTAACCTGCAGAGAGAGCCATCCACCTCTTTCTGACATGTTTGACCCCTTCAGAGTGAGGAGCAGTCTGTGTTGAGTTTCCTGGAGTCAAATAAAATACTAAGTATGTTGTTTTCTATCAAAAAGGATCAAATATTATGCTGGCAATTACAGAGAAAGGTGTGAAACCAGAGAATTATCAGTTCTTTTCTTATCAAGAAGGGTGTTTCCCACCACCTTATTTACCCAAGGTGATGAAAGGTGACTGCCTGCCAGAGGAAGTCCAGGGGGCTGGCATATCCAGTGGGGAGGGCAAGCAGGGGTAACCCAACATCATTCATCCTGTGTTGCTTTCAAACAGGCTCCCTTCACTCAAAATGACATTTCTCATGCCTTTTTTTTTATTTCTCACTGGTTGTCCTGTCTGGATGCTGGGACAGGCATTTCTGCTTCATGTCTTTATATGTGATTAGTGAATACATTTACTGCTGAGTTTATACCTTTGATTTCTCCCTGGCCTCTCCTAGCACTGTGATCTGATGGTAGAAGTCTCATTTCTACATTTCATAATTTCTTCTATAAACCCTGTAGGTTCCAATCTTATACAAACTTCACATAAACATGCAATGTGAAATACCTGATGGTGAGTTTGGGTAGCTGCTGTATGCAATGTGCTTATCTTAACAGGGAGGCTTCCTCGTGGCTCTCTCCCAGCACACTGGGAAGAAACTTTTTATGTAAACATTTCGTTTCAGTGTGGAAACCTATTTCTGAAGCATACCCAAAGCATGCTGACTGCAAACTATACCCATGAAGTTAACACCCCTCTCCCTCCTCACCAAGCCTGAAGACCTGATGCCACAAATGAGTCTATTTATAAATAGTGCAGCAAAACCTCGACCAGTGATGGCACAGCTTGGTGATCTTTCCCAAAATGGCATAAATTCAAAGCCAACACTGCCATGTATCCCCAAAGGACCTCAGTCTTCTAGGCAGTGAGATGGGTTGCTAGCACAATTTCTTCTCCTCTCTCTCATCTTGATGACATCTCCTCCAAAATTAACTTCTTTGTTCTGGATCTTCAACAGGTGAGACTGAGAGCAATCCTTCTTCTAGCAATGTATTCTGCTCTAAGTCAATGTAATTGGCTACACAAAAGCAGAATCAATCAATCACTGCTCTCCCTTCCACCATGCCCTGCTTAAAGAAAGGAGGTAAATGATCTGATTCCATCTGGTGTGGGTGTTGCTTACATTTTTAGTGAGGTTCACCATGTGAGACCAATACAAATCTTTTAGACAAGTGCAAGAAAAGTGCAAAAAATTAGACCATTTCAAAATAATTTTCCATTTCATCTTGGCACTGTAGAGGACTATATGATGTGTAAACAAGTTCCTTTGGATCCAAGGTGAAGCCATTTTTCACAAAATTTTCAGAATGTCAGGCCCCATTTAGGTGTTATGTGTACAGATTTTCTTCACCCTCTTTGCTTCACCCTTACTGTTTTGTCTTGCCTGATCTTTTGTACTAGTACGTGTCAGGACACATTTTGCTTAGTGATGTTACTATTATTAGTTTATAGAAACAGCAGGCATTTCCAGACATCTAGCTGGAGCCACCTCAGACCAAGAAAATCTGCCAGGTTAAGGAAAGAAAGTCAAGGTGAATGATGCCCTCACTGAGCAGATTTTGTGTGTAGTGTTTAAGCTGGTACATTTCATGGATGTGTTCAGCTGTGCAGAAATACCTGTGTGTGCTGAATAACATGTACCCATTGGTACAGGCACATCAGCTAACTCTACCAGAGTGCACATTTCAAAGTGTTTTAAAATTCACAATCAGGGAGATCTTACTGAAAGCTAATTGTGCGTTTCAGTCTGAGTTTAGTAAATGAAGTGTCAGTCTGGGAGAAATTTAGCAAAGGTGAATGGACTTCTGGCTCTACCCATAAATAGAGTGTATTCAGTGAAGTATATATTAAACATACCAGTTTACAGGATAAATACTGAAATATCAATCCTTTTGGCCCCACAAAGATAACGAGGGAAAGATATTTCTGTCTCAATTGATTAGTTTGGACAAAGGCAACAAATCAGAGAAAACATAAGTGTCAGAAACATATGTACTACATAAGTTTGTTAGAATTGGTAGAAATTTTTTATTCAGTTTGCTTGATTATGTACTTACTTAATAAAGCATATATTTTGTATCTCATGTGCCAGACTTCAGAATTGTGTTTAGACATGTAAAATTACCTATGCAAGCAGGATCACACTCATGCACATCAATATAAACACACACACAGAGATCTAGGTAGATAAATATATTATTTATAATATTAGAAATTATTACCAAATACAATATGACAGAATGATTGCAATGGCAAACTATACCAGAAATATCCAATGCATGTTATGAAACACAGCAAAAATGTAAATGAGACATTATAGGAAAATCATTAATGCTTTCTATTTCTGTCTTCGGAATATGAATCCTGCCTTGCTCTGGGTCTGTTTTTCCCAAAGGTTAGTGAAGTGCTAATTACAAAGTGTGAGGAGCAATCAATTTCCTAACACATTTTATTTTGAAACCATTTTTACCCTGAGCCTCCTATCTACTGTCTCCACAATTTACCCTCTTCAGTATTGTTCTTTCATGTTTTTTGGAAACAGTCTTTTAAGATTAAGAAAGCTTCAGCAAAAGAAACCCATTCTGAAGCACTAAAGCAACAAAAACATTTCTATCCAGAGAAACACAAAACTGAATCAATTAATGGGTATGGAAAACACAGTAAAAATAGCCTAAAAATAAAAGTGTTTCAAATGAAACTTTCAGGGTTTGAGCCCATCATTATTTGTTTAAGCAGTAGATTTGGTGACTGAAATAAGAGCAGAAACAGGCATAGAAATCAAATCATAAAGATGAATGAAAGAAATATGTATTTTTACAGATCATAAATGAGATATTTTTATCCAGGAGTTAGTTTCTAACCCAGAAAAGCTCTCCCTCCAAATCTCTAAGTTTAAAAATTCATAACATTTTACAAGAAGAACAGTAAAGCTCTTCAAAGTTTGGGGGGTGGGGGAGTGGTGAGTGTAGATTTTTGATTTTGCTTTGTTTAGTTTTTGTTTTTAACAGGTCCTAGAATATAAAGTGAGGTTAATAAATGTGGATAATTTGGTCTCATGAAGGATGTTACCTATATCTTATGTCACCTGGGCATCAGGGAAGTGGTGCTCTGTGGCACCCAGAGGGGAAGGCTGAATTCTCCAGGGACAGCAAGGACAGACTCAGTGAAAAGAAGGAAGAAACTGAAGATCTTGAATCTTAATCCTACATAAAAAATTCCCACAGCATACAAACAGTAACACAGCAATGGAAATACATGTATAGAGTAAATCATGCTATCCCAAGGTTAATGAAGAAAATTGTCAAAATGACTGAAGATATGTAACAAAACACTTCAAAGAAAAAAAAATTATTAAAGACACATTCTAAAAGAAGGCAGGATAATATCAAAAAATATTTTGATTATTTATACCTTATCGCACTGAGTCAATAAGAGATGTGTCACGCTTTGTCTCCCACCTGGGCTATGTAGAGAGAGCAGCCACCAAAATAACACCCCCAGCAATTTTTCTCCCATCAAATGTGTGGTTATTCAGAACCCATTCCTCATTTACAAGTGACATTTCACTGAGAAGTGACTTACTGAAAAGTAACCTCCTGAGAAAATAGCTTCATGATCACTGATCTGGGTGTGCATAGGCACAGCAGGCAGCTAAAAGGGTGTTATTCAGAAACATATCTTATTTAAAACAAATGAGCTTTATGCCCTCTTTGTCATTGTGAAATACAGTATTATACTACAACACTACAGTACTATATCTTTTGTTTTTAAGTAGTATTCTGATAGCTAGTTGGGCATATTCCATTCTGTGGTATTGGGCTGTGATTTATTTGACTGGGACAAAATGTTTAATTTTTTTTTTCATGGATAGCTCTCACACATGCTCTCCCCCGTCATCCCCCACCAGCTGTGAGGTAAACCTTACATAACTGCATCATGGCAGTGATGTTTGGCTTTGCTCAGAGAATGGCAGCTCTCATTTGTATTGAGGAGATTACACCCACTTTAACCACCTGCATTTTACTGATATATTTATGTGTATGTTTAGATTGAACCAGAGAGCATATTTTATTCATAATGAAGAAATTAGACCCCAGGTGTGATATTTCAGTTCTTGCATGCAGTTACAGTGTGTCTCTTGGCTATTTTGCATCTTTTAGTTAGCTGGATGCTAGCCTGGGGGAAATACTGCTGAAAAGTCAGGGCCTGCAGGTATTCTGCCTCCAGTCCTTTGCTCCCCCAGCCTTTCCATTCCCTGAAAGCATTTTGGGGGTCATAAAGCTTCACTGCCCTGATGGAGGCAGAGCACACAGAGTGTGCTCCTTGCACCTTGGTACACCTTTCCTCAGGAACCCCAGATGGCAGTGCTGGTTCTTTCCTTGGTGAAACGAAAACTGAAGTTTTTAGTTGAAAGTCTAATCTACTTGTAAAATAAAATTTAAATCACAATTCTGGTTAAAAGATAAAATGTATTTAACAGCCTATTAAATAATGCTTGGCAAGGCATGGGGGGCTGGATCTTATAGCTGTCTGAGACTGCATATTTTTGCTCTTTTATGAGTTCATCAGCAAGCTGCTCCCTGGCCTGACAGCATAATGCCTGTCAGAGGAGCCAAAGGCTGCAATTATCCACGTGGATTAGTAAAGCCATGATTTCTGAGAGGTAACCTGTGTGGTATAGACTCCACAACTGATACATAAATGATGCCAAGGACAGACTGATTATCAATGTATTTTGCACTAGCGTGTTGCATCTTCTAAATTCAAAATATTGTGAATTCAAGATGAAGGTTTCGCACAATTAATGGAATGCTCTTTTCAAAAAAGCAAAAATGTTATTATTCTTTTTTTTTTTTTTCAATTTAGCCTACCAAAATCACAAAATCTAGAGTACACTTACCTATTTCTCTTGAGCCATGAAAATCCCAGCCTAAAACTATTTTTAAAAGCCCTGGGATATCCTACTCTAATCATGTATTTCCTTCAAGCAAATCAACACTTTCACACACTTCTAAGTGTGTCTACAGAGAGGGAAGCACATGCTGCCATCCCATGTTTCTAACTTCCCACAACAGGTGACAGTGGAAGTTCCTGAGCCCTGGCCATGACTTGTGGATGTTCTTTCCTCATTGCTGCCCCTATTTTCCTTTCTTTTCTTTCACGTTTTTCAGTGTTCTTTCCTTGGGGACAAATACTTTTATTTAATAAGCACTGAATTTAGGGAATCTGTTGTAGCCTCCTCAAAGGGGCTGGAGCCCTGATGTATAGAAGCATTGATAAGCCCTAAATCATCCTCAATGACAAAGGTACATTCATCTTTTAGAAAGGGAATTACAATCTGAATTTAACTGAAGTCAACAAGAAAAATAATCTGAAGAGACTGCTTAAGTGTTGCAAACTCATTTTCTGAGCTGTGTGGGATCTTACTAACATGTCTGGGGGAAAGAAAACCACTGATATGAGATCCTGACCATGAAACATTCACAAAATTACATTTCATTCAGAAAGATGGAAACACATTAAGATGAGTGTTTCAAGTGAAAGTGGCTCGCTCTCTTTCTACCCTGGAAATATTTCTGGTGGACTTATAAACTCGATGTGTGTGGGTTTCTTATCTTTTTTTCTTCATGTTAGAGCCAGGATTTATACACGGGAGTGGCAATTTCATGTTTGGGCTCAGTGTTTATTAATTCTTGTCTATAGTGCAGTCTCACAAGCCGTGAGCTCTAACTAGCAAGTTAGAAAATGGAGGTAAAATGGATACCTCTAACTCTTTCTAAGGTTATTTAAGTGCTAATCACCCAATAATGAGATTACACCTGTATTATTTATATTTTTGAGTTAATATAAATATTATTAGTTGACCACCCAAGGCCTGCAATGCGGAGCTTTACACCCAATTAGGAAAAAAACGACCCAAAACCATGAAGAAGGTGAAGAAGAAGGACTCAGACAACACCTTAAATCCTCCATATTGCCCCATATATATTACTATATACTAAAATCTTAAATCCTAATTTTTTCACCCTGTGAGATCACACACTTCTATTCAAACTACACACCCACAACCCCCGTGCTATCACTCAATTTTGGAAGCCTGTTCCACAGCTTCAGGTCAAATGTAAGTCTTGCTTGAGGGTCAGTGCCTTTTAGCACACAAAACCTGAAATTTTCAGCTTCCAGAATTCCAACAGATGTGTGCATGTGTCCAGCAGAAGTTTGCATGTGTGTGCATACACACACTGCACACACTCACACACACTCACACACACCTGATCAAATGAGTACCTGACAGCCTTTCGTTTCTGACAGGCCATATCAACCTGGATACAGAGCAGATGTGATATGCTCACATCTGGCACACAGGTCCAGACAGCTGACATGATATTCACGTTCTGCAGGAATGAGGAACGAAGTGATTTTTTCTCCGTCCTGAGGAATTGATTTTTTATGGGAAGGCTTTTCTCCGCTGGGATCAGGTGTGCAGCCTGTAACATCTAGCATGAGTTCACACCTGAAAACTACTCTCAAGTATTTTGTATCTTGCCTTTGGTGCTCAGGTTTTCCATAAAAACAAACACTGTGATTACCTTTTGTTTGAACAGCACGTCTCCTTCAGTCAGGGCTGCTATTTCTTTGCCAAGAAAACACAAAGGTCAATGAGCAGTGTACAGGAATTGCACAGTTGTTACAGAAATCTTCATGAGCTCTTGCTGAAGATAAAGAAACACCAGGATCTTTTCCTAAAATGTGTGCCATATTAGTTGGAACGATGCTGAGATTTCACAAAGTTGTAAGTGTGTCCAATGCATGCAACAGCCTAGTTCTGCCTTTGGGAGCAACAGCCTCTCCTACACCTTCAGCAGCCCTGTGACTATGCATTTCAAACAATATTTTCCAAGCTCCCTCTATTCTTTTCCAATGCTCCCAGTTTTGGAGTAATTAATCAGTTAGGGATAAGTCACTAGTAAAATTTTATCAATACCTTCTCATACCAAATCTTAAAAAAAATCTTCAAAATCATGGGTAATAGCTTTGCTCCAGCTGTGGCTCCTGAAATTCCCATGCCCTTAAAATATGGACTCCCTCAAGCACTGCCTGGCTAAAGAATTTTGTTTTTTAGAAGTCACACCAAAACATGCTCCATGCTGATTTAAAAATACAAGATCACTGTGAATGGTTTTGTCTATGTTCTCAACAAGTTTTAGAGGACCGTGTACATTCCCACAGTCCCAATCACTTCTGCAAAAGCAATTTTTTGTGTTTGTCCTGTGTCTGATGAACTTTAGGAAGAAGCTAAGTAAAAGCAGCAGAAAACATGCTTGTCAGCAAGTACTGCTTGTATGAAAGTAACTCATAATTGTGCTAAATAAATTCCATTCTCTCAGATTTTGCCTACTGTCCTCTGCAGCGGGCATTGTATGATGAAGGCACATCACATACTGGATGTAATAGCCATAACACTGTGGGGAGTAATGAACTCTGTTTCTGTGTCCCTGGGTGAGGGTGCACTCAAGGTGCTGTGCAGGGAGAGCAAGAGGCACCTCTGAGGGTCTAGCTGAGACTTCAGGTAATGAGGCACATGGAAAGATGGGAGGAGATGAGGTGGCTTGGTCCGCAAAGAGGAGTCTGCAGTACAGTCTCTGAATTGCCTGCATTTTGCAAAGGGTGGCTGCTGCTTTTTTATCTTCTTTTCTTCTGCCAGAGTTGAGATTAAATGCTTGAGAGACGTTGTTTCGTGTTTAGACTCAGATGTTTATTAATTCTTATCTATAGCACAGTCTTACAGGCTGTGAGCTCCAGCTAACAAGGTAGAAAATGGCTCTGTCTCTATCCCTCTACAAGGTCTTTTAAGGATGAATTTTCCAATTATGAAATGACACCTAAATTATTTCTACTTTTAACCCAATAACCAACTGCCTGTGGTCCGCAATACAGAATTTTTTATCCAATTACAAAATACCACATAAAACCACAAAGAAGAAGATGAAAAAGAAAGACTAGCTTACGCTCTAAATCCTCATCTTGCTTTATACATATATTACTATATTCTAAAAGCTTAAACTCCAAGTTTTCCACCATGTGATATCACACACTTCTATTCAAACTACACGCCCATAATGCCAGTGCCATCACTCAATTTTGGAAGCCTTTTCCAAGGCCTCAAGTGGAATGCAGTGTTCTCTTGGGGGTCAGTGCCTGTCAGCACAGAAATTCTAAAATTCCCAGTGCCCAAGGTTCCAACAGGTGACTGTCAAGGCGGTGGGGCAGCAGCAACCAGTGGGATGAGGCCTCAGTGTTGCAGCTTCCAAACTCAGGACATCCTACTCCCTAGGAGAGGATACAGCACTTCATAGAGAGGTCTCCAACCTCACAGGTTTTAAAGGCTTGGCTAAGCAAAGCCCCACCAACCTGTCAGATACAGAGAAAGTCCTGCCTCAGGCTGTGTGTCTGAGGAAAGATCTCCAGGGTGCCATCCCAGCTGACATTTCTGTGATTCTGTGATTGTATGAACATATGAACTCAGCCACCAAGCTTCAGACCTTAGTATATTGTATATGTTCAATGTATTTTACTTCCTTATTTAGAAGTTAAATTCACACGTTTTCTGCTGGAATTCACAGGTGTTTTCTATAGTTCTCAGTGCAGGAGGTGTACAGCAAACTGATCTTTCTGCCCCTTCTCAGGACTGTTGTGTGTTCCAACAGATGTCCCTGCCAGAGACACTTGCTGTCCTTTGAAGGCTCACCCTCTCTCTCTGATCTGTCAGGCCATAGTTGTGGAGCTGGATTTTAACACTCTGAATGCAGCTGAAGACAAATCATGGTACAGTGTAGGTGTAATTTTTCTTCAGAGCAGTGAGATATCTGCAGCTAGATGTCTCAGCAGCAGAATTCAGTCTGAGAGCTCATCAGGCTGTGACACAAGTCTCTCAAGCAGGAATGAATCTTTTGTGTGTACTAGGGAAGAAGAGAGAAAGGAAAGAGGGCATTATGAAATAGTGGAGAAGTGTGTCTCCAGCTTCTCATAAACCAGTTTGCACAAGATTTCTGAGATGTAGAAATTAATCTGCAGGGAAAATGTCGAATCAAGATCACACCAAACCACAGTTGGAAATACCATAAGTATGAGCACAGAGAGAATATCTATATGTCTATTTATATCTCTCTATTTATCTATCAATTATCTCACCATGATACTTTCATAGCAACCTCAGAATTACAGTCCATCTAACGCCTGCACTTTGACTGCTAAAAATCACTCTTACTTCAGCCAGTCAGCTTTTGCAACCACCACCAGAATGAACCCCTTTAATATAAACCAGCCATGGTGGTTATCTGCATGTGAATCTCTAAGTCTGTCTGATTGTTCATTTACTTTTATGATTTTTATGGGTTTTCTTTCCACGGGAGAGTCCTCTGTGATGGCATGTTAGCTAAGTTCACAGTGTAGAGAGAGGGAAAATGAGAATAATCACCAGTGGGCAGTATTTCAGTTTCTACGGTTAAAGGGTATTAATTAAATTACATATAAATATATGGCATACAAGAATAGCAGTCAGGGTCAGTGACAGGAACAAAGAGATGGGAGATGGTCTCTCCTTAGCAAAGCAGTGATGAGGGAGAGGAAAGGAACTTAGTGGCAAAGATATAGGGAGTAAAACTTCTCTTCAGAGAAGTGTTTGAGTCTAACCTGACCTTTAGGATTGTCACTGTGCAACCTCCTAACGTAGTTTATTATCAGTTAAGAATCCCTAATCTTCCTTAGATTCTATTTTTAATGATGCTTTTCACTTATTTGCCAAACTGATGTGGTTGTCTGCTGCACTCCTTGTTTTCTAGTGTTTCTAGTTTATATCTTCTCTATCATACTTCCTTTTTAATAAATATTTTTTAATTATTTAAAAATTATTAAATATTTTTAAATAAACACAAAGTTTTCAAATTCATTCCAGGCAACCTATTGCCTTTCATCCTTTCTAGTAGGAGTACATTCAAACCCAATACATTTTCTCTAGAACTTAACCTAAAAACAGCAGGCACCTTCACAATGGAAGATAACAATAACCCATCATGATTAATATCTATGTATTTTTCATGCATAGCACATGTGAGCTTTTTCAACTCCATCTGCATTTAAACATGTAACTGTCATCACAAAAGTCAGCTGGTTCCAAAGGAAATTTCAGAAGAAGGAAAACAATTCCTTTTTTCCATACTTTATCTCTGTAAAAAGAGATTCTCATGTCTTTTTCCTCCTTATTGTTAGCTCTGAAAAAAAGAAAATTCTAGACTGATGCTTAGACCTCACACCTTTCTCAGAAAAGTCGTCCTATTACCTTTCACAGATTGATACGTGTGTGTTCACAGCATCAGGCTTTTTCTACATCCTTTACTGCAATTTGTTCCTAAGAAGAAGTACCCCAGATGTGACACAAGGACACCTTAGCTTTAACCTTGTTTTTACCCCACGTTATTCTCTACCCTTCATAATCACTTCATAATTTTCTCTTTGGCTTTTGGTTACACTTCTTGTGCACCCCACCTTCCCAGCAGGAGTCAGCACAGCCATTGCAGGGGTGTGATTGCAATGAGACACCTGCATTTTCTGCATAGTGTGTGCTCCTAAGATGGAATTTCAGTATGTGCAGAAAAAACCACCATCTCAGTCGAAGGGTATGGAAAAAACCCTCTTACTTTATAAGCAGATGGCTATTTTAGCTCTGGCTGCTGTCGCTAAAAGGGTCCAGCAAATGTGTCTCTAAAAATACAGAGATTATTTTTCACCTATAAATAGACGCTTTGAGAAAGGAATACAAACCTCAGAGAGATTTTTAACAGTCACAGGCACATGTAATGGCTTGCCTGTGGTAGCTGTAAGCCACCTTGCACTTAGGGGAGGCACTGAGAATGTGCAGCTGGGTGATGGGTAACCACTGAGGAGCTGAGTGCTCAGCCCTTTGGCTCACTGTCATTTGTCTGTGTGTCTGGCCTGAGTGTTCTGAGCAAAATAGAGCTACAAACTTCAGTCAAAGACATTATGTCAGCCCAGCCAGTGAAACAGGGAGGGTAAACTCCACCAGACCCAAAGGTTCAGGCCCATAGTATACCCAACCTTTCAATACTACATGGAAGTCTGGAATAAGCACAAGGCCAGTGCTTGTCTGCTGGTCTATGACATCTCTTTTAGAGAAAAGGTCAAATAAATCAACCAGTCACAACCTGAACTGTATTTTCATCTCTTGCTGTGGTTTAGAAACATGCACAGATTTTCATAAGGATGTATCTGCAAGGCAATGAGCAGTGTTTTCTCCTGAGCAAAACACAGACTTCAAATGGTAGATTAGTATTTGAGATTTTCCTTTTTATTTATCAAACAACAACAAAACTGCCAAGGTACTAAAAATACTGCCCATTACAGGAACTGAAATAACCAAAATTCAAAAAAATGTACACGCTTGCTATTTTTACACGAAAATGCAGATATGCCAGGAACTCCCAAAAGTGCATGAGGGATTCTGCTAAAGCTTGTTGATTTATGTGGAAAGAAATGAAATGGTAGAGCCTTACAAATGCCTCAGATCGATACTGAGCTTGGCTTGCTGAGGCCCACAAAGGAAGGTGGGGTTAGAAAAGACAGGAGCCGCTGAGTCCTCTCTCTCTTGCTAAAGTGCTAGCTCATGTGTTTCTATTAACATCAGTAGTATTTTTAGAAATGTTCCATGTTACTCTTTTCACTTACCCTCTCAAACATATTTGTTTTCTCTTGACCTATTGGCTTAAACTGCTTTCACCTTTTACAGGAAAAGTTACTGACTTGTGGAGATGTTACAGCTTTCCTCTTTATGTTTCCTGACAGTAAACTCGGGGCAGCCTATCATTAAAACAGTGTCTGCTGTCCTTCCTTCCAACTACCACTGTTTCTTAGTCCTTAACTTTTACTAGGCAAATTAATTTTCGGTGTCTTGTCTGGTGCAGTTTGCTCAGTGAGGATGTTTTGTGCTTATAAATATTTTAATTAAAGGTTAACTCAAATATCAGGGTTTAACAGCCTCTAGAACTCAATTTACAGTATGTCTGACCTGACTAATCATGCTGTGGGCTAATTAGCAACATGACAGGCACAGTGCTGGCTGGGGGAGTGATGGAAGAGGCAGGAGCTGTGCCCAGTTTGCTCAGTGATGTTGGGAGGAGCACAGCTTTGCTTGGGGTAGAAGTCAGTGCTGGGAAAGATCAGGTGCAGTGAAACTCATAGTTTAGCCTAGTGTCTGTGTAAGTTTCCTTTCTGAACCAGCTGGGATTTTCTTTCAGCAAAGCCTCCCCTTCTTTATGGACATCTTCTGGATTGATAAAAATCTGAACTTTTTATAGGGAAGAGACAGTTTCCTTTAGTTTCTGGACTGAAGACAAGATTGCTATATCCACTTGGAAATGAGATGGTGGTTTTGGATTAGATCTTTGAAAGCATAAAAAAACCAGAAGCAGTCCAGAAAATGTAAGTTTGCTGGGGATTGAAAATAGAATTACTAGGAAGGAGGATAGAACATTTCTGCTTGTGATGCTGTGTAATTCCTGATGTCCCCACATGCTGGTTGTTCTGTGGGATTTTGTTTCCATGTCTCCACGGGGATATGGCAGAAATTAGAAAAGCCCAACCAGAGGCAGGGGATGACCAGAGGAAGGGCAGCCACTGCCCAAGGAATGAGAGGGTTTTACCTTGGAGAGGAGCTGACAGGGTGTTGTTGAGAGGGCCCTGCAGACACTGAAAGACACAGGTATGTGGGCAGAGGAAAAATAGCTCGATGCCTGTTTCATCACATGCTGTGCCACAGGAATGTGAATCTCCATGTGACCTGCAGCTGAGTGTGGGAACTCCTGGGCACAGGAGTAGTAGCAGGTAGGTGCTAAATTCCCACAGTAATCTAAAAGGCACTGAGTTTTTCAGAGTAAAAGCCCGTGGAAGCTGCTAATGACAAACTCAGCTGCCCTGGCTGACAGCATCCTGTGCTGCCAGTTGCTCCCAGGAATAGAGGAACAGCATGGACATGCCAGGACAGCATTCAGGGGCAGCCTCTCAACACACTCACCCTGACCTGCCCTGAGTACTGGATTTTGGTAACTGCTAATGATGGGAAAAAGATGAGATGAAGATTTGGTCTAGCCTGGTACAGCACTTGCTATGCAATAACTCCTTGAAATTCTTTACCTGCTTTGTTTTGGTGTTTCTCAGCAGAAAATGTGTTTTCCAGAGAGAAAGATTTTGTTTCAAAGAAAAAGGCTGCCTCAAAGGACAAAAATAAATAATAGCTGAAACCTCAGTGAGATGTTTAGGATTTACTCTTAGCATATTTTTTCCCCAGCATCAGGGAGATGCTTTGTAACCCAGTTGAATAGGGCAGTCACTGGGAGAGCCCTCATTGCCTGCTTAGTCAGGCAAGTGGGAGGTTTCTCAATTCCTAAACACTTATGTTGTAAAAGCCTATTAAAAACTGTTCTAACACTTCTTAGTAAGAAAGGTTTCTCCACAAAGGACTCCAGTTTTTTCAATGGGAAATGGAAACCAACCATTCTCCCTTTAAGGAGCTTTTTCAATGCACATACCTTTTTTTCTATGTGCACAGTACTAGACTGCTACCAGCTGAACTGCCCTCAGCCATGCAAGTGTAAAACACAACCAGCATTGTAACAACAGCTGTGTAAAACGTAGAGTGCAAGGTCTGTATTTTTCTTAAAAAAAAAAAAAAAAAAAAAAAAAAAAGAACTTATTGGATAGCCAGTCAAGAAATTTGCATTGATTGTAAAAGGGAAAAGAAATCTGTCAAGATGGAAAATCCTGTATTCCCCATGAAATCAAAGCTTTTTTTGGAACTCAGCATACACAGAGAAGGAAAGGCTCTGACTCCTGTTACACTGGAGTAAGGACAGTTTACTATAAAACATATTAATGAAGCTATCAAAGATTCAGTGTCATATCAGGCTACCTTTTGTGGCAATGGGCACAGCTCATAATCTGACATGAAGTGCAGCCAGGGAAGCTGTTGCAATCCCTGTGGATACTCAATAAGTGTAACTTCCTAGATTTAGCTAAAACTACTCTCAATTTGATAAGAGAAGAGACAAGTGATGGGATCACATGCTCATATCCTCATCAACATGTTTTCTACAGGCCTGGTTCAAGGAGGTTGCTATTTTCCTTTTGGAAAATTCCTTAGGGAGGGTTAGAATTGTAAACAGCACCTGCTTCAGCACAGGGACAGGCAAGGCAATCCCTGTGGAGTACAGCCTGCAATTAAAAGCCTCTGTGGCTGTTGAAGGGGAGCTGAAATGGCTCTATAACCTCCCTCCTATCATCTGGCTGTACAGAGCACCCTGCTTTCAGATTTTAAGAATCAGGGCAACACATCTTTTAATGGCTGAAGTACACTGCAAGGCTTTCAACTGCAGGCATGCAAACTGTTGAGGCTCTTGTTTCTTACTCATGTGAGATAGGCTCTGGTGGAAGTGCATCCTGTGCTGACAGTAGTGAAGGTCACTTGAGCAGGCATGGAGCTGACCTGGGAGTCCAAATCTTCTGGGATTTGCTGCAAGTGAGGTGGTCTGTGGATAGGCCTTCTGCAAACACCATCAGGTTTGAGTGCACAGATCGATGATGAAAATCTTGTTGGTGCATGACAAAATTCACTGCTGCTGTGAGGGCAGGTGGCCAGCTGCCCACAGAAGCACGAGGCTATAGCCTTGTCACTGAGATTTATGGTCTTAACATGATGTAGTTCTGAACCAAAAATAGCTAGCTGCCAGTTGCAAAGGGAAGTGAAAAGCCGTCCTTCCTAATGGAAGCAGAATTTTCTTCTGGTAACATTTCTGCAAGAATTAATGGTGGTTTTCTAGGCAAGTCCCTGGTGCAGTTACCTGTTCTTTTGGGAGCCATGCAGAACATTTTGTTACTCTCCTTAATGTCTGAGTACTGGTGGTGTTTTATGTTTTCATGGGTGTAGTCTTTGCTCCAAAGAGCTGATAGGCTTATATGTGAAGAGTGCAAACTAGTGAAGTTCTCCTAGTGAAGAGGGACACTCAGCTGTTCTGTTTCCCAGATATGTTGTGTGACCAGGTCTGTAGTCCTGGTAACTGCTACAGTCCTCTGGCTACCTACAATACCCGTTTTTCTTTTATTGTAAATCCCTGTTTCCCCTTTTGGTGCCTTGTTGAACCTTATCTTTTTTGTTAACATAGCACTTGAAGTCCTTTTTCTCCCCTAAGCTTTTCATTTTTTACAGCACCAGATAATTTTTAGTTTCTTATCCATGGCATTGACTACACTTTACTTTTTATATATTTCCAAGAGATTTTTACATTAGGTTCTTGGAAGCTCTGTGCTAGACTTTCACCTTTGGCAAGAACCCCTGTTGGGAAGAGTCTGTTTGGAGACTCCAGCTCCTTTTTCCAACAGGTCCTAATAGGTTCCAACCTATTCCTGCTGGCCACACAGCAGGGACAAATTTAAGGATTAAGGATTTGTATGCTGGACTCTGTCACACTGCCCACTGATAAGAGCTGTGGAGGAAGGAGGAGAACTGGGAAGAGAGTGAAAATGAGCAGGAGAAGGCCTGATGAAGGAGAGCTGACAGGTGATACTGACTGGCATCATTAGAGTATGGATGAGGGAAGAGGAAGGAAATGAGGGCGCATCTGGAGGTGGTCTGATACTTTTTGCAGCAGCTGGCTCTCTGGAGTGATGCTGGTGTTTGCTGCCTGCAAACAAAGAGGCCCCAAGGGGCCACAGCAGCCACTGCTGGTCTTGAGGGCAGGTGGCCTCAGGGGAGGAGGAAAAAGGCTGAGTTCTGCAATGCCCTTGGCCCAATGTCCCAGCAGGGAGGGTTCTCTTTCCCAGACTTCTCACTGTCTTCTGAGCTTTCCTTAGGCTTGCTGGTTTGACCCTTCTCCTGGTGGCATCTCTGTTTATTGTCTGTGCTTGTTTCTGGCAGGTTGAGCCTTGTGCCTCTCTCTTCCCGTGGTGCACAGGGGATAGCAGCCTGCTGCAGGGATGCAGCTCTCTTCAGGCTGACTCCTGGCATTGTCAACAGAGAAGGCTGGGGAGGCTGTGCTGTGGGAACACCGTGCTGTGCCCAGCCTCTCTCACAGCCTCCCCCAGGCACCCACACTGACCTCTCTGAGAGGGGTGTCACATGGACCTGGGGGTCAGACCTGCAGCTCCTGCTGTCAGGATTTCTAGGTAGGCCATAGGAATTAACTGAATTGTTCCTACCTCAAGAGCTTAACTCCTGACACATCTTTAAAGGAAAAAAAATAAAAAAGGAGTTTTGATATAAAACCCTGGAGTGAGAACATTGGCCTAGAAAATTGCTCTGTTGGTTACTGCTTTTTAAATAGGAGGAGGTTTTTATTGTGAATTCAGCCTTTTTGAATGCTGTGTTTCCAAACTAGTCCTGTATTTGTGTGTCCTACAGCCTTCAATCCGAGATGTCATTTACAGATGTAATGCAATATGTTAGTATTAATTGTCTTAACACTGGAATACAGACCTGACAGTAGTCATAACCTCATCTATTCAGCAGTCCACCCTTTCTGCTTCCACTTCCAGCTTTCCCAGCCGTATGTTTGTCATCATCTAAATGAAAATAAATCAAATAGCATTGGAATGTGAACAGACTCCTTTGGCCATCAGAAATGCCTCCATTTACCATCTTTGTAACTATCTTTATAACTTCAAGGTCTAACAGCAGGCAAACATCTGAATATGAACCTGGCAAGCTGATACACAAAGGTATTTATGGACCAAGTTTGTATTGGTGGGTGGGGATTATCCAGTACCTCATTCAAAACTGGCCTGAAAACTCTGCTGAAGTAATGCTTGGTAGAGATCCAGGATCTGCATACTTATTAATTCATTCCAGTCTTCAGACCATGGCCAGTCAGCTATGGTTGATTAACAGTAATTTCCCAGTAGTTAAACAATGAAGTATGTCATGGAGGCATTATTTAAAAAAAGAAAAAAAAATTATAACAACCAAAAAAAGACAGAGACACAGTTTAGGCCACTTGGTCAGATGCCCTACTGACCTCAGCTCCTTGCCAAGCTCCTGGGACTGCTTGCACCCAGATATCTGAGACCGACAGAGGTGGTTAGTTCTGTCCCCTTCACTGTCCAGGACCCAGCCTGGCCTCAGGAATGTTTCTCCCTCTGCCTGCCTCTTTCTGCACCGTGCCCAGAGGGTGCAGAGGGCAACCTGCAGCTTTGGGTGAAGGTAAAGTCTTGGCAGCTCTTGCAGAGCTAAGCAGATAAAAGCTTGCTTTGACACAGGAGGGGCAGCTGGCATACTGGAGGATGCTTTCAGGATGATGTTTGAGGATGAAGAGGGGCAGGAAAAGACAAACGAGCAGCAATACACATGGTGACGTGTTTGAGGATCAGCAAGGATGCTTGAACCTGTGTGGCGGAGGAGTGGGACATGAGGCTGAGGGAGCAGGCTGGATTGGTGGCACAGGCTGTTTTGAGCTGGAAGCTGTGGTGAAGGAGTGGAAAACATCCAGAAAATCTCATGAAATAATCCTGTACTGCTGAATACGTAATTCTATATTCATGCAAATGTCCCAAGAAACACTTGACAAAAAAAAAAAAAGCTTTCACTGTGGGAAAAGAGGGAGCCCAGACAGCATATCAGAAACTTCTGACAAAGTCCTCCATTCCTTTCAGTGAAGGGAAATAAAAGAAAAAACAGACTCAGGAAGCGAGAGGTGAAAATTTGAACAAAGGCAAAGTTCAGTGGGTTTGTGCCATTGAATGATTTATATCTTCTCAGCTCTATCATGCTGAAGATAATAAAATAGAAATAGGTCACCATTGATCACAGGGAAATGATCACTGGAAGGTTACATGCACTGTGTTTTTCTTAATGTATTTACTGAGAGCTTCACTGACTCAAGGGATTTTGCACATATCAGTGTTTTTTATGATGTTTTACCTTTTATGTGACAGCTCAATTACCTATAAAGTCAATGCAAGCAGTTAGTGCTTTTCTCTCTGTAGACACTGAGTTTTGAATTACTGGCCATCAAACTGGGACCTGCTGGACTTTTATGCATGTGATCTCTTCACCTCTGCTTCCCAATGAGCTGTGGATTGACAGCTGTTTTTGCACTCAGTTTTACTCTACCCATCCTTCCTATACCTATGCAGTGTGAGTCCTTCCACAGTGATAAGATGTGGCTACTAAAAAATGAAGCTCGAACAGACTGAAATGGCTGGTAATTTTTCACTTGTGGAAATCAATTTCCAAATAAACCCTACCCTTTGACTCCATTCAATGGCAGAAAAGCAAACCTGAAGAAATAATAATAATTTTTTTTTAAAAGCAACTAAAAAAACCCCCAACAACCCCCCCAAAACAAAAACAAACAAAAAACCCCCAAAACCAAAACAACAACTCCCCCCAACAAAACAAAATTACTCCTCCCAAAAAACAAGCAAACAAACAAATAAGCAAACAAAAACTGACAGAAACCACACACCCACACACAACAAAGCTCAGCTATTTATTGTACAGTGTATTCTAAAGGCAGGAAAAAAACACAAATGTCTTATTAAAAGATATTCTGTGTCTCAGAGACAACACAAACAGCCATAAGATGTGGTAGTTTCTATAGTGACTACTTTCCTTTGAAAGTTTGCTAAGCAATCAGACAAAACCAGAGCAACTGGCTGTGCTGCTGTGTAATTATTTCCCCTCATCATCCCCCCCCCCCAAAAATACTGAATAACACAGCTTTTCTACCCTTGAATTGGAAATGCCCCTCCCTTATGAAATAGCCTTTGTTGCATGGGAGAAA
>OU383776.1:3383494-3518544 GCA_910950805.1 Acrocephalus scirpaceus scirpaceus
AATACCCCAGCAGGACAGGGCTTTATAGATATTTTGTTCTCTTTTCTGTGCAAAGATCAGGTTAAGAGCAACACCAAAGGGATGGCCTGAGTGAAATCTCTAAGAAAGGAAACACAGATAAGTAAAGGCTGTGTAAAGGCTCTTTGCTACTGACTCCTGAATTGCCTCAGGTTTGACAAGTGCTGTTTGAAGTGGCAGCTGAATCCTGTTCTTATGTACACTTAGAGTGTCACTGCCTGGCCACCTTATTACAGGCACTCCAATGTGCTGCAGAGTTGGATGAGAAGTACGACACACCTAAAATTGAACTTCTCTTTTGAAGAGGAAGGATTTAGTCTCTTGACAATTGTGATTACCTCGGATGGCTAATTGCTTTTCTTGTGCTGCTTTTGCAGCTTTAATCAGAGTGCAAACAAGCAGTGGGAACAGCTTGTTTGGCTTTTGAGTGTGGAGTAAATCTGGGGCTTGCAAGTGTGGACTTGTATTGCTGCCAGCTTATGGGGCAGGTAAAGGGCTCCTGAATCTAGTGATTCCAAGGACATGGGGACATCAGCTGGTTTTCCTCAAATTTTGAAACTCAGTAAGTGTGGAAAAGCAGATCTCATGCCATTTTTCATTACTCCCTGACCTTGCCATTTAAATGGGGAGGAGGTAGGGATGTGTGTGCAGCTGGGAACACCCAGACTGACTCTCTCTGGCTCTGTTGTGTAAAAGCAGTTCAGAAAGGGAGCAGAGGGTTCTGCAGTAGACAAACTGCCATGGTTGGGAAGCCTGTGTGCACTTTTCTCTGCAGGCCTCACACCAGCACATTTTGGACTGGCCCTGAGCCCTTCCTCATAGAGCAGTGTCTGTTCCTCCTTGCAGGATGCTGTTCTTCACTTGGGTGTGAAGAACCTAGGCTCTTCCTCTTTTGGAGACTATTCTTTTATCAGGAAAAGCATTTGTGCATGGATTTTATCTTCTCTGGCGGCAAAGAAGTGTTTTGATACAGAAGGAGAAATGCTTAGAACAGGCAAAATAAGGAAACTCACTGTTGCTGTGACTAGGCTGGTTGCAGTTCCCATGTGGCTGTGTGCTGCAGCCTTGTCCTGGCTGTAGAAGTGGACACCCTCAGCCAAGCAGGGGTTTCTAAGTGAAGGAAATGTGTGCATATGTGCCCAGAGGGGCTCTCAAGTTGCTTTTGCAGATCCCCAGACCTGCCAGTGCCTTGCAGCAGGTGCCAGTAATGTGGTGCAGTCTGCATGTCCAGCAGGGTGCAGAGGGTACAGGGCCCTATGAGGTACAGGGTGGGAACTGAGGGGAGGGTGCTGTAAGAAAACACATATGCAGAGAGAGAGGAAGAGTACGATTGCAGAAAGGCTGGAAAATCCAGAGCAGACTTGTATCTGCTCTCAGGGAGCTGACAATAGGGATGATGGCTGACTGCCTCAGAAAGCACAGGTACAGTCACTGAGAAGTGAGCAGTGTCAGCTCTTGCCACCAGGCTCTGGATATGGAGAGGAGCAGAGGATGAAGATCTTTCCTTCTGAGGTGCTGTGAATTTAGGTACCCTCCCAGTTACATACATACATACATGTAGGTGTATCTTTGCTTGTCCCTACAGGGAGTGGCATGGTGAGCTGTCCTGTTGTGTCAGTAGAGCTGGGCAGTGACAGAGGGCAGGAGAGTGCAGGCATTACTGGCAATAGCCATCAGCACAGATATGTGCTACCAATTAAATGCCAGTATAAGATGTAGGGTTACTAATTTAGCAAGTTTTGGGAGAAAGTGGGCTTAATATCTCTTTGCAAAACACAGTATTTGAAAACTGGGTGTGGTGATGGCATGTAACACAATACTTCATTGTGGTCCAGGCATTTTGCCTTTGTACAGATACTGATACCTTGAAATACTAACATGAACACCTCAGTGCTTTTTGCCTGTGCATTACAAAGCCAGCATCTCACTGGTGTGATACACTCCATGGAGAGGGCCCAAGAGCATTTTGTCCATTTCTGAACTTCACTGGATGTGATCCCTGTGCAGATCATTAAAGCACTGCACTTCTAATAGGATCACAGACTTTGGCAATGTGAGATGAGCAACAGACTTATTAAAATTAATTTCCATTTATAAAGCCATGATTGCTTCATTGGGATTGCCTGGGGTTTCTCAAAGCTGTGTCCTGTAGCCTTGATTTAGCTTGGATTTTAGTAAAAAGGAAGGGTTTACTGCAATATCATCAGACAAAAACCAGCATTTTCACTTTTCACAGCAGAAACTCAGCTTATTTAAGAGGGAAAAAATTCAAAACAACAACCAACCTTATGAAGAAAGTCTTGCACTTGACAGATTAAAATACAGACTGGTTGAGATACAAATGCTTAACAATCACCTTCCTTAAGGTGTAGCTTTTTACATTTCTGTTTATCTTGAAATCTTGCCTTTCTGAGTTTTCTGTGCTTGCTGGAGCAGTTAAATTGGAGTTCCACACACTGATTAATTTGCTTCAGAGGTCCCCAATATACTTTCATGTGCAAGGGAAATCTGATTTTTGAGAAAATATGTGTACTGTAAGTGCAGTTAAGCCTTGCTCAAATCCAAATGCCACTGTAAAGAGTTGATTTTCTTCTCTCAACACCTGCAGAATTAAATACAGTCACTTTTTCTTTTAATTTGACCAGGTATTTCCACTTGACTAACTTAAAACAGTTGTGGCTTAAGCTCTGGTTCTTTTCATCCTTCCTCCCCTTATTTGTGGTTGTGCTTAAATACGCCACAAGCCCATCAAGCTGCCCAGCCGTGCTGTGTTACAGCTTTCACCTTCCCACATTGCACAGAAGGATATTTTTCTGTGTCACCTTGTCATGACAATTTGCCAGAGAGGCCTGGAGGGTCCCACCTGGTGTGGCGCTCTGGGTATTAAAAGTTGTCACAATGTCACCTTGTGCTTGCCAGTTTCTAGAGGGAAGCCAGCTGTGCAGCTTGACTGTAAAATAAAGCAGTAGAAGGCTGCAGTGTGACCCAAACCCATCCCCTGGTGGTGCTGCCATGCATCTTGTGGCTGGTTGCACCTGAGTCTGTGTCTGAAACCAGGCCGAGGAGGGCCCGGGTGCAGGCCCAGGCCCCCCCTGCATATGGGTCATCACCAAGTAAAACTGCTGAGTCCAGGTAAAACTGATGGATTGCAGATCTTGTGTCTGCATCTAGTGGCCAGCCAGAGCCCCTCTGCACACATTTCCTTCACTTAGAAACCCCTGCTTGGCTGAGGGTGACCATTTCTACAGCCAGGACACAGCCACACAGGAGCTGCAACCAGCCCAGTCACAGCAACAGTGAGTTTCCTTATTTTGCCTGTTCTAAGCATTTCTCCTGTACCAAAACACTTCTTGGCCACCAGAAAAGATAAAATCCATGTACAAATGCTTTTCCTGATAAAAGAATAATGTCCAGAAGAGGAAGAGCCCAGGTGCACCCAAGTGAGGAAGAAGCTCTGTGAGCTGGCCCTCACTGCTCAGGCTAATCCAAAATGTGCTGGTGTGAGGCCTGCAGAGAAAAGCGCACACGGGCTTCCTGTTATAAATGCATATTATAAAGTTGGCTTTTTGCAAATATTAAGGTGAATGCTATAGGTATAATAACTTTGTTGTAAGGATATGGTTTATATTTCTGCCATCAGCAAAACTTAGACATAGTAGTAGGATAGCTGATATATAGTTATGCTTATCATTGAAGGCCTGATTGGTTGGGATAACATTTAGTGAACATATGATGGGGACCCTACTGCTGACATGCCAACTATCAACACCAACCATCTGTGGAAAGTATGGACCAAGGCCCAAGCTGGAGGTGATGATGAAGACACAGCCAAGAAACATGCATGCTCTAAAAAGGTGGACCCAAGGAGGGACCATGATAAACAGTTCCTGGAATATAGAAACTAGTTTGTGGAAAATAGGTTGATGCAGTAGAAAAGGTATTTAAAGAAGGCCTCTGAAGTAGCAGGTTGTGCACTTGGCTGGATGCCAAGTCACCTGGCCAGGCAGCCTGGCTGTATCTTGCTTTTCTGTCTCCTAATTGTCTATTTTTAAAATTTTTATTAAACTTATAAATTTTTCTGAGAAAGTGAACTTTGTTTTTGCACTTCCCAACCATGGCAGCTTGTCTACTGCAGAACCCTCTGCCCCCTTTCTGAACTGCTTTTACACAACAGAGCCAGGGAGAGTCGGTCTGGATGTTCCCAGCTGCACACACACACAAACACCCACACCTCCTACCATTTAAATGGCAAGGAGTAATGAAAAATGGCATGAGATCTGCTTTTCCACACTTACTGAGTTTCAAAATCTGAGGAAAACCAGCTGGTGTCCCCATGTCTTCAGAATCATGAGTGCTCCAAGTTCCATGATGCTTTCTTGCATTTCAGGCATTCAGGTTGCTGGGACCATTGTGGACACAAGTGGTGCTACTGACCAAGAGCAACCAACTGGGGTCATACCATATTTTGGTGAATTTGGTCTGTGGAAGGGACCCCACCACTCACTTTTTTACTGGCACAGTAAATGCTGCTGATGTATTATTTCAGTACAGTAACAACTTCTCTATATTGATGAAAAACTTGTTTGCTTTTCTGATTTATATGGCTTGTGAAGGATTAAAAAAAAAAAGTTTAATAATCTTTGGAACTACCTTAACATTAAAAAAAAATCCTGCCAGAACATCTTTGGGTTTTAGTTCTTTTGCTGTCAGAACCTGACACCAATTCAGCAACTGTCGGGATTTTCTGAGAATGACAATCAGTTTCTAGTACAGAATGTAAATTCTCTTGTTTCATGTTTAATTATTAACAAGTTCAGGGTTTTAAAATGTTACCTATATATATATTTTTCCTCTTTTGCTGTTTCTCTACATGTAAGGCACAAGAGTAACTCATCCTTCTTTCTGCTAAATGTACTTCTAGTTTTTCAAAGGAGATGCTTTGTCCACTAGGAACTGTGTCTCAGCATGCTAATAAAACTCACTTTATGCCTTTAAAATGTTTATTCAAAGTGGCCTGGCTGGCTCACAGTAGCTGTGTGGGTGGACTGTCCTTGGATTTTGTCAACTTAATTTAGTACTGCACAATACCCAGTGATGGAAAACAGCTATAAATTGTCTGTGCGCAGCCATGCATTATTGATAAAGGGTAGAATAAGCTCTACAATTTCTTTATTTGATGTTGTTAGTGCAACAACTGGCTGATTTGTTAAGACGTTTCCCCCTCCTATTGGCAGTAAAATATCTCTTCATTTTGACCTCTGAGGTTTTTGAATTTTGATTTGTATGGGGTTGAAAACTTGCTTTGTCTCCAGTGTTACTAAATGTAATGGGAATATTTTCACAGAGTAGAAACAAACTTAAGTTCAGGGAGAGCTAAGCAAACAGTAAGTTAGACTCTATGCTGAAGACAGGACTTTCCTAATTATCTCAAATATTGAGAAATAGAAAATTGAACATAAAGTCTCACAGTACATTTAGAAGAAAAAATGCTTTAATATACTTCATTTGGCACATGCTTAGAGAAAATGCTTTACAGTGAGTTCAGCGTGCTTTGTAATTTCAGTGTTCCTTCAAAGTTTATGAAAAAATCTCAAGCCTTAAATCTGTCACGCCTTTTTTCCTGTTGACACCTATGATGAGTAGAGACTCTACTGAATATAATTTGCATATAAAACTGTGCTGTAAACTAAACAGTTCTTTCCCTGTAGTTGAATGAAGGTACAATGAACTGCTGAAAACTGGAAATTAATAAATATGTAAGTAAAAATTAACTTGCCTGCAAAACTACAAGGGGCTTAGTCCTCCCAACAGATGTCCAGCATTGAAACTTCTTTTTAAGATATAATTTTTGGAATGGTAGCTTCCCAGAGGTTGTTATTGTAATAGAGCCAAGGGAATGTACAATTTGTGCCAAGGAAATATTGTATTAGAATGATGCAATTTTATTTCCCTCTTTTATGTTTGTAGAAGCATTCCAGACCTCTACAGATTTTTTTTTTTTTTCTTTTTGTTAAAAAAGTATCAGGGTAGGGAATTCACAAGTTATACTGATGTTTATAATGGTTTCTTTTATTCTGTGGGGAATTGGTGTCTATTAGTTTTACTTTTCATATTTTTGCAGTCTCTTAAGATTAGAAGTCATTAAGAAATGAAGTAATTAAACTGTTTGTGTCGTTGCTGTCAGAAGGCAGGAAAAAACATTGGTAAAAGAACTAACATGACTGACAGAGGCTTGCTAGAGATTTACATTGAGAATGACTCATTCTTCAAAACTTTTTCATTTTCTGATGGAAATTGTGGAGTAAATCAAATACAGTGGCTATGAGTGATTAAAATGCAAAACTTATGAATTCTTACTGGCTTTGTAAATCTGACTCCTTTACTGTTAATATAAAAACATTTATCTTAAAGCAGTCTTGAGGCTGTGAATAGTTAAATGAAAGCTTCCACTCTTGAAGAAGGTTATTTTGATATTCAGCATCATTAATTTTGTGGTTTACATAGAAAGCTGTCATGGAAGAGGCACAGGAAATTTTTTCCATAGGTCATCTGGTAGATCTGTGATAATTCAATTGATAAGTCAGTGGCAAATGTTGCTACAGCTTAAATACACAATTCAGATGACTTACACGGTCATCTAAAAATTCTGTGCTGGTTGAAGAGGATACCTTTGATTTGATCCTACAGAAAATAGAAACAATGGGCATCAACTTGCCTATGATTTTGGTTTTGGAGCAACCACGCAGCTGTATTTTTATAGAGAGGGGCAGACTTCAGCCAGGTTACTACAATTCTGTTTGAACAGTTTGGGAATATGAGTGTGTGTGTAATTTCTTCTGGAAAAAAGTATACTTTGGTAGTGATATACAGTTTTGAAAATCCTTTGTTCCTGTTGTTTGTTTGAAAGAGCGTCTTTCACTGGCATTGTTGGAAGCTACTGTCATGAAAAACTGTGAGATAAGGAAATACTCCAGAGTACAATGGGGTTGGATTCTCCTCCACATCTGCACACTCTTTAGGCAGTGCATGGAGGTGTTATTCAGACCTCTTCATTCACCCCCCCTTGGAAGTCCATCAGTAGTCTGACAAACACAAAAGAGCTTTAATGCAATTTGACGTTTATATTCTTCATACTTATAAAACATGCCTTGGTCCAGAAAGGTTGAGGGACTTTTGGAAAGTTAACTAGATTAGAGATGTGCTGTGCAAGTCACCTGAGTGTTGCTTGCTGCCATCCAAAATTCCTGTCCCTTGGGAGGGCCATTGTGGAGGAATGGATGGATGAGGTGGTAAGAGATCAGCTTCACATGACTGATCTCTGCAGGCCATGCTCAAAGTACAGGGACAGCTACAGATGTTGCAAAAATGGCATGATGCAAAAAGACCTGAAAGTAGCTGATTTAAAACCAAGTAAATAAAATATAAAAAGCTTAGTTTTTCTAAGGGAAACCATAGACTTTTCATAGCAATCAATATGAAAAAGTGAGGTAAGGAAGCAATCAGTAAGGAAAAGTGAGGTAGATGACTTCTGAAGAGAAGTTATCTGAAAACTTTCTGTTACTTTTAAGGTGGTATCTCCCATTCCTTTTCAAATGTATCAAAAGAGATTTTTTTGCTTGTTTTTCCCATTATAGGAATTGAGGGGGAGGGAGGAAATCCTTCAATTATTTTTGAAAATCCCTACCTAAAATATTTTATTTTTAGAAGCATAGGAGAGTAAAACACGTGTTTCTGCATCCATCCCCACCCAGGAGTAAAGCCAAGTGCTTTGTCTCTGACAAGCTGCAGTATGCCCTACTATAAGGGAAAGAAAATTACTTTCCCCTCTCATGATACAAAAAGAAAAAAAAAAAAAGGAAGGGAAAAAAAAGAAAAAAAAAAAAAAAGAAGAAGAAAAAAGAAAGTATCAAGCTTATTTAGGTGGGACAAACTTCAGAGGCCTCTTCCAGGTTTGATTATTAGTACAAAACCTGTGTTGGTTCTAACACAGGTGCCTTGTGCTTCCATTACTTCGACCAGCCAGGCTGCAGGGCACACTTGTTCTGTGAATCACAGAGACATCACTGTGGACAAAATCTTTTCTCCTTTTTGTTGGTACACTATATTATCCTCCACTCATTTGAAAGTGATAGGGAATACACTGAATTACTCCCTGATTACTCTCAAATTACTGTGTCAACAGTGCAGTTATCTGCTCTGAGATGCTCTCCGCTGGCAGAAACTGATTCTTACTGAATTCACAGAGAACTTTCAGCTATAAAAGTAAAGAATTCTCTGCAAAACATGCTTTAAGTAGCGCTATGTCCTTGTCTAATGTCTGTAACCCTGGTAACTAATCATGTTTTGTCCTTCTAGAAGACTCTGTTAATGATCTTTCCACAGTGAACTTGACGAGACCTTCTTTGCAAAATGCAGAGCAGTTTTTAACTCTCCTTCTCCCAACAACCATTTTGGCTGGTAATGTTCATGCAGTTTCCATGCAATGTGGTGGTCAAGGCATGTTACTCCTCTGCTATGTGTGCAGAACACAGAAGCTGCAGGTTGCTCTCATGTTTTCCTCCAGTTCCCCTTTCCTCCTCCCTTTTGTGCTACTCTTAATGAGGTGCTAGGGAATGGCAGCACAGATTTTCCCAGTGTACATCAAAGCAAACACATCTAAGCTGGGTGCAGTATAAACAAAACATTGTTAGATATGGCAGAAGAATTGCTACGTAGGGAAAAACTGAGTTATGTTGTTTGGGAAAGTGATTGCACCTCTGGCTAATTACAAAATAATTGAATGAGCAGTTATGTGTTGCCTCACTGCAAGCTTTGAGTATCTGAAATATGACCTGGTTTTTTAGTGCTGAAATTTGCTATGAAATAAAAAATTGAGTAAATAAGATTTGGATCCAGCACGTTCCTCAGCTGTTCTTCAAATTTCCTCACTCTTCCTCCTTGTGGTTTATGGGATATTGTGGGCTGGGATATTCTTGTGCACCTGGAAAACTGAGCAATAAAAATGCAGTTTTGTTTCTGTTGTTTTATTTTGTGCTAGACAAATTGCATTCCTGAAAGCTTTCTGTAGGGTGCCTATAGCAAAGGCAGTGGTGGCGTGTGAGGTTTCAAGATACAGAACAGGATGAAGAACTCCCTTTTAAAGGTACACCATGAATGACCAGGCTTAATGTGTCTTATATCCAAGGAATTTTCCCCAAAAAAGTTTTGAGGTATATAGCACTTTAAGGAGCCTGTGGTTTACTTTGGAGTGAAAACACAAGTTACTTCAGATTTTATTCCAGCTTTTTCTGTTTTCCTTGCCTTGGCCTTGAATGTTTTGGCATCTTTTGTTGCCTTCTTTCCACAGCAGCCTCAGTAGAGGTGCAACAGCAACTATAAATTATTTTCCATGATAAAGAAGGGTGGAAGGTAAAGATGCACATTGTTGCTTCCCAAAGATCAGAATGAAGTCTCACATGCTAACAATGCTGTCAACATGCAAGACAAATCTGGGCACAGGCACTTAGGAGTTATTTTAGCTGGATGTAGTTGGCAGTCCCTGGGGTGTAAAAGGAGAATTTGTCATTAAGTTTTTTTAAACTCTAATAGTTACTATGTTGAAATATTCATCAAAAGCCTTAAAGTTAATTACCTGATAAGTAAACCTGATAAGTAATGTTGCATTGATTTTTCTGAATCAAATTTTAAGCTTCAGCATAACTTAAAAAGTGTTAGTGAAAAATAAGTTTTCCATTCCATTGCTGGAATGCGTCCATGATTCCCAAAGGGTAAAAGAGTTCCTGTGCCAACCTCAACAGAGTAGCAAGAGATTTTATTTTAAGCCTGTCCTCATTGACAGATGGATTGTGGCTTGTTCTGGCCAAATTAGAAACTGTAGGAAAGAGGAAGGTATTTTTTGCGAGGTTACCCCTCATTTGTGAGAAATGCTACCACCCTAAACTGGTCTCTCTGTCATATCACTTCAGGTTAATGGCTCCCTTCATTTTGCTTCAAATTCTAGCTCCTTCTGCTTTAAAAATAATAATTTAAAAAGGCATATTTCAGCAAGATTAATGATGTTTTAAAGAGATGGAGAATCCAGGTGACTGCCTTTCAAAGTCGGTAATTGATGGCAGTTCAATTCAGGGAGGAGTTTGGCTTGGTTAATGTAACTTTACAGCAGAAGTATGCATCTCATTATTTTATGTGTCTGTATTTATTTAACTTTTGGCTGTGCATTTCACCTGTAACATTCCTTTTAGTCGTGACTGAGAGCAGACTAAGCAGGTAATCACAGGTTTAAATGCACAACAGTGTGCCTTTGTTGAGGATGGTTATCTGGGCTTTTCTTTTAATTGAAAATGCATAGAAGTAAGAATCAGTAATGTATTTAAAATGGAAATCTCCTTTTGTATGACACAAAACAATTTTTCTTTATGTTAAAAAGAGCGGGGGCTACTAGGGCACTGTGTCCTTTGCTAGGTATCTGAAACAATTTATGGTCTATCAGTGGCCAAAGAGTAATTGTTCAAACTGTATTGGAAATGGATTTTCTTTTAGACACCTAGGAAAAAAACAGCTCAGAAGTTCAAGGAATTTTGAAGCAAAGGTGCTTTTAAAAACCAGGAGAATTTAGGGGTATATGCTGGCAATGAACTGGTCTGAAGGAGTTGAGAGAGAAGATGATTCACTCTGCAGCCATGACCACCTCTTCTCTATCAGGTTTGCTCCTCAGAAGAAGATTAATTTACTTTCACTCATGCTAGTTCAGCATGAGTTGTGGTGTTAACCTGCCTTTATGATGTTTTTGAACAAGTATTTTTTGAACAAGTGGTTTTTGATGTAAATTATATAAAGATTTCTGCTTGTGCTTTAGAGATGGGCAGAGATGTTTTCTCTTTTTTTAATTTCAAGATTGCTAATGCATTGAGCAACAAAAGCTCTAATCCCAGATTTTGAAAGCAATTATTTCAGCTGTAAAGAACTTCAGAAGTTGACTTTCATGCTTCCTCTTGTGTGGGTGATTAAGAGTTGCCTAACACAGTACTACAAAATCTTCTGTTCTTGGGTAGGGCACTTTCTGAAAAGGCTCTCTGAGAGTGATGGACAGATGATTCATTTAAGTCAGATATGAGCTGACCACAGCAGTTGTTACCCAGAGAACTCTACCCTGAGCCTTGGTCTCTAAATGCAGGTGCCCTTCTTACAGAAAAAGTTAATAACACAGGCAGGAGCACATAATGGGACAGTGTGAGAGTCTGGAAGAAGGGGATAGGAAAAATGTATAGGAGATAGTAGAACTTAAGAGAGGACCACAAGCCCAAATACAGTTCCACTTGTGAAGTCTTTTGATGCAGTGTAATAGTGTATGGATCACAGTGGGAAATCAGTCTGCTGGGAAACTTGGATATTTACATTACTAGAGGTAATACACACAAAATATATCATAACAAGTCTGTAAGGAGGCTGTAAGAGTCCGTAAGAAGAAAGAGATGGAGGATCTGAGAGTTAACAACCTTCATAGCATTCTAATCCAAATGAACAGATTATGACCTATTCCATGTGTGCAGAAAATGACACTATGAAAAGCCAGTGCCCATGAAGGAGACAGAGCAGTCTGCAGCTTTATTTGAATAAAGGGAGAGAGTCCACAGGGGCATCCAGTGGGGTTTCTCTCTTGAGGTGTCAGAGGGTGCAGCCTCCTTTTATCCCAAACTCCCAGCTGCACGTTTCCCTCTGCATTTCCCTATTGGCTGAAGTACTGGAAGGTACAGACTTCCCAAACCCCCTACCCCACATACCCCCTTGAGCCTGTCATTTTATCCCAAGGTTCAGAAGTTTCAGGCTATCTGGGTCCTGGAACAGACTTAGTGTGGACCCATTTGTCTATTACCCTGAAGTTTAGGAGCCAAACTGTCTGAGTTCTGTAACAAACTTGCAACTTGAGGTTGATAAAGACATTAAGATGCATTTCAAAGATATTACCACCCATTCTTCCTGAAGATCCTCACCCATCTAATTGTTTGTAAAGATGTAGCACATCTCTTTCCTATCACATGCTTATCTCCCATTCTATTATTTTTTTTTCATGCTGAAAAACCAAAGTCAGAAATAGTTCCCAGAGGTAAAGTATCATTCTAGTATCATCCTCCTAATTTCTGATAAAGATTCATTTAATGGGGTTTTTCCCAGCTGTTTATTTGGTGGAACAATTTTCAGACAAACCTGAAGAAATAGATTGATATTCTACTGAGGTAGATGGAGTACATTGTAAGTTTGGGGGTTTTTTAAGAAAAAGCAAAGTATATCAAAACAGAGGTGATGCTGTCCTTTGTATGAATCTTTAGCAGTGACTAGGACTCCTCCTCAAACAGGGAACAACTGTCTCTCATCAGGCCAGGGATGAATAGAAAAGAAGAGAAAAGGTGTTTAAAATTATGAAAGCTGTTCAGTTTGTCACTAGTTTGTAAACCCCAAATGTAAGTTGGGAGAGCTTCTGCTTAGTAATGATGTGGTTAAAACTAGTTTATAGTTGGAAGTGTGTTGACATTCAGTTAATCTGTACAGCCTACAGGTGTTTTTGTTTGTAAACCTCATAAATACTGTGGTGGCATTAGAAGAATGAATAACTGGAAAAGCAAAACAAGCTTCAGTAAGAGCACAAGAACTTTGCAGAAGATTTTATTTGTTGTTTTGCTGCAGATGGGTCCTCCCCCATTGTGAGAGAAAAGGGAAAGTAAAAGAAATTTTTCATGTTCTGTAATTTTTTCTTCTGTTTTCCCTGTATATTCTATAACCTGTCTTCCTTGTGTTTTCTCCACTGAGTGCTTCAGAATAGCATTCTGATTCAATAATTGTATTTTATCATTAATATTGCTGCAGCACGTTATTTTGCCAGTGTTCCCATTGAGAAGCAGTAGCATAAAGTGGATTAAATAAGTCCAGGGAACTCACTTAAAGAGCTCTATTAATGTTCTCTCTCTTTGTACCACAAAACATATGCAGGAAAGGAAGAGGTGCAGACTTTAGACAGTCTTCTGGCATTTAGCATTTAGTAGATTTTTTTTCCAAAATTGTTAATGTGTGGAGTTGTCCTTCTGCATGATTGTGCCAAGGTTTGCTGAGCTTCCTCAGCCATGTGTGCTGCAGAGACAGGGCAGCTCTGATCTTGGAGAGCAGCCCTGGCTGTGAGCTTTTCAGTGAGTAGGTGAGTGAGGGGGTGAGTGACCTCCGGCTGCAGCACCTCAGCAGATGGTCAGTGATCACAGTTCTTGCAAGGCTGTTTGTGTTCTTGAGCTTATCAATGAGACTTAGCTGTTGTATATCCTACCCTACTGACAACCTCACAGTTACTGAGATTATAAAACACACACCTTTCTTTAGCACTGGACTTAAAAACCAGATTGACCTTGCTTCCCCCTGCAAATATTTAGCACATGTTTTAGAGTAATCTTTATGGACTGAGTAGGTATCACTCCTATTGAGTGCCAGAAGTACGTATTTGTATTGTACTGTGGTTTTGGAAGGCACAGATTGGACTGGACAGATGTCACAGGAATGCTAGGAAAAGATTTTTCTTTAGGGAAAAAGAAAAAAGAAGGTATATGTGTGAATTCTGCGTAACTGCAGATTGTCCTCCAGCAAGTTCTTTAGGTGGGGAAATTTCCTAGTTTGAGTCGAGGAGGGACAGTTCTGCCCTGGAAAGACAGGGAGAGCAAGATAAATGCACAGTTTGGAAAGTGAGAAATGCTGATTTAGAATGCTGCTCAGAAAACTAACCTGACAAAAGAAAGATTTCTACCATGTTAGTGAAATGAATCAATTGAGTAAGATTTGTAGGGAGAACCCGGGTAATGAACAAGACAGAACATCATGACAGTGCTAATTTACCTTAATTGTTTTCTGTTTTGATGTCCACTGTCAGGGCTTTTTTTCTTCACACAGAGGAATTCCAGGAAATATTGAGTGCTGGGTTTCAGTGTGCAATTGCAAAAGTCCATTTGATTCTTAAGCAGTAAGAACAAAATGTAAAATTACTCAGTTTCATTTCAAGAGACAGTAGCTGTTAATGCTTCAGTCCATAAAAATATTTTCTTAAAAAAATGACTTTCAGGCATGTCAAAAATCATGGGTACAGTCTTTTGTTCATTCACTGTAACCAACAAAAGCTGTTATTCACCAGGCTACTGATAATCTTGGGCACCTGTGATGAGGAAAAGTTAGAATATCTGCACAGACTTTTCAGGCATCTCTATCGGAGATACTGATAGCCATGAATATATCCATATTCTGATTGTGTTCCCTCTTGTTTTGGGAAGCAAGAGATTTTGATTTAGTGATCTAACACAAGCAAGAGATTTTGCAAGTGATCTAACACACTGCATATAAAAACGTGCATATTTAGGAAGAAAATCCACTTCTTTGCAGGAAACTATTGCTGTGCATTTGCAACTTAATCTGTGTGAGTCTGTTTTTCAAAATGGTACATGGTTGTGGAATTCAGGAGATTTTGAGGTGTAACAGTTCCCAAAGCCATGAACCAGTAACAGCTCTGTAGGAGCAGAGTGCTATCCTATATGTGCTTATAAAGATGATTTCAAGGCCTGGAATTGCACTCGGGGCAGATGTGGCAGGCAGTGACCATTAGGTGGCTCCCGGTTATGGAAAATACATTTTCAACTGCACACAGGCTAATTTTAAAGGCATTAGCTGTGTTTGTGTCCTGTCAGGCAATTAGAACCAATCACGAGGCCATAAATTCAGACCTTCTCAGAAGCTGGTAAGTTTTGGTATCCTGAATAGCTCTTCAAGTACTGTCCTGTGCCTGCTTACTTCTGTTGTTGTAAAATGTGCCGTGTTGCAGGCTCTACAAGTGAGTTAAGATGCAGGAAGCATTATTGTCTGTTACCAGGCACTGCAAAATGATTATACAGTTTTATTATCAAAAATATCTTTTCCATTAGAAACTGAAAAGGTAACAAAAACTCTTTTTGACTCCCTCTCAAGTGGAGCAAGCCTGCTGAAAAATTCTGCTGCTGCATTCTAGTTTGTTCTTTAAACTAAAATCTGGTATTAGAATGAGGTAGCAGGTGATACTTACGTCTTCAAATGTGTGGACATGCTGGAAAAACCACTGAGTGGACTAATCTGTCCCATTTCATTCTTTGGGCAATTAATCATGGAAAATAAGAATTGCAATTCAAAATGTTACATGGTTTATGTCTGATGACTAGACTGATTTTTAGATGCTGTCCTCTGTGAAAACTGTCCAGGGACACTGCTGGAACTGCACTGTGGGTACTGCCACAGGTGCTGCTGTGAAGATTTGTGAGAGAAGGCAAGTAAAATAATGGCTGTATGTGACAGTCCTCTGCTTCCTGAGGCTGAAGCAATACAGCACAGCCACAGACTTTATTTCTTCATCTTCCAGACCCCTCCACAGTTTGGATATCTGTGCAAGTCCAGGGAGAAGCCTTGGAAGCATTGGCTTGCCTTGACCCTGAACTGCAAGCAGGACAAACAGACTTTTGGGGGGTACAATGGAGGGAGGTAGGGCAGAGATTTCCTGTCGGTTCATTTTAAAGAGTAGGCACAAGGCAGAGAAGGTGGCAGACCTGACAGTTCATCTGCCTGATGAGCAGATGAAAGGCACCCAGGGGGCCACCAGATTGGGGCAGAGTGACAGGGCTGGAAAGACTTCTTTGCACAGCCAGCGAGGTGAGCTGAGGTGTGTGCAGGACTCTGGAGTTGCAGACTGCTGCTGGCTGTCTGCAAGGGGGTGCCTTGCTGCCTGCTCTGCTCTCTGCCTTGTCTAGGGAGCAGAGGTGGTGGTTTTCCTAGCAACTTGCATGCCAATGCACAGACCTCCCTTCTTGAAGGAGAGGTTGTGGAGGAAATGGGGCCCTTTTTTCCTTTTGGTCCATTTGTATCAAATAGCTTTCTGAAGGAAAGTAGGGCTGCTGGCTTGGGTTTCTGTAAGGGAGGAGATAAGATTTTAAAAAACTGAGATGATAAGAATCATATATCAGTGGCAAAGTACAGACAAGCTGCTAGGAATAATGTTATTTATTGTGGAGTTTGGTGCCTTACCAAGAGACAGAATGCAGATAAATTTAAGTAGTGTTTTTATTTCAGCCAACATACACAGTTTATATCAGGTCTGGTATGCACGATTCCCCATGTGTCTTCTGTGAGGGTTACACACACAAGGACATTCTAGGGAGCACTGTCAAAATGGTTTAATTTCTGCAAGACTGCTTGGGTACTCTGTCCTTATTTGATGCTCTACATAGGATATATGGAAGTATAGTTAAGAGTTTGCTGCACAACTTCAGTCATTGCAGGTTAGTAATGAACAACTGTTCCACTGGTGGAATGTTCTTTCGTTAAGAGAATTTTGTGTTAATACAAAGTGCAGTAGTTCATGCTTGAAAGCATTTTCATAAATCTCCATTACAAGCCTGTCACCAGATGCATGTAACCTAGGAAGGAAACCAAAGACTTTAGGCACACATGGATCATGGGAAAATTAGTCTAAACTGTCTAAACAGGAAAGACAGTTTGGCAGGTCTAATGTGCTTGTGTGATTGAAACTCCTGGTTCCTTCTGTGTTTTCTACAGACTATTAAGGACTTTCTACAGTCCTTAATAATAAAGAGAATTATTTTGGCAGAACTGTTGTAGGTTTTAGATTACAGCAACAACAGATATGAGAGAAATCTCCATGTTGGTTTGCTGGGTTTTTTTCTTTTATGAGGTTTTGCATATGTATTTGCATGTCCAAATTTTGAGTAATGAGAAGGTTAGAAGTTGCATTTAAGCACTGTTTCCATGTGTGTATATTGGCTTCTTGACTAATTCTGTCAGTCGTTCTACTGTCTCCTGATATTTATGCATAAAAGCACAACTTGCTTCCAAAATAATCACAAGTTTTGAAACTTGGCTTTAAAGTTTACAAAGCATGGTTCACTTCACAATGAAATCATTAAAGGCAGTTATATATAATGAGACAGTTCCCAGGGGATTCTAAGTCATCCATATCAATGCTGCCAAAAATGCTAGGGGGAAGAGGGGAGTGGGTAGACCTTGGCATTATTTATGGGCAACTGAGACTTACAGCCTTGAACTGGAAGGAAATCAGAGGTAACACTGCAGTATTTGTCCTCAGCCCAGGAGCACCTGAGCAGCCTGGATCCCATCCTGAGAGTTAGACAAAGCCCTCTATGGGACACCTGTGTGACAGCAGAGCTGGCACCATCGTGGCCCTTCAACACTTCTCCTAATTCCTGGTGCCCTCTGTGCTCTGAGCAAAAGTACATCTCCAGTGAGCGCAGCAGCCACTTGCTGGTGGGCACTTGGAATCCTGTGTCATCCTGGAGTCCCTTTGTGTGCTTGCCTGCAGAACAGGTCTGGAAGCCTGACAAGAGTTTTTATCACTGTGCAGTACTTGCTGTGTGTCTGAATGTAGCAGTTCCTGCTCTCTCCATAGGCCTGCTGGCCTCCTTTGGCTGCAGTGGGGCGTTGCTTATGCTGTTACACTCAGAAGCATCATCTCTACATGAGGTTACCCACCCAGCACAGCATTTTAATCCAAATGAACAGATTATGACCTATTCCATGTGTGCAGAAAATGACACTATGAAAAGCCAGTGCTCATGAAGGAGACAGAGCAGTCTGCAGCTTTATTTGAATAAAGGGAGAGAGTCCACAGGGGCATCCAGTGGGGTTTCTCTCTTGGGGTGTCAGAGGGTGCAGCCTCCTTTTATCCCAAACTCCCAGCTGCACGTGTCCCTCTTCATTTCCCCATTGGCTGAGGAAGGTACAGCCTTCCCAAGCCCCCTACCCCACTTGCCCCCTTGACGCTGTCATTTTACCCCAAGGTTCAGAAGTTTCAGGCTATCTGGGTCCTGGAACAGACTTAGTGTGGACCCATTTGACTGTTACCCTGAAGTTTAGGAGCCAAACTGTCTGAGTTCTGTAGCAAACTTGCAACTTGACGTTGATAAAGACATTAAGACCCATTTCAAAGATATTACCCCCCGTTCTTCCTGAAGACCCTCACCCATCTAATTGTTTGCTGATGGTGTTACACTCAGAAGTGTTGTCTCTACATGGTGTTACCCACCCTGCACCCAAGGTGATCCACACACTTGCTTCTGTCTCTTTAGGGTTTTCCACAACTCATGGCCGTGTCTGTTCTAGAGGATGGAGCGTCCTTGGTCAATCTTTCCAAAATGTGCAGAATGAGTCTTCAGATCCCCTAGAAAGATACTGTACATGTACATCTATTAGCTGTCAGATGCTTTGCAGGACTGACAGTTTCGACCAATGTGAAAAAATAGGATTGTTCTTGATTTTGTCTGCATTGGATTATTTAAAAAAAAAGTTAATACCGAACAGTGTTAATACTGTACAAATCATTCTGCATTGGCTTCAATATCATATGCAAGAGTATTAGTCTAAGTGTTTGGACAACTAATTAATCAGTCTCCTGCTAGCCTCCTTGTCTCCTAGTACAGAAACCACAAGAGGTGAGCTGACAGAAGGGTGAGCAGAGATAGAATTCACAGGTCTGTGCAGTAAGTGCAGTTACTGAAACCCAGAGATTCATCCATGGCATTTGTGAAGAGGACACAACGATACCTGAGTGAGAACCATGCACTCTGTGTGCACAAGTCTGCTTGCTGCACCTCTGCCTGCAGGTGGCACATGATGCAGTTTGGGATTCATGCATTTTCATGGTAAACCTGGGTGAACATTTTTAAAAAACATATATGTCAAAGGCTTTGCTTTTTAAGTGTTAGTGGGCAGAAAACTGCTCCAGAGGCTTGGCTTTCCTTTCCTTGGCCCTTCCCTTGCTGAAAATTCTGGTGCCATGCAGTAGGTAGCTCAGCAGAGAAGAGGGTGCTGCATGAAATAATCATCAAGATACAAAACTTAGAGTGAAGAAAAGCCAAGAATGAACAAAGAAACCTTCAGAAGTTCCCAGGAGTCTATGTAACAGTCGTGAGGAGGGTGAGCAGCCTCAGCAGTTTGGCAGCAGGCACCTCTGTTTTTCTCAAGAGCCAGACTGCTTTAGGACTCAGCTATCAGGTAATATCAGTGTAAATCTGCATGAGTATGCCCTGAAGGATGTTCTTGCTCTCTGTTCAACAGGATGGCCTCCTTTGCAAACACTGTTTTTCATAACAGAGTGGGTATATAAATAAATCATTATAATTAGAAAGATGTGCAGATTTTCCTCTCCATCTCAGAAAAACAATTTTTCAGTACAGCTTGCTGTGGAAGTGAAAAGATCCTTTACTGCCTAGTCTGTGATAATCCATAGATTTGCCAGGCTTCTCTGGGGAGCCTGTTCCAGTGCCCAACAAATGCATAGTTTAGATTAGGCATTCCTTAGAAAAATGCCCTATTGGTAGATGAACACCCCCACAAACAAGGTCTGTCTGTGGACACTTGCACAACCTGATGGAGAACTGGGAAAATATTTCCATACCTTTGAAATTTGGTTAGCAATTATGGATAAGTTTTGGCATGTGTCTGGAGATGGGATGCAGAGCTTGTGCCTTCTTTGAAATGGTATTCCAAAATGTTTAGAAATGCTAAGTGTTGATTTCTTTAAAAAAAAAAAAGGAAAGCAGGAAGCCAGCTGTCTGGAATGCTTTCAGAAGTGCAGGTATGCTACATTATCCTTAGGCTCTTTCTGGAGTTGCAGAGTTTAGCATGCATTTGTCCATAAAAGGATAAGGTTGAATACTTCAAAATTACATAGTCACTTAAACCACTTCTGTTAAGGCTGCCACTAGTGGAAGAAATTATCTGAAGTGGTGCTTTCCCTCTGTCACTTTTTTCTGCTTTGTTTATACAGGTGTGTCTCTACTGGATCAGGTCAAGGTCCACAGGGTTCAGGCTGTTCCTGACAGTGACCAGAGAAAAGTGTCCAGGGAATATAACATAAGAACAGGGTAGGCACATGGTATATTCCTAGAATATACCACTAATTGCTAGCAATTTGTAGTCCAGCACTTTCTTAAACCACAAGAAGGTATTTGTTTGTTTCAATAGCCTTTGGTGGACAAATACCATGTATTTTTCTTCCATCTGAGGTTTTTAAGTGTGGGTGACTTTTAGCACAGTCAATAACATCCTGTGGCAAGGAGTTTCGTGAACTACTTCGGTTTTGTGAATGCACCTCATTTTTGTTTTTTTCTTTTTATCCTGCCTGACAACCCTAGTTTTTGCAAACTTGGGAAACATTTGCTTCCTGTTAAATCTGTTCATCATTTTTAAACCACATATTTAATGTCTTTTTAATTATGCGAGTTTTTTATTTTCTCTCATATCAAAAATCCAAAGAATATCCTGAGGTACCTGTGTACAGGTACCTGTACTTTGGAAGGTACCCACAAGGATTATGGAGTCCAACTCCTTGCCAGGCACAGGACACTGTAATAATCACAGCATGTGAGTGGTGCACTGAGAGTGTTGTACAAATACCTCTTGGACTCTGTCAGATTTTGGGTTGTGGCCACTTTTCTGGGGAGCCTGTTCCAGTGCCCAACAACCCTCTGGGTGAAGAACCTACTTGGTTTTCCTTGCTGCTGTCAAAGGCTTCTTGCTAAACTGTAAAAATATAATTGTGCAACTTCTAGATATATTTCTTTTGTCTTCCATTTTGAAGTATTTTCAGTATTTCTAGCATTGAATAAGGAGGAGGGGGGTAGGAATCAAGGAGATCCTGTTCTGCTTGTGCATACAATAGCAGAGGTTAGGGATTTTGCATATTTAACAAAGACTTGCATGTTTTTTTCATAGCATTTGGTAGTCATTGTTTTAGTGTGAGAGAGAAGGAAACTCTCTGACAGTGAAATTCCTCTCCTTCCTTGCAGCTCAGGTTTGATTTCTTAATTGCCATATCATCAGCAGCATCACCACTCATCAGCTCTGCAGATGGTGAGACCTGAGTTGCCAATCTTGTGAGCTGGCCAAGGAGTTGCCAAATCCTCCTCCCTCCCAAACCAAAAGGCTGCTTCCCTTCTCACCAGCTGTATGACTGATCAATTTTTCAGCAGGACTTGTTTGCAGGATAAAATGTCACTGAGGAGTCTGCTTGGTACTAGTTGACCTAAGTACTCTCCCTCCAGGCTGTGACCTGGTGGCCACTGATGGGCTGTGGGAGGCTGGACCCAGGTACAGAGATGCAGGTAAAGTCTCCCAAATTCATTCTATCAGCTGACCTCTGTGACTTTGAGAGAGACTAACAGATATGCACCATGGCCTCTGCAGCTGGCACAACTGGTGGTGACTGCCTTCATGACAACTACTGCTGTCATCTTAGTGACCACGGTGTCTTTGACTGGGTCATTAAGACACTTTTTGCTAAGTTCACAGAGGTGAGGGTTGGGGGTGGTTTTGGATAAAGGCTCAGCTGTAGGTCACGGATCTATGCAGTTTTAGACAAAGCTTTTCTGTTACTGAAGGACTGTAGAAGTGTAGATAGGAGTGACTGGTGCCTTGTCCACACACAGCTAATTGTGGTCTTTTGGCCACAAGGGTGACAGGATTTACCATAGGATTTACATAGTCTGTGCCATGGACTAGCTTACTTTTCTCTGCAGTACAATCCATGCCCCTGGGAGCAGACTCTGTCCTATTACCAAGCAAAAAAGCCTTGTAATTCCACTTGAAAGAAAGGTGCCAGACTGGGGCATGTCCACTGACTGCTGATCTTACCTCTCTGAGCTGTTCAGCTGTGCAGTGAGCTAAGTCACACAGAAAGCAACTGCTTTCCATGGTATACAAATACTTACGTGCTCCATGGGATCCCCTCCAGTGATTTTTAAGAGACAGCAGAGAAACCCTCTAATATCTGATAAAAGTGCAGTCTCCTTCAGATTGTGCCAGTAAGTCAGGAAAGAATTTGTTCTTTTAAGAAGCCTTAGACTCCACACCTGTGTGATTTTTGTAAACTGGTGGAACTTATTTCCTTATAACAAAATTGGAAGAACTTTCCATTATGTTCTGGCAGGCTGTTGAGAGAGTGAGCATCACTGGGTCAATGCTCTCAACATCTCCAGTCCCAAGGTGGGAAGTAAACTCATGCAGAAGTCTTGCTCTAAGGAGAGCCATTTTTCATTGCAGGAAAAGCACTCTGATCTCTCAGGGCTACTGAGCAATGTAACTGTGTTATTGTCCTGCTCAAGAGCCATTCATAGGGAGGCTTATTTAGACACTGGGTATAATTTTTTCATGACTAATACAGCACATAGTAAAAATCACAAGTGAGCAGGCTGCTGATCTAAGGACTTTTTTCACTATTACAGGTAGGTTTTTTTCTGATGCCATACAGAGGAGGGCATTAATTTGTGCACAAACATTCCTGCTTTTCATACAGAAAAACTCAAAACACTAAAAGCTGGATGCACTCAAGGTTCTGCAAAGGCATCACTTTACCCCTAGTGAAACGCAAGGGTCATGGATTATAAATGTCATGTAACTTGGGCATATCATCCAAGAGGCAGGTTTCATCATTTTCCTCATCAACTTTATGAGTTGGTGGAGAAAGCCAGCAGGCTCCTGCAGTGCATTTTGACCTGGGCTCTTGGGAGGAGCTCCATCTTTTCCCATCCTAGACAGAGGAAGGCCCCCTCACTGTGGGGGGATATTTAAGGGGGAGCTAAACGTTAGAGACACGAAAGCTCCTTACTTAAGGAGTAACTTAACAACCCATACTTAACGCTATACATCTTTTTTGGGCACTGGAGAGTGATGCTGAAACAGCCAGACTCAATGCCTAGTTGGCAATACGATTTCCTTGCTCATCTTGCTGACCAGAAAGGTGGCTAAGTAGCCAGTGCAGATCCCTCAGCATCCCACGATGACCTGCTCTGGCAGGATGTACAGCACCCAGTGACCAGGACCACTGTCCCACAACCCTGCCTTGCCCCCAGCAGGTAGATGGGCAGAAATTGGCCCAAGATGCTGCTTGCTGCCTTACCCTGCTCACTCCTGTCCCTCTGTGCCCTCGGCAGCAGTGGCTCACAAGCCACTGCAGGAAGCGGAGAGCTGTCTGACCCTTGTCCTGTGCAGTTTGTTTTTGACAGCTATGACAGCCAGCAGAGCTTTGGCTTCAGATGTAGTGTAATGATTAGTGCAACTCACAAGTAGTAATTTTGTTGTAACATCTGCCATCCTCTTGGGGTGAGGCTGTGTGTTTTACCCGTGGGCTGACAGTTGCTGGATGGATTTTGTTAGGTTCCCAGACACACCCTGCTCTCTGTATAATTGATGTGCTTATTAAAAGGGAACAGAAAAACCTCTTCTGTTCCCAATACCTGGTTTAATAATAAACTCTCATTTTGGTCTGTGAATGAGTCTTTTTTTTTGCAGTTCTGATCTCACACCTTTGGGCTATTATGGTCTGCAGTTACAAAAGTAGAAGATAATTTTTGTTGGCCATTGAAAATACAGGAAAAGGGTTTTGCAATTTTTTTCTCTTTTTGCTGCTTTATATGGGAGAAATATGCTGAAAATCTGCTCCCTTAAAACTAGCAGTTTCATCCTTTTTTAAAAAAAACCCAACAACTCAGCTTCTTGCACTAGATGGCAGTGTGGATAGTTCAATGGGAAACTTGTTTTATTTAGAAAAATCATAAGATTGATGATAAAAACTATTCAACATAAAAAATCCTTTCTAGTGATGGCAAAATGACTTTTTGTTACTTGTCCACCACATATTTGTTCTGGGGAAAAAAGTGTATTCCAGGTCTGAAAAGCTTGTGTAGGAGGTGCCAGTTTTCAGAGTTGCAGATTATTGCATTATTCTCCTTTTAGTTTCTCCTCTTACAACTCAGAAGAGCTGAGGTCCTGCAGGGCTGAGTGTTCATCTACACAATTCTAAAGATGTGTTGCTGCTGTCCTGCAGACACAAGCCTGAGGAGGATTCTGCTGAGTGAAGAGGGACAATTACTAAATATTGAGAAGTATGCTAAAATGATTGGATATGATGACACATTATTGGTCAAGGGTTAGCAGTGGATGAATAGGTGTATCAAGTTGCAGATATCTTGAAGAAACCTATCAAATTATCAAAACTAAGCCATAATTAAGAAAAATACAGCATCCTTCTACACATGTGAAATACTAAACACAGTAGATAAAATTAATTAAATCAGGATGCTTGCCCCATACCTGAGTGCCAGTGTGAGGGTAAAATCCTGGTGAACACCAGCAATCTTCTACTGAGATTCAGTAGTGCTGCTTTTCATTGAAAGAAACTGAAGGGCAGACCTGGAGAGACATGGTATCTGAAACTCTTCTCTGACTAGATGGTCATGAACCTGTTGGATCCTGGGAAAAACAGTGGTCCCAATTCTGAGCCTTTTATGCCAAGGCACAGGTCTCTGAGATGGTGGGGTTTGTGGTCCCACATTTTCCCTTTGGCAAGACATGTTTACCCAAAGAGAGAAGGGATTTCACCTGGAAAGAAAGTCTAGATAACCAATGGCAAATCCACTTGCATTTATTTTGAATTAAGTTAAAAAACTGCTATCTGGTTCTACTCAACTTACCCCTTAGGTATAATTAGAAAAAGTACCATGCAGGCACCTCTGCAAAATTTGTCTTAGATGTGTAAAAGTGTATTTTCACCAAGTGTTTTGTGGTACATCCTTTAGCTCTCATACATAATGCAAATAAGAAATTAGGATTAGTGATTTGAGACTGATTATCAGAAAGTTTTTAAGGTAAAGCTAATTATGTTGTTAGGGGAGAATTATGAAACTTTTAATTGCAAATAGGTATCCAATACCTAGATACTATTACACTAAAGTGACAGCATCTTTCCATGGCTTGTGCTATCTGTATGAGATAAAAGTATAAAAGATAAAATAATCATAAAAAACCCTCAGAAAATAAACAGTAGGAATAAATCTTGGCTTGCACACACGTAATGTTATATGTGTCTATATAACAAAACTTTGCAAATAAAAATGCATTTTGTTTTTGTAAAAATACTGAGAAGAGAGCAAGCAGGTTTGGGAAAAAGAAAATTATTTAATTGATCTTCTTAATGTATTAATTATAAAATACATTTTATTGTTTAATATATACTAAATATGTTTTAATGTTCTATATTAAATATACCTAAAATATTTAAAGGGTTTTAATCCTTAACTAGAAATAAAATGGTCAGAATGCTGAATTTAACAAGCTTAATTTTTGTATTTGCAAGATCTGTATTCTTCCCTTGTTTTGTTCAGATGTCTGCTGGTAAACACACTGCATTATTCCTTAGTATGAATACAACTCAGAATTTGTCCACAAATGAATGCTATTGGAATGAGTAATTATTCTCTATTGTCTACTGCTCTTTGCCTATTGTTTATTAAGCTTGTTAATATAAAGTTTCTTAGGCAGAAATTGCTCTGTGGTATAGGCAATTAGATACTCAGATGCAGATTACATTTCTTTCAAGCAGAGAGAACAAATTGAGTGGCATTTGCTTGCCCTCTCTAAATGATTGTAAGGGCCACTGCTGAGGGTTAGTCTGTATTTCAGTGACTTGAAGGAAAATTTGCAAAATGCTGGTGCTGTGTCACAGCTGTGTCCTAGACAGTGATTTAAAGTATATCTGTGGGGAGACATAGCGGGCAAAAGAGGAGCCCAGATGTTAGAAAGGAATTTCTTATGCAACTGTTCTGCTTTGCCTGAGTAGCAAAGCTAGAGGACTGTGTAAAACAATTGCTGATTGGACATGAAACTCTTCCAGGGAATCCTTGTGGTTGAAAAAGGGCCTTCTTCTGAGTACAAGATAACTGAAAACAAAGACAAAGATTAGGCTCTTGCTAAAGAAGCACGTTGCATCTAAGCAGAGCTTGTGACTGCAGCCTCAGCTCACCTTTCTGATGGTTCTGCTGGGCAGAGAGTTGGTACCAGTCTGTGGTTCTGCTGGTGCCTGCTTGATTTCTCACCTCTGCTTTAGCTCCCCTCCTCAATGTGTTCTGCCACAATCCACAGCCATGCTGGAAGTTGCCATCCTTCATTCTACTAATAAAACTGGACTTCCAGCCATTTAAATAATGTCACTTTTTGCTTAACTGTTTAAGTAATTATTGTAGTTTAAACAAGGGCACAGTTCATTCATCTGAGAAGATACTGTGTTATCTATTTTAAATGTCTAGGATTTTGCATAAGTGCAGAAAAAGACAATCTCTACCCTTATCTTGTTTTGAGATAGATAAAGAGGTTAGTGCCACAACATATTATGTGGTCAGATTAGAGTACACATATATAAGTGTCCAGCTGTCCTTCTGAAATGAACAAGCAGTGACAAGTTTCAGAGCAAAATTTAGGAAAGGTATTCTGGGTAAAGACAATGCAGCTGGTTGGGTACATTAACTGCACATGTCCAAGTTGGTTTTTTTTAAAAAAGACAAAGAGAAAAGATGCTTCAATTTTCACCTCACACAAACCATCTGTTTTCTCTGCCCATCTTCTATTTGAAAAGGATAACAAGTGTGTATTACTTTTTCTCCTCTCCTTTTTTTAGCAAAAATAAAAATACATTACTTTCTCGTTTGTTTCTCTTTCATTATCTCCTCTACCAGGACATTATTGGCACTGTACACAGTATAGGGAAATATTTCTGGATGACAATTTCTCCAAGGGTGCTTATTAAGAATTATTGCTTTTTATTTCACACTGTGGTGCTAAACAAACAAACAAATAGAAAATCCAACCCCTCCTTCCAGCTGGGAGTTACAAATTACCTTAAAAGTGAGCTAGCAGTGCCAATGAAAACTGTGGTCTACCAAAGATAAATGGGAATGCATACATGCTATAATATAAAAGTTACAGAAAATGGAGTAATAACTGGTTTATATTATACTGTAACCACTGGGCTGAATGTGCTTGAAGTCAAGTATATTTCTTGACTTAAGAATGAGTAAGAGAAGAGGAATTTGTTGACAGGAACAATTGTTTAATGTGCCTTCACTAGGGGCAAAAGGAAGCTTGATTTGTGCAGCTGTGTCTCACTGATAGGACATCTGCAGAAGTGAAGCCTCTAGGAAAAGATTGGGTTATTGCAAAGAAAACTCTGCCCAGCACTCTCAGCACAGTGTTTTAGAAAATTGTCTTGATTACATACTGGTTAAATTAATTTGAACATATAGTTTCTTGAAGAAGTAGACATAATACTGGCAAATGAGATTTTATCTGTTGATTATTTACCATTTGTCAGTAAATAAGATTGATATTACTGCCAGGTTTTACACTGGCCTTAGCCAGTTCTGCCCTCAAAAGTTTAAATTGTCCTGAAAAACTTGTATTTTGCACGTAGAGCAAAAAAATAGATATATCTTCTTATTTTATGTACTGAGTCTTGGACTACTTAAAGGAAAATGGTCACACCTTATAAACACTAGAGGCATCTGCAGCTGAAAATGTGGGTCTGTACTTTGAATGCTTTGTCCAGAGAGGTTGTCCAGACCAAGCTTAGGAAGTGAGTAGCAAAGTTAGAGTTTACAACTTTGACTTCTCTATCTGGGAGAATTTTTGTCTGAAAATTCTGGTTTCATTTAATGAAGTACAATCATTCAGTCATTTTTTGGGCAATGAAACCATTTACACACCTAGAAACAGACCCGTATGTATGAGGTCAGCCACAGTGTTCTCGTGGGAGCTCACAGCAACTGCTCTGAACCTGGGCTCAACTCTGCTGTGTATTTACTGAAACAGCTGCTTATCAGTTGGCATGGGTCACTGCTTTCACATTTTTACCACAGATGCCTGGGGAAGTTGGGTGTTTGTGCATCCTGTGCTTGCCTATTGTTAATATTCCCTCTGACATTCTGCAAAATAGAGGGGAATAATAATAATAATACCTTGTGCTTGCTGTTAGCTTTCAGTTTATCAGCTCCCTGGAATAAAGCTAAAGGTAATGACTGGGCTGGAGGGCAGGATGGGGCAGCCCAGGCTTTGGTTTGGGGCACATGCATGCTGCCTTCAGCAGGTCCCAGTGCTTCAGGCTGGTCTGGGAAATAAATTGCTCGATTAGTAGCTTGGCAGTGTCTCCTTGTGGGCGTTTTTGCTGCTGTTTTCACTCTCTGAATGGCCCTGTGGCGAGATCTTAACCATCTTGCAGGAGCAAAGGCAAGGCACTGCAGACCAGTAGGGTGCAGATCACAGGCTGTGTGGGAGCACAGCATCTCCTGTGAAACTTGCTCCCTGCATCTTGGGAGGCTTACAGATCTTGGTGTTTGGGTTGAAATTCAGAGGCTTTAGGAGTGTTAAAGTGTAGCAGGCTCACCTAGTGCGTTGCTAGCCTAGCTGCTTTAATGGATTCCTGCCTTTTGAAAATCAGACAGGGGACTCACTATTCCATTAAATCTTGCTGTTAGCTGCCTAGTCTCCATATTCACAAAGAAGATGTTCCTGGCAGAAACAGCATTATCTTTTGGCTTGCAACATATCTCCCTATCCTGTTTGAATTGCATTGGTTGTGAATATTGGGCGGTCTGCTGCAGCACCTGTGGTATGGGGGCAGGAGTTACACTCCTGCCAAGAGCAGAGGTTTTTCCCTGCTTACACCTTATACATAGAGACTCAGAAGTTTTCTGACAGAAGTTTGCTAAAACTAGCCACTAGGATGCCATAAGTCATTGTGATGCATTTTGATTTTGTCATATACATAAGTAACAGTCATTTAATCAACAGATCTGGCAAGATCAAGAACAGGACTGATTAGGACACAAAGAATAGACAGTAAATAAATAAAAATAATAAGTAATCTCATCTGGGATTAGAGGTTGGTGTGAGAGAGTTGGCAGGAAATAATTAAAGCGCATTTACTGGGAGATATGTTTATCTTTTATTCCTCCTACTTTTCATTAATGCAAATTTCCGCCCATGCTGTAACTATGAGCTGGTGCAAAACACAGCTGGCCCTGAGGGATAGTAAGAAGCATGATGTTTATTCCCCCCACTACTCCCTTTAGTGGTTGCTCTGTAGAGGTATGCACTGCTATGCCCACTGATGATTTCAGCAAATTTGAGAATGAACTGTGTAGGTTCCACCTGATTGGAAGCAGAAACCACATGCCTTGATACCAAAGCTGAAAATAAAAAAAAGTAATTGCTTTATAGTGTCCCACAAATAAGTTTTAAGTGTTGTGGTTTGAATGTTAGGAGTTAATTTTTGCTGTCATTAATCACTATTTGGATGCTGAAGAGGGCAACATGGTAAGCTTTTTAATGAAGTCATTTTCTGGAACTATGAGACTTTGTTTAAAAAGAAAAAAGCTAATTTTTGTTGAAAATGTGATCACCATTGGGGGTACATTGGAATAACTTTTGTTCTTGTGAAAACCATCTTTTGTTCTGAAATAATCTGTCTTGGTATTCTGAAATCTCACTCTGAGGTGCTATTTTTCTTTGGGACCAGGTCTTTCCAGGTTTCTTTATACACAGAATAAAGCTGTGCAGCTGCCACTCGGTGATATCACACAAGATTGCAGTTGCATTGTGGAGAGTGTGTCCCACTTTTGGAGAGAGGATGGTGTTCAGTAGCCCAGATGGATTTTGTTACGATGAGCTCTATTCACAGAATCTCTAGGTTGGAAGAGACGTCCAAGATCATTGAGTCCAACCCAGCCCTAACACCTCAACTAAACCGAGTGCCACATCCAATCTTTTTTTAAACACATCCAGGGATGGTGACTCCACCACCTCTCCAGGCAGATCATTCCAATACTTTATTATTGTTTCTGTGAAAACCTTTTTTCTAATATCCAACCAGTATTTCCCTTGGTTCAGCTTACGACTCTGTCCTCTCATTCTGTCAGTTGCTGCCTGGAGAAAGAGCCCAACCCCAGCTGAGCACAGCCACCTTTCAGGGAGTTGTGGAGAGTGATGAGGTCACCTCTGAGTTTCCTTTTCTCCAGGCTGAACAACCCCACCTCCCCAGTAACAGCAGTTCATATTGGCAAGACCACTGCTTCTCAGTGCTGCAGAGAAAAGATCTCAGGAATCTGTCATGCTCATCATGAGTGATAATGTGTATGAGCACAGTGCCTCGCTGAACATGCAGACCTACAGTACTGTGCTCTGTGTGATGAATGGGTGAGACTAATAATGTTTCTGAAGGACTGTCCAAGTATCTTTGAGCTGCTTGTTGCCTCTAATTTTCTTCTGTCCTCCCTTCAGAAACAGACAAATGGAGTAACATCGAATTTCAAGTAATTACAAAGCTCAGTCTGCAACAGTTATTTTTCTGGAACTAACGCCTTTAAAGTTGTTCACAGGTAGAAAGTAATTTACTTCTTTAGATAGCAGTTGTCTCCATCATGAGTCAACTCTATCTTGCAGTATTTATCAACACTTTTTAATAAGATGAAATTTATATTTACAGATATATTCATATGCATAGAGTAGCAGTGATTCCTAAAGGTTTTTTTAAAGCGTGTTTCCATCACTCCTGCTTTGAATGCTTTTTTGTTGTTGCAGCAATGTAAGAACACACTAGTCTCATGGGAGAGGCTGGCTGGTGTCTTCACAGGTCCAGAGAGTGTAGGGAGTGATTTCTGCTGTTCTGTCCCACCTAGCCTTAAAAACCTGTGTGCTGCTGAGAATGAACAAAATGTTCTCTCCACAGTTGCATTCTTTCTGCCACTGTTCACTGCTGCCAAGTCAATAAAATGAAAGTGGAATTTTTTCAAGCTGTCTTTTTTTCTTCCTTTTTTTTTTTTTTTTTTAACCTTCCCTGCTTTTTGGTTTCTGAGCAAAGAGCTGCTGATGCCAAACATTATACCTGTTCAGGTTTTGCCTTCCCACATTGCCTTGCTAATTGGCACTTCTGGGAATGTTTGTTTCTGCAGCTTTTTTTGAGCATAGCAGCCGCATGTAAAATCTTTCAGGAGGGGAGGATATGGAGTGGTGTTCACATGCACAGCTGTGTTTATTTCCGTATGAGCTAAAAACTGCCCAGCTCCACAATATACAGCCATAAAGGGAGCACCACCAGAGCAGCTGTAGGTCACCTTATGTATGGAGTCAGGGTTTATGTGCCTGTCCTGCAACAAGGCCAGCTGCCTCAGGCCTCAGCAGAGAGGTAAACACCATGAAGAGCAGGGTGCTTGTGGGTGTTGCTGAGCTGATAGGGAGATGATGGTGGGAGGCACCTTGAAAACCTTGATTCATATCTATAGCTCTTGTGTGAGAGGCCAACTCCTACTTGAGACAAAAATCTCATTAGTTATGGACCAAGAAATCTTGCTGTTAAACAGTGATGCTAAGAAATTTGTTTCAACTCTTCTTTATGCTACTCCTTTCTCTGCAACTGAGAGCAAAGCAGATGACAGAGAGGGATGTTCACATATCTTGCAGCTCTGGTAGTCTGTGCTGTAATTTGATTATCAGCAATTCTCCAAGTAAGCTTTGAAAGTCCTTTTCTGCTTCTGCAAGTCCTGCAATGAGCTCCCTAAGGAAAATGAAGGACAAATACTGCTGAAAATTTGCAGTATTTTTTTGCGCTGCAGTGTCCGCCACTAAGTTAACCCTTCCTATTTCTATCACACTTTTTCAATAAAGTATTCCAGTATCCGAGTTATAATACAATAAAATAATCTTGATTTTGTTATGTTACTTCACAGTATGTTAAGCTCCCATGTAGTTATTTACAACAAGGGAAAAAGCCACCCATCACAAATTTTGGCAGCAATCATAGCTACCTAGTTATTATTCTAGAGCAACTGTTGAAGTGTGATTTATGCACCAAACAACAAACACCACAATTCTCTTAAAATCAGCTGAGCGTTGGGTTTTGTTGAGCAGACAGACACATTTGAGATCTTATGCTGCAGTTACAAGACTTCAGTTACGGATAAAATCTGCAACCATCCACTTTTTTATTCACTCCAAGCTGCAGGCATAGTTCACAGCGTAGAAGTTGGTGTGACTTGGCACATCAACTTGTGAGGTGCATGTTGCCCAGTAAGGCTTGACTAAATTTTAGACATGTCCATGTTTAGCATTTGCTTTCCTAATTCTGGTGGGAGTGGAGACAGTGCAAACTGAGTAAGTTTCCATAGGGGTTTTGTTTTTTAAGTGCCATTTAGCTTTCTTAAAATTGGCATTTAAAGAGCATGCCTTACTTGACAGTTGCTGATGAAAGTAGAGCCCTCCAAGGCTCATGTGCCTGAGTTATGATATGAATTTGGCTACATTTAGTAGGAAACTAATTCTGGTTTTCACCCCTTAAGAACTTAATTTTGATGTGTGACCTAGCTAGTATTTTCTTTCTTTGAAAGGGTCTATTTTCATAGCAATTATTTTTCAGTGTGATAGCAGCGGTTAAGCAGCATACCAATGTCCTCAGATAACTCAAAATAATTTTCATTTGTGTTTGTATTTCTTCCCCCAATTATAAATGTGCTATAAAATAATATGTAGCAAAAATAAAGCATTTGAATTGTAATATTCCATTGCATATATAAATACAGTCTGCTTCTTAAATCAGATTTTTGAAATAATAATAATTCACATAGTGTTCATTTCACTTCTTAAGTGAAGTGAAATGCAAGCTTAGCAGTATTTGCCTGTTTCTTCTCTTTTCACTTTACATTTTTCTGGTGAAGCAGATTTACTGTGTTGGAAATACTGCTGTCCAGTTTACAAGCAAGTATTTTGTACTGCCAATTCTGTTCTGGTAGAGGTAACCCAAAGCAGGTTTTGTGCCTGTACTTGTGTAGTCTTTGAAAATCAGATCACATTCTTCTCAACAAGGTGTTTCCCCAGCTTAAATGATTACAGAGAGCTTCCCACCTTGATGGCAGCCCTCCTCCCTGAAAGAGGAAATGCTTTTATGAATAGGGAAATACAGAATATTTCTAAATACTGTGCAATCTAATATCTTAAATCTATTATTTACCCTATTGCTTAATGGCAAAGGAATATGCCCTTTGTGTAAGCACATATATACAAGATATGTGATGGCATTTAGATGTAGGGAATGGAAAATTAACTGTTTACCAAAGGAAAATTTTGCCTGCTTACATGTTTTCAGCTTTTGAAACTTCACTGCAGACTAGTATCAGCACACAGCCTTCATCTTCATTTTCTTAGCAACATTTTGATACTGGATGTACATTATGAGAAACAAAGGGCAAAACATGAATTAATAATTAGCAATACATGTATCCACAGTCGTTCAGTTGTAACCTCTGTGCTTGCTTTTGCTATTGTATTGAAGAAAGAGGGAAAGAAAAGGTCCTTCAGTACAGCAGAGAAGAGCAAAAAGTAAACACTCGTATTTCCTCATATGGTGATTAAATAGCTTTAGAAACTTAAGAAATTAAAAGGAGGAGGAGGACTTGAAAGGTTTTTAATCCTGTCATGCTTTGTAATGGTTTCGGTTGTCTATTGTCTTCCCTTGCAGTAAAAATATACAGAATGTAACAATTCCTATTGCTTGCTTTTAGGCAGTGGACATGTTGCTCCAAGGAGTGGGAACAGATAAAATTAGGGCTGATTAGCCCCAAATGAAGTACATAGATCCTTGATGACAGAACAGTAAAAATAAGCAGCTCCTCCAAATAAGTAAGGTGGGGAAAAGGAAATTCAGCATATCTTAAGAAAAAAGCTAGAAAACATCTGTTTTAAGAGTCTTCTCCTAATAAAACTTTTCTCAAGATTTTAAATCAGTAAAAGATTGGCTGTATTGCTAAAAACGGTTATTTTTACATTTGTTAGGAAATTACAGTGGCTGCAGAAGGGACCCTTAAGTTCTGCTCAAACTGAAAAAGACCAGAACCTAAATCTTAAAACATTTTCCTTTTTTCTGACTGGAACAGCCCTTGTTCAAATTCAGCTGCTGTCTTCTGGATTATGCATGGAATGAGGGAAAAAGGGAACAGGTATAAATAAATCATTCATTTTCTGTTTTGCAGTTCTTGGGAGAAGATAGACAGATGTTCTTTTAAGCTCTGTATTGATGTGCTTGCCGTGGCTGTGTGTTTATCAGAAATCTGTGGGTACTGGGGCTGGGGAAAGCTCGAAGTATGGCTTAGGTTTCTGGGAAAGTGCCCTGTGGAGGGGAATAACTGAACAAAGAAAGTGCCCCTCTGCTAGGACCTTTATGGTGTGGTTTCAGGAGGGGATTGATAATTGTGCAGCAGCTTATTCTGCTCTCAAGATAATAATATAAGTGAGTATGAAAGCCATTCTTTTGTTACTAAGAACATCTGAATTAGTTTTAGTTTTATTTACGTCACATAGCTTCCCACTTAGGACTTGCTTTCTGTGAAGAAACACATAAATCACATTGAAGATGCATTGTTTCAATGACAGTCCTGCTGTGTTGCTCTTCAGAAGCTTAAGTTCTTGCATGGCTTTTTCTACCAGAATTTGTTTTGTTGTGCAAGATCACTGCATCTATTTGTCTGTTTACTCATATGGTGACTGATAAAAACATACCTTATTTTGCTATTTCTTTATTAACATTCTGCTCTCTAATAAGAGATCAACTAAAAAGGTAACATATTTATGGATCTCCATAGAAAGGTATAGTTTTTGCAGATTATGATGGATTCAATCCACTGTCTTGGGGTTATAACAGGGTGAGTGTTTCAGATCCATTTGTGGAATTATAGAATTGATTCTAACTTGACACGTGTTGTAAGATATAGATGGCCCCTTGTTTGTTATTGTTTCAGCTCATGTCAGCGCTGAGATACAGTTTTGGCTGACAGACAATGTGAATGAAGGCTGAGTTTATTTGGATGTGACTGGCAGGAATGAGAGTCAGCACTGCCAGCCTCGATGCTGCACATGGCTGTCGTACCACACACGTCCCAGCAGCTTGTCAGCACCTCTGCTTCCTGGCACCCTGTGGCACATCAAATCTAAAGCAGATGCAGGGCTTTAGATTAGAATTTTCAGGGGAGAGACATAATTCAGTGAGTCCTGGCTTCCTGAGGAGAAAAGTTCTTGTGCAGTAAGTTGATCACCACGCTTTTATCTACACTGGACTCTCTTGCCACTGTACATCTGTTTGAAAAAGATGGGGAGTGTGAGCATGAGAAGATGCTGTGAATAATTAATGCAAGTGTTAGTTCACTCTCTCACTGAGAAGGAGGAAGACAGGTTATATGAACCCTATGCTGATTTCAATTATTTGGATTAAATTACAAAGTCTCAGAGCATTAGGAACAGGTTAGTTTAATGTTGGTTTGACTAGGCTGCAGAGAGGACCATCCCCTGTGAGGGACAAGCGCATTGCCCCAACCTGTGGTCCCCTCCTTTGGGTGGGTAAGTTCCCTGCAGGTGTTCACACGTAGCAAAGTATTTTTGGCTGCATGCAGTGCAGAAGCTGAGTGACACTTGCCTGACAAGCTGGCAAGTCTTCTCCATGAGCTGTTGAGCAGGAAGAGTATGGAGATACCCAGATAGACTGGCTCCATCATGCTCTGCTGCAGCTGCTGCCGGGTGGTCTCCAGCTGGTTTGTGCCAGCTCCAAATCAAAGAGTTAGCATGGTTTGGTGACTCTGCATGCTCACTAACAAGGGCATATGGTGGGATGACTGGCAGGTTTTTGCTGCTGTGATATCCTGCCTCCCTCCTGCCCAGAGTGTAGAGGCCTGCAATCCATAGGCTGTGGTTGTGGACATATGGTGGCTTTGGAGGCCGGACCAGAGAAGCCTCCTCACCCCTGGAATGAATGTTGAAAGCCTCACAAAAGGGAGGAGGTAAAAATAATTGTGTACACAATTATTTTTACCTCACAAAGCTGGCTGTCTCTGAGGGATGCTGTGTGATGGAGAGGGAAGGGGCAGCAGCCTGGAGGATGTCTGGAGTGTGCTCCCTAGCCATGCTGCAGCTGTGGGGTTGTGGTCTCAAAAGAAAAGCTGTGGGAAGGGTCCCCTTTGTATTGCTGCCACTTCAAGCAGCCTGAAGAGAAATGGGCCCATGTTAGTATTGAGGTTGTACGTACAGTCTAGCACTTAGGGATGTTGGCAGTGTGGGCTACAGATGGATTGTAGTGGAGAGTGAGACTGTAAGTCCTCTCTCATAAACTGTGAAAAGCCAGAGCCTGGCCCTTGCAATGTTTTCTCCCTGCCCCTACAATTTTCCACTTTCATTGTGGAAAAAGCCTATAATTTCTCTGTTCATGTAAGGTTGATACCACAGTCCACAGTACTCATATTAGTAGTAAAAAAAAGGAAAAGAGATACTGGGATTTGGGCATCATTGCAGGAAAGGAAGCAGCATTTAGGGCTAGACCAGGGACAAAGCAGATCTTCTAGAGGTTTCTCAGGCAAAGATACACACCTTCAGCTGAGGTCACAGTTACGTGAGCAAATGCTGCTAGACAGAAGTATTTGTCTTTGAACTTGTCAGCTGTCCCATATCACTGCCCTTTTGCCCAGATTTATGGTTGCTCTGATTATGTGTAACATTTCAGACCTAAAATCAGAGAAAGGGACAGACTGAGATTTGACTGTCTGACTCTAAATATGTTTCATGCTTGTGCCATTATATATGCAATGGCACTTAAGACTTGGGTACTTCATAGAAGAGTTAGACTTGACTATTTACCAGAGTTTGTGCCATAAAATCCTTGCAGTTTGTCTTGGATGCAAAGTCTAAACAAGATCACAGTCCATTTTATAAACTGTTTGTAAATATCCTTGATTGTTTTGCTCATCTCAGCCTTCAAGTTTATCTACATGTAAATTCTCTTTGAATAAGTGAATTAATTTTAAATTATTGGAATCTGCACATCCAACTGTTGTTCAACTTTTAACATTTAAAGATAGAGTGGAAAGGATGCTGTGTTTTGTACTTCACCACTGAGTGAACAGATGTGATGGGCAGTTCATATACATGCTGTGGACAGGAAGGCAGAACTGCTTCTTGTCCCAGGCAGAGCAGTTCCAGGGTTGTCAGCTCTGGGAGGCCACAGGTATGCTGCAGCTGGGATGCATGTGTCATCCCCAGCATGCATTCATTCCTCTCCCAACTTTTTGGAAGACTTTCCATTTGTTTCCATTTTCAGTCTTTCTCAAAGCAGATGAAAATGCTGCTTAGCACCCATTTCATTTCCCTCCTCATCCCTCCTACTTTTCCACAAGAAAAATGTGGATAGCCCAGTTGCATCCTTTGGGATCCCTGTCACAGCAAGCATTACGACCCATAGCAGTATCATACTGGCTTGAATTCATGTATTTTTATGTGACTCATTATTCACTGGCATAAATAAAAGGGAGTGTCTTCTACATCACCCATTAGGAATTCCAGGTATAAAACAAGTTGGTTTTTTCTACCGTGGATTGCCTTTCTTGTTCTAGTTGATTTTTTTTTTTCCTCTAATATAAACAGAAATGGGTTTCTGAGTTGCAGCACCAGGCAGTCTTCTGGTGGTTTTTTTTTTTTCTGTAATGTAATGTGATGACAACGATGTTGTCAGGTATGATTTCCAAAAGAGATGGGTGGTCTGAGAATGCTTGCAGGGTGTGGGGGGCCTTGCAGCACCGTGTGGTGGGTGTCTGTGTTTAGGCTCACATCACACGAGCAAAGATCACGCTCTTGCACATCTAAACAAGGGCCACCAAGTCATCAGACTGTAGCCCAGCTCTGCATGGATGGGATGTCCTCCTTATTACAAGTGACAAAGGCATGCCAGCTATGATTTAAAGAATCCATACAAAGATTTCCTTTTAATAATGAATGTTCCTGATAGTAAGAACATAGCATATTATTCCCTTTTAATAATAATGTTCCTGATAGTAAGAACATAGCAAGGGCTGCGACTTCTGGCTGACAGTGAGTCTGCTGGATCTCTGAGAACAGGTATGGTTACCAAAAGTCCATTAGGCTGACCTGATGTGTTTTGGGATACTTTGGAGGGCTGTGTCCAACCTCTGGCCTATGCTAGAGAAATCTGCTTATGCTTGCAGCTGAGTTCTGTTTTGTCTTAACTGCTTGACAAGAATTACTGGAACTGAGGTTTACCTTCCCACAAATTAGCTAGTTGTTGGTTACACTAAAAGAATTGAATGTGCCTTACCCCATTTTGTAAGATTGTTCTTGCAAACAACTTTTTAGTAAGATGCTGTTCATGATCAGGATCTTCCACATGGTGACTATACATGAAAGGGTACAGAAAGGGCAAAGTAAAATGAGCTGGGAGGGAAGATTATAGTTTATAAAATCACAAAGGGTGTAGTTTGAATCTGAATCTGAAAAAGCTGAATCTGCACTGATTTTGACCAAGTCCTGCAATGCAAGAATTTGGTGGCAGTAAAATTTGTGAAACATCAGTTTAAAACAAGAAGAAAGCATGTGGTGGGTATTGACAGCCTGGGACTTGCTGCCCCACAAGGCAGCAGAAGCAGGTGGCATCAGCAGGGTGAGAAAGAGGCTAGTTAAATTCACAGGCAGTTTTTGTGAATATTAAAATTACATAGTAAGGACATACCTTTAAATATTCCCAATCCAATAATAGTTGATGCTGGGAGACTACAGAAGCATGGACTCATCATAAGGCACTTGTATTCTCCTTAAATAATATCTGCTGTTGCTACTGTTGAAAACAAGATAGTCTGGATGGATCATTTGTCTGCCTCTACAGAATGCTTGTTATGTTTGTTTCTGCTGGGTACTATTTTGAAATCCTTTTGCTGTTTCTTTTTCCTTTCCCAGCAAGTCAATGAGTGGCTTGTGTGGAATGGCAGATTTCTCTTCTGAATCCTCTGGACACAACTGGGATAACTCCTTGTGGAAGGGAAACTAAAACTCAGCAGCTAATGGTAGACCATTTCTGCTATTGCTGGCAAATGTGACAAAACAATACTTGTAGAAATTCAGAAAATTAGTGTGATATTTCAAATAGCCAGACGGACCCAGTACCTTTGAAATATTTTCACATATATCCATTTTCTGAGGCATTTTCCATACTGAAAGCTGACCAGTAAAGCCCCCTTCCTGTGCAGTAGGTAGGTGGCTTGGGAGAGTCGAGCAGAAGCTTTGTAGAAGCTCAGCTCAGCAGATGAGAAGATCATTTTCAAGTATGTAGAAAAAAACCCTCAGACCCCTACATTACTGAAGGCTGTACATTTATTCTCTGCTTGCAGCAATACCAAGGTGGGCAGACAAGATTAATGCCAGTATGCTTAAGGTAAGGGCTGGGGGAAAAGACAATTTAGGGAATCCCCATGAAACTGACTAATGTTTATTTCCAACAAAGCTTGAGAATTGGAGCCTGGCCTTGCATTAGCTCAGACTTTGGGGTTTAAAAGCAACAAAGCAGCAAAGTAGAGTTGGGTCTGATTTTTTGTTGCTGTTTTTGTCAGAAGGGAAGCATTTGCCCTGGGTAGGAACACACTGACTGTTCTTTTCTTCAGCTTGCTGACTCAGGTCCCAGAGTTTCTGAGCCATCACTCTCTTCTTAACAGAGCTTAGCTCAGCTTTTGCCTGGAGCTCTGCTGTAAAAAAAGACCTTTTTACAGACCAGTGCCATAAGTGGAGGGAGTGAGGAAGGCAGCCAGGTAAATTCATGCTGACCGTAGCCATATCTTGTTAATTAACTTGCTTGTTGAAAGGATTTACAAGGCTTCTTTTGCTCTCATCATACTGCAGATTCTGCAGAAAAAAACCAACAATAGTGAGAGGTGACTTCTTTTGACTGATTGCTTAAATTATGTCCAAAATAAATTACTTGTCATACTGCATATTGTAAGAATGTAGTCTCTGTCTTGTGATGGAGAGACTGAACCACAGCTGACTCTTGCCTGAGAGATGCTGCAGGAAACACTGGTCCCAGGGATTTTTAGTTCTGCATTTTAGGGTGGCCTAGCTACTGATTTATTTTGTTCAGTTAGTGAGACTTGAATACCAACTTGCATAATTTTGCTTGTGATTTGGATGCAACATTAGAAAGACATTTGCTCTGGAAAGTATATGAATGGGTGAATTGTTACATGATTAAATAATTAAGTGAAATTTAAAATCACTCACAATTTACCCTTATCTCAAAGTTGATTACTCCATGTCTGACATGAAAAAAATCCTTATATGCCTGCATTCTTACTTGGTTTTTGCTTTTAATTCTAAAATAGTGTATATTTAAAAAAAAGGTATTTCTCCCTTACAAATGTTGCCTTTCAGTTTATTGGCCACTCATTTTGATAAACGTAAAGATAAGAAGAACACAACCAAAGTAGGGGTAAGATTTAAAAGAAAGTATCAGTGAGATACAGTCATTATCCCAGGATAGATACCAACCACAGAGCAACTCCCCACATACTTTCTCTTTTGCTGTTGTTGGCTTCAGACCTTGCTTCATTAAAATTGCACCTGGCATACTTGGTACATATAAGTTGCAGACATTCCTGTTTCCTGTAGAGAAGCACAAGTTTGAAAAGTGCTTGCCACTCTAGCTGAACGGAAGGGATTCCCAGTGCTAACTTCTTCTTGCAGCTAGAGAAATTACCATCTATGTTTTCAGATGGGTTTTGCATGTATCTTGTCTCTTGTTTGCAAATGTTATCAGTGCCTTGCAGAATGAAACTGGGCAAGTTCTACTGCCAGGACGACCCACATGTGAGAGGTAGTCTCAAGTCTCAGGCAGAAGTCTTGCTGCACTGATGTGTAGCAGGAATGGAGCAGTACCAGTTCTTCTTGAGTATTGCATCTCGTGGGCCAACTTGCTCTGTCAAATCCTTCTACCCCAGACCTATTTAATCACCACTTTGCACTGGCTGGATAGGATTGCAGAGCTGGTTTTTCTCCTGGAACCATTCCCTGACTACATCCATCTGAACAATTGGGAGCCAGTACTTTTGAATCCTTCACAGTTCTGTCCTACAGTGCTCCCACTTTTAATCCAGACCTTAAACAACAGAATTGTATTGTCTGAGCCACATTCACCCTGTGAGTGGTTCAAAATGTGGTGCTGATCTGGAGCTTGTTTGGAGTGGTTGTTTTGACTGTTTGCTCTTACGAGTCTGTGTGTGCCACGAGAAAAAAAAGTTACATACTCATCTATTTAGCCTAAAGCCTCCTTGCCTGGGAAGCCAAAATCTGTTTTCTTGAATCCCACAAACCAGTGCATGCCCATCACCATTTCCACATGTGACCTCAGCCCTGGACAGGAGGACTTTCAGGATTGCTTTTCTGGGTTAGGAGCTGAGTTATATTTCTCTTCTAATTACTGTGTGGGCAACATGCTGTTCTACAACTGCTCTTAGACCAAACCTCAATTGTTTTCTATCTTAAGTGACTCCTGCCAACATCAGACTGAAGTGCAGAGTCTGGATTTTCTGCAAGCCTTTTGAGGCTTCTGCATTTCTGTAGTTCTGCTGTGTGGATGCCTGGACTGATCTATATGTACTCAGATACTTCTGGTGCTGAAACACCAGAATAGGTGTCAGTGACCTAGCAAGACACAACACAAATGGGGAACAAGGTTCTTTCTCCTTGTGACTAGGACAGGATTAGGACATAGGCTTTATGTGTTCTGCCTTAAAAAATCACCATTCTGGAAAAACCTGTAAAAGCTGGGGTGTTGTGAATGTTTGTAGAAACTGAGGATCATGTGCATTTAAGGTTTCTGCTATTGAACCTCAGGGCAGAAGAGAGTTTGAATATCTAATGCAAAACACTTTAAACAACTGCTTCATTGAGCAATAACTCTTCATATAGCTAGTCTCTGCTTGTTTTGCATTTGCCCTAGGATCTGTAAATCACAGTATTCACAGGCAAGCACGGGTTGAGCATGTAAAAACACATAAGCAAAGAGTTGAAGAGTTGGGAATGGAATATACAAGCTCCTCTACTCATTTTTTTGTGTAAGATGTCTCTACTGCAGAATATGCTTTGCTGTAGAGGAGGCTAAGTTTTCCTTCTCTCTGTATTCTAGCTGGTCTCTGGTATTTTGCTGTGCCTCACCCACATGAGAGACTTGTGTCCAAATGCAGCCTTCTGGGTGTGTGCAGCTGGGGAATCAAATGTGGCAGCGTTCTAAAAATGATCCATGTATGTGTTGGTGCAATTTCAGGAATTCTGTTCCTGATGTATGGCTCAAAGCACATTTTAACAAAATTCCCTTCTTCCATGAGTTTGCTGAGCTAGATCAGATTTTTTCTGTAGGGCTGTTTAATAGGCAGATTTTCAATTCCTGCTACATTTGTTCTAAAACAAACAGAAAAATAAAACAATACAGAAATCAATTCTTTCACTTGGTTAACATGTCATTAGATCCTATGGTTTTTTCTCCTTTTTTTTCCTTCTCTCTGTTGGACTGAATTTCGTTCCTGAATTATTTTATTAATCCTCACTTAAGCTCAGAAACAGTGAGTCTGCTTGAGGTACTTGAGCCTGCATAGCTTTGAAACTAATAGAAGCATACCCACAAGGCAGTTTGTACCAGGTCAATTGTATCTCTTGAAGCCATAACAAAATGTACATCCTAGGCCTTGTTTCAATTTCCAACACTGTTTTTATTAACTTTATGTCAATTCTCACCTCAATTAAATTTGTTTCTTGTTATTGAGAAGCTCTCCTCATTTGTGCTTGTGAATGGTGACTACTGTTTTTAACAGATTTTACTTTTAAACCCATGATGAGGCACGCCACAGTCGGGCCTCATTTTTGTGGTTGACCCACTCATATTTGGGACTGCACTGCACCTGAAAGAGATGTGTCACCTCCCAGGATCCCCTCCCACCCATCTGTCCATACCCATCCCTGGATGCATGCTCTCAGGTCTCCCCTTGTACAGAGCATATAATGAAAGCAGGGAAGCATACCTGTTTTTACAGTGCGACTGATAAAGCACAGAGCTATGCTGAACAAATTAGGAGTGGGTAAATAAATTCAGTGGGTAGATTTACCCTTCGTTACACTGATAGAGACTGATGCCCTGCTAAGTGCAGCCTGCCCTGAGACAGTGGCTGTCCTGAGCTTCAGGACATGTCCTGAACTTCACATGGAGGCTGATGATAATTTTTCAGTAAGCATTCACTGTGACTCAGTAAAAATTGCCTGTCTTCATCTTAAAGCATAACTTTATATCCTTACAGCAAGCAGAGATGGGAGTGATGCTGTAAAACCTCTCTGTTTGAAAGGAAGTAGTTAATATTTCCCTAAAAGCTCACAGATTTAAGACTTCTGTCCCGGCTGCAAACTCTGCCAGCAACATGGGGTTGTTTTGTTTTGTTTTACTGGTGGGTTTTTTTGGTTGGTTGGTTGGTTTTGGTTTTAGTTTTTGGTGGGATTTTTTGGTTGTTTTGTTTTGTTTGTTTGTTTGTTTTTTGTTTTGTTTTGGTTTTTGGTTTGGTTGTGGGGTTTGGTTTTGGTTTTTTTTGGCCATGCTTCATTGTTTCAGAAATTTGATAATTATTGTTAGGCCTGGAATCTTGTGATGGGCCTCTATGCATCATGGCCTGTGTTGGATTTCTGCCTTATATTGCTGTTTGTAGCCCTTCACTTATACAATCTTCACAGCAGCTTTATGCTCTGTCCTCCACTGAACAAGAGATGGTAAATGGCAGTGTATATGGCACAGCTGGGGAGGAATTGCAATTGAGCTTTTTCTGCATTCTTGGAAAACTGATATCAGGATTGTACTAAAAAATGAAGGCATTTGTGTCCTTGAAGGAGGAAGCAAAGTTGTATTAGCTTGTGTGATGGAGCTCTGTCAGCTTTTAAAGACAGCCAGCTTCTCTGTCAGTCAGCGTATCCCTGACTTAAATTCACATGGTGCCTGCACTCATTAATTTCTGGATTTTCTTTCACTTTGCTAATCTGCTTAGCTTTTAAATACTTCCCTGCACATACTGTCAGAACCAAATCAGATATAATTGGAAAAATGTGACTAGTTTGTTACGGAGTTGTCAGCCCAAGTCACATGGGGGTCGGCAAAGCAGGGTGTTCTTCATACACCTAAGCTCCACCTATCTGAGTCAACAAGATGAAATGCTGCTTGGACTGTAGAAATCTCAAAGCAGACTCAGGAAGAGGCATCTCTGCAGCCCCAGATGAGTTAGATCTTCTGCTCTGAAGATGAGAGTTGTGATCAGGCTGACCCCTGCACTGAAGGTGGGCAGGAAAGGAGGAGCAGGAGCCCTCCTGCAGAGCCAACAATTCTGGCTTTGCAGAGCCAGCCAGCCACAGAACTACTGCTGGTTTGGCCTCTGCCTCTCATGTGGCTTCATCTCAGCAGCCAGCCATTCACCCAGGGGGACAGTGCCCTTTTTCATGCTCCTGCAGCCTGAGCTTCAGGCAAGCACTGCTTATTGGTTCAATCTGCCATGTGTGGGTTGGAAGAAAATGTAACACCCAGAGGGAGACCATTGCTGCTGGAACTTGCAGTGGAGAGGCCTTGTAGTCAGATGAGCACCATTCCTGACAGTGTCTGTGCCTCCTCTGGTCCCCTCACCCTGCCCTTCCCCACAGCTGTTGGTGTCTGGGTTTGTCAGGCAGAGATGTCTGCTCTGGCTGCATCCCAGGGTTCTGCCCTCACCTCCCCAGGGGAACCCTGAGCTCAGAAATTGCCAGAAATTGTCCCCTGCTTGCTGGTACAGTGCTTCTGCAGGTGCTCTTCACCTAAAAAAATTCCTCTAACCCTGCCTTCCTAAGATAAAATGGTAATCTAAAACTTTACACACGTGAGGGATCTGTGGTGGTACAGGGGAGTTTAGAGACTGGCTGCAAAAAAGTTGAGGGCAGGCCAGAAAAACCAAGGTCAATTGCAGATTCATTTAGTTACATCTTCACTGATGACAGATGTGGAGGTTGTCAGAGAACCAGAGTTCAGCTTCAGTCACTTGGACACCTTTGGGATTTGTGACAGCTAGGATGCTGATTTAAGAGGAGCATGCTGAAGATGAGACTTTAAACACTCAGAAATGCTTGCTGCTTAACGTACTTAACTTCTTAAAACTACACGTTTTTAACTGCATTTTTACTTGTTTGTTCCAGGTTGTATGTCTGGTTGGACTTGATGCATGGCATTTGCATGACACCAAACAGCCTAGCTGTGGATGTGTCACTGAGCAACCATGGCCTACCCAGCAAATACTAACGGCAGTGCTGCAGGTAACTAAACGGGAATGCTTTCCTTCCTTTTGGATTATTAATTAAAAAAAAATTCTTGCATTGTGCGAGCAGGAAAAGGAAGCAATGGCATTTTAAATACTGAAAAGCAGTTTCCTGGTAGATCAGAGCCTTTCTGTTCTCCCCCCCATCCCCCACCCCAATAATCTTTTAAATATTTATAGTGTGCAAAGCAGTTTGGGAAGACTTAAGGGCTGACACTCAGTCATTCAGCATGCAGTGTGCTCTGCTCTCAAGGGGCTTACTCTAGACTCTGGGAGGCCTAGGGCTGTGCTGCAGGATCATGTGGCTGTTATACTGAGTCTGTAATAATTTCTGAGATTAACCAGCTCTTAATGCATCAAATGCCCAGCCCTTCCTGGTCACCGTTACTGGTCAGTCCAATTTTTGTTGCTTGCTTCTCCACAAAGCACAAAAACATTTCTCAAGCAATATCCTGAAGAAGTGTTCACTTTTTTATTTACGAAGTTCACAAACTGTCTGTTTTGGTTGTGTGATACTCTGTGAGACGAATTGCTTGGCATGTTAAAAGGTTGCTGAGGAGGGCTGGCAGGTCAGGAGGGGGCAGAAATTGCAGAACAACTGATAACAGCACAGCAGGAGTTCCTCCTGTGGTTATGTCAATATTTTTCTCTTCTGATCACTGCACAAACATAGTTTTAGCTCAATAAAGCTGAGGCTGCTGCATTACATGGAAAATTTCAAGTGCACGGCAGGAGCCTGTGGGTTGCTCACTCTGCTCACTGTAGAATTATTCTAATTAGAGCATGGGATTAAAACATCTTGTGTGCAGGATATTAGAAATACGGAGTTCCATTATGCACAGTTTATGCAAAACAAGAAGTCTTTTTTAAAGGCTAGTGAAAGTTGAATCAAGTCTTTGGAATTACTATTATCTGTTGATGATTTAAGGTTAAATTTACCAATGTTGTTAAATCTTGAGACTGCTGAAATGAGGTATTTCTATTCCCTTCCCCCACCCCCTTTTTATATAATTAGAAGTATATGCTTTAAGATAGAAACCATATCCTTTGGTAACATTCAGTAATCCTTTTGAGAAAGTGGACTGCAAAACCTCTGCTGTGTGACTTAACTGTAGCTGTTTGCTGCCTAAACCCCCCCACATAACCTGACTTATTTGTAATATGCCTTTAACTTAAGTCATGCAGAAAAATTTCCTCTGCTTACAAGGAAAGAAAAATTGTGCATGGAGTGTTACTGATTGGTTTACTAATTTTTTTTTCTCCCTGCAGTAGAATTGTCTAATGAAAAAGCTGGTGGGCTGATGTGTAAGTCTAAAAGAAGCTAAATGCTTGTACTGGAGGATGTGTTAATGCAAGACAAAATTTTAGTTTCAGATTGTTATGCAAACAAGGCTTCTTGCAGCATAAAGGTGTTTGTTCCCTTATTCGCAGAGAGACGCTGTAATAAATTACAAGTATTTAATTCAGAACTAAATTGGACAACATTTTGCAGATACTGTCAGGACTTGTTGGCTTAGCAAACCCTTGAGGCCAGTGTTCCAACACGCAGCTATGTGTCTCCAAACCCTCAGCAGTTCATAACAGACTGAATATTGGGCGGCAAATACCTGTGATTTGTTGTGCTGCTGTGCTGCCCGGGAGAGAATGCCTTTGGATGAGCAGGAACTGATCTGGGCGTTGGAGGTACTGAAGCAAGTTTCTTAATTGCATGGAGCTCTAAGAGTGGAAAGACAAACTTCAGGGGTGGTGTTTTCTGCGCCCTCTGAATCAATCAGCAGCAGGAAAAAGAACTAGAAAGACTTGTTAGGGACTACTAAGCCGCATTTATGTTACTTGAATATTTTGGCAAGTCTGACCACATGTTCAGCTTCATTCAAGTATGAAGTGACTAAGAAGCAGTGGTTTGCTTTGGTTAACTCGAGAATGTGAGTACTTGCACTATCAAATAATTATGCCTATGTGCCATTTCAGTAATATTTTTTTCAGTGTACATGCCTATATGGACTACTGCTGCATGCAGATGAAATCTGTAGAGGAATGCTTGAATTTGGAACTTGTTTCCAGGAAAGGATCTAGATATTTTGCATTTGTATAGAGATTTTTTTTTAAGGGATATTTATGGGAAGTAAATTTGCTGTAAATATTTTAGTGAGTGTGCATAGGAGATAAACTATAAAGCAAGTGACGACTTTATCAAGGAAGTCACTTATCATAAGTTTCTCTGTCTCTTGCCTATCTCAGTAAAGACATGAACCTTAAATGTGGTGAATAAATGACAGAGACTGTGATTTATGCTTCAGTACTGTTTGTCAGTAGTTTTGTTTGCTGCTGACTTAAAAATTTTATCACTGTTCGCAGTTTCATTGCACAAAGCTCTTGTAGTGAACTGTATTTCTTTGGGCTGCAAGCTTATTTGTTCATTTTTATCCATTTTGGAAGCTGTTCTTGTGACTCTGTACTGATTTTGGACTAGGCTGTCAAAGCTGTGCTGTCTGTTCAGAAAAGAGCTGAATAAACTGGTGCTTGCAGAACAAAAAGTTGCTTTATTTTATCAGGTGATGGATAGTGTCTAGTTATATGTGCTGGATAACTGTTTACAGTCTTCTCTGGTGGCATGTGAGCTCACTGCTCAGTCCAGTAAACTCGGCAGGGTTAAGGAGTGTAGTGCAAGTCCAGAGCATGTTGTGCAGTCATCCAAAAAGCAGCCTCAGGAGCTGGGAAATACCCTCAGTCTGTGGGGAGCTATTGGGAGTCTGCAGTTGGTTTGTTACACGACACAAATTAATTTCTCTTTGCATAGTACAAGAAAAAATAAATGAGGTGATTGTTTCTCTAAATAGTATTAGTGTCTCCATTAACTTCTGGGTGAAACTTCCAGTAATTGTTAGCTTCTGTGCTTGCTAGGACTGATGCATAATTCATCTATTTAATGAGGCTCTGCTAACATTTCTGTAGTGATATCTGTAGAAATATCTTCCAGTCAGCTACAAAAAGCACAATGCACAAGGAGAAAACTTACAGGGCAGTTTGGAAATAGCTCTGGATGGATTTTCATTCCTTTCACTAACAACCTGTTTGTGAAAACTTTCTTTTCAAAACACATGTTCAGAAAGGCACTGCATGGAATAAACTCCCAGTCTAATTCTGTTTATTCTGATGTGGAGAACAGGGAAGCACCAAAACAAACATAGAAGGCTGATTAACAAAAGATAAAGGATTAAAAACTGTATTTGTCACTAACCATAATAAAAACATGTTTTAGTTGACTTTCCTAAGCAACTCATTCTCTGTATCCAGAGACTGCAGAATTGTTAGTCATTTCTTAACAGACATCAAAAAGCATTTCCAGTTTTCTTGAGTAGGATGGTCTGCAGGGGTCAGTATAGGAAGACTCTTGCACAAACCCTTACTTTTGCTGTAAAACAAAAACATATTATTTTCTGTACATAGTGTCACAGATTTCCCTGCTCTTTTCTTTCCTCCCTTCTGTCTGTGCCTTCTCCTCAGTCTAGTGTATGGATTTATGTTTTCATGCCTTCCAATTCCATTTTTAACTCCTCTACATACAGAAGCACAGCATCCTGCACACATTCATTTGAACAGTTTCCCAGTGTACTTAACTCTGCACCATGCTTTAGATTCCTGCACAATTCTTAAAGCAGTGGCATTGTAGCACCTGAACATCATTCTTACTGTTAGTCTCCTTGCACCTGTAAAGCAAGGAACTGCTGCTGTACTAGCCAGTCTGCAGTTGTCAAGTGGATTTTTTGCTCCCAGTGTACTTTTTTCACTCCCAGCTGATCTGGGCATCCACTTCCATTCCCTGCAGCAAGCCAGGGACCACAGGTGGTTTGATGAGACATGCAAGTTGTGTCTGGAGCACTGTTGCTTCTGCAGCAGCCTGGCATCCTCTAGTTATTTTATACATGCATAGTTACACTGGAGCACCTTGTGGGCTTCTGGTCAAGTTTTCTTTGTATCTGAGCAGTTTTCTTGACTCCTACGTGAAGTTATAACTGTACATCAGTTAGTCAGAGAATGAAGACATTACAAAAAGCTGCTGCCTGAATTAATGTTGTTTGAGATACTAACGTCAGCATGACTCAAAGACCAAATGTTTAATAAATGTGTTTTCCATCTGCTGGTATATAAATGCTTAAGCAACTGTTGAAAAGTATTATGAAAACCCCAGTTAACTTATTAACCCTTTTAATTGAGGCCAGTAAATGGAACACACACTTACTTAGAGCAAATGTTTTTATCACACACATCTTCTGCATTGATTTATAACAACTCTTACCAAAGATTTGTAGACACACTTTTCTTTCAGTTACTGTATTATTTGACTTACAGTCTCTCTCTCTTTGATTCCATTTTCCTCATTCATTTTAGGCAATATACACAGAATTTTGCATTACTTCTAGCCTCATGATGTAAAAATACTCTAAGCAGAGTGTGCACCAGAACATTACCACTGTCACTAACTTTAGCAGAATACCCACCACTTACAGACCATCAGTCTGGAAACTTACAGACCTACATGAGCTAGCAGTTGAAAGTGTTTGATTGCTCAGCAGTAGTCTGTCTGCTGGAGCCTTTCCTCCTGAGCATTGCAGGTGCCTGCCCCAGTGGCCCAGCTGCCAGCTGCTCTCACTGCTTCCTGCACAGTGGCTGTCACTGAGTGCAGTGACATCCCTGCAGTGCTGCTGACACACCAAGCTCTGTGCTCAGCAGCACACTTCTCTGAGTTCACTTCATTTAAGAGATGCAAGTGACCAAGATTCAGGAGAGTTTATATTTTTAGCAAGTCAGCCATGCAAGGATAATTTGTTTGAGTCAGAACTATGTGATGACAGACCGTTTAAACCTATTCCTCCCCTACAATGCTCCCTGCACCAAGCCTGTTTCCCATAACTCTCAGAATTAATGGAGATAGGTGTATGCCCAAGGTGTGTTTTAGTAGCTGGTGAAAGGCTGTTGCCATCAGGAGAGGCTGCTCAATTGGCCTGCAGTCTTGAGCTTTTGGGATGGGCAGATGGCTGTCACTGGGATCCAGCCCCTGCCTCACCCACAAGTGATCCTGTGAGTCACTCTGGTGATGCCCAGTGTTTAAAAACAAGTTAGGGTGGGACCCTGAAATCTGTGGGGAGAAGGGTGAGTGAGCCTCCAGTGATTTCACATAATCTCTATCACAAGTCATACCAAAATTTTCATCAGAATGCTGTAGTACATTCACTGATTCCAGATCTGCCTTAAGGACAGATGGCTGGAGCTGAAGCACGTGATCTCACAGTCAATGTCAGCTTTTTAGGTATATTAATAATTACTCCTGCAACTGCTAGTTGAGGACTGTAATGCAGGGGTGCATTTGCCTCTGCAGCAGAAAGCTTAAAAATGCACTTTCATTTGCCCAATGTAAAGGCCTTTATGAGGCTGCAGAGGACCTGTGACCACACATCTTCTTTTACTCAGGACTTGTTGCCCAAAGAATGTGCCACAGTTCTGATTTTAGTTTCTGGTGGGAAGGTAGGGTTTAGGAAGAAGCTAGAAAGGATATGTTAAATACAGTGTCATTGGAAGTTTGGGGACACAGGAGTCTGCTCTGGATAGCCCAGTACTTAGAAATGGAAATTAAACATAGTGGGAAGGAGATGGCCCCAAGATACAAAACCATTATATGCAGATGCTGATGCTCTGCAGGAGGACAAAGTGACCTTGAGAAAAAGAACAGATTCAACTGATCTGTCTTTTCATAAGAGATTACCACAGCTGTGTCTTGTTCTGGATTATCTTCTGCAGCTGCCCAGATTCTCACATCTCACCGAGGCAGAGGACTGCATTCATTCCCTCTGACAAAAGGAGCAAAGCAGACTTTCCTTCTCTGAGCTGTTGTGATGCACTTGTGTGGGCAGCACCTGGACTTTCTCATGCAGCCTGCTGCTGCTCCCTGTGGAAATAGGTGCCCTTTACACCCTCTGAGGCAGCTCAGGGTGCTCATCTTGAATTTTAAAGTTTTCTAGGCACTCATTGTGCATGCCTTGCTGTTTGTGGTACCATGCAGCCTTACTAACTGGAGATTAACCCCTAAGATAAAACCCCTAAGTTCTCATGGTGGAAGTCACTGCTTTGCACTGTCTGGTGGCAGCTGGGGTGAGGATAAGGAGCAAGCACCAGAAGCAGGGCAGGCACATGTCACAGGAGAAACACCAAGAATAAACTTTTTCCAGACTTGAAAAATTATTCTCTCTCTTTATTGTCTACCTTTCCCCACTTACAAGACACACAACTCAGTGAATTTTTCCCCAAACTCTTCTACACTATTCCTTACTTTCCAGATTCTTCTGCAGAAAGCAGTTAATGAATAATGCATATGAATCTCCTCCCTGTGGGAAGATATTTTGTTCCCTTTAAAAGTGTATGGTCCCTCAAGAAAATTACTTGGATGGAAATAGCCTGATGACAGTTGGTTGTCCTGTTTGTAAACACGTGAGTGCCTGCATTTAGGTATGTTCCTTACAAAAGGGTTACTACTGGAGCAGAAGTCCTTGGGAAGCTTCTTGTAGTGGTCACCTCTCTCCTCCCCCTCTTTTGAGCCATTTGTAAGGCTTTGTATTAGAGATGACAGAAGGGCAGCCCTTCCTGTATCATGTTTTCACAGCACTTTTAGGGGCTGAGGGAGCACTTGGATTTCCCACGTTGGCATTGCTGCTCTATCTCCATTTCCTTCCTCTGGTAACATGACTCCCCTTGCTAGCACAGTACTATTTCTGCCAGGATGTCTCAGTGTAACCAGCTCTGAGCTTTGGGACAGCAGCATGTTTGTGTCCATCCTCCCCTTTTTTTCTGCCATGCCCTCCTCTGATTTCATCCAGAAATCACACTTACCACACTGGCAGAAAGCAGTGGTCGACCTCTGCTCTGGGATATAGGTTGGCGTGTCTGGGGGGAATTAGCAGATCAACCAGGTCCAAAAAGGGACTCTCCTGCTCCCTATCTCTCTAAAACTCCTTAGAGCATATTCTCAGTCTCTTGAGAATTTTCTTCTTCTGACTCTTCACACAGACTCTGGCAAAACTAAATGCTCAGACGCTTGGAGAGGTTGGTAAGTGTGCAATCTAGTCATACTCTTTCATGTTTTCTGTCTGTCCTTCCCCACCTTTTACAAAGTCTTCTTACCAGCAGAAGTAGGTAATGTGGCCCTTACCCCTTCTCACAGTCCATCCCTTTATTTTGCCCAATGTCTCCTCCCTAGTTATCTTGCACTGTAATTAATGTTTTACGTAACTGTTTCCTCTTTTTTAAATTAATATATTCCTGTATCTTTATAACATTATGTTGACATATAAGGGCTTGTCTGTGATATTTTTGTATTGCCCTCCAGTATTTGTCTGAAAGCTGGAAGGAGGGAGGGGGGAAGATTTTTAATATCTAGGTTTGAAGGTTTAGTCAGATTAGAGTGAGGATCAAATTACTTGATAATTGGGAACAGACTGTACTCCCTATGTAAACCAGACATCCCTTGTCTGGTGTAGTCTCTTAATGCTGAGGGGCAGTAAGAGATGTACATCAGATGTTGTTGATGTACTCCTAGCCCCTTCCCTACCCTTGCTTCACACAACCAACCTCTCTGCCTGCAGCACTGTCATGTGGTCTGCAGATCAAATAATAGAAGGAAACACTTGTGCAACTCTACTGCTGTTACTGGAATTTCACGTCTAATACTAGCAAATAGGTCAATTTTTAACACTTCACGTACACTGTGTTGCAAATCTAAAATGTGCAGCTTTCAAAAAAACCCAGTGCAGTGCAAGAAAATACAGTAAAGTGCATGGCCATGGTTCAAAAAAAGTGGACTAATATTTGCATATGATACAAGCATAAAGACAAGATCAGGGCAATCAGGTTTCAAGGACTTACAAATATCAGCAGGGGTTTTTTACTTCAGTAAGTCCATGGCTAAGTCCTTTCTCCCCCTCCCTCCAGCAGAACTGTGATTCTTAAATCTTAGATATCTTTTTCCATATCTTAAGTTACAAAGTAAAATATGTTAACTTTTAATTTAAAAATATATATTAACATTTAAGGGAAAAGGCATTCCTGTCTAGAATCATTCTCTCCTGCTCCTGTTGTCTGTTTTTCATATGTGGAGACAGATGGCTGTTATATAGCTTTTCAGATTGTCAGGACCTCAGTGTGCGTACATGGTTGTGCATCCACTGCATCACTCTTTAAACTTCCACTGTTCTCCCTCATCATCATTAGTTACAGTTCCTATTCCCTTCCTCTCTCTCAGACTGTGTCTGCCATCCAGGATGCTTGTCCCTCTCTTTTTGCTCTCTAATACTCAGTGCCTTTTTCCAGTGCTTTGTTTCACCCCAGCTCTCCCCAGGGATGCACAGGGAGACTGTGCAGACTGACACCCAACCCTACTCTGCCTCTACTTCCTCACAACCCATTTTCATTGCTGTGGAAAATACACTGCTGACAATTCTGAGAGAAAATTACTCACCTGTCCCTTTGCAGAGAAAAGCTGTAAGACTACAACTCTGCAAACATGAGTGTGGCTCAGCCAGACCATCTCAATGCATAGAACAAGACACCACCACAGCAGCAGGAGAGACATCTCTCTGTGAAACCCTACATAGCATCTCCTCATCCAGTCCAGCTTTACTGTCCATCACCAATCCTGCTGCTGTGTGATGTACTGCATGCACTGTTTATCAGTTTATCAGTCACATGGCACATTAATAGGACATGTATTCTTGCCCATGGATCCCATTAGGCAGGCCCTGGTGAACTGACCTGATCTCCTTCTCTGACAAGGTGATTTGCTTAGTGGATGAGGGAAAGGTTGTGGGTGTTTCTGCCTGGACTAAGCAAGGCTTTTAACACTCTTTCCCACAGCATTCTCCTGGAGAGATAGGCTGCTCATGGCTTTACCCACTTCTCACTGGGTAAAAAAAACCCATCTAGGGTTTTTTTTCTAGGCTAGGCATCTAGGCTAGGCCTTGAGATGGTGATGGATGGAATTACATCCAGCTGGTGGCCGGTCACCAGGGGTGTTCCCCAGGGCTGGGGCCAGTCCTGTTTAATATCTTCATCAATGATCTGGACAAGGGCACATCAAGGGCACTCTCACACAATTTAAAGACAACACCAACTCCATCAGGAGTGCTGATCTGCAGGAGGGCAGGAAGGCTCTGCAGAGGGATCTGGGCAGGCTGGATCATGGGCTGAGGCCGATGGGCTGAGGTTCAACAAGGCCCAGAGCCGGGCCCTGCCCTTGGCTCACAACAAGCCCAGGCAGGGCCACAGGCTGGGGCAGAGGGGCTGCAAAGCTGCCCACAGGAAAAGGCCCTGAGGGTGCTGGTGACAGGGACTGAGCAGGAGGCAGCAGTGCCCAGGTGGCCAAGAAGGCCAATGGCATCCTGGCCTGTAGCAGCAATGGTGTGGCCAGCAGGAGCAGGGCAGGGATTGTCCCCTGTGCTGGGCACTGGTGAGGCCACACCTCAAATCCTGTGTCCAGTTTTGAGTCCCTCACTCTGAGAAGGACATTGAAGTGCTGGAGGGAGACCAGAGAAGGCAAAAAGAGCTAGTGAAGTCACTTGAACACAGGTCATTTAAGAAGCAGCTGAGGGAGCTGGGGTTGTTTAGCCTGGAGAGGCTCAGGGGGACCTGATCATTCTCTACAAGTGCCTGAAGGGAGGCTGTAGCCAGGCAGGGGTCAGCCTCTTCTCCCAGGCAACAAGTGACAGGATGAGAGGAAAAAGTCTCAAGTTGTGCCAGGGAAGGTTGGATAGGAAAATTTTCTTCACCAAAATGGTTGCCAGGTTTGGAACAGGCTTCTCAGGGAAGTGGTGGGAACACTATCCCTGAAGGTGTTTGAAAGACGTTTAGATGCAGTGCTTGGGAACGGACATGTTCTAGTGGTGAACTTAGAAGTGCTGAGTTAACAGTTGATGATCTTAAAGGTCCTTACCAACCTAAAATTTTCTGTGATTCTATGATTCTAAGAAAAAAAATTCACCAGATATGAAGGCTTGAATGGTCTACTCTGCTCTACAACAAAAACTTCTTACCATAAGCTTTCCCAAACAGTCACACTGGCAGGACAGTAGGGATTGTTATTTATCTGAGGACACACAATATACCAAGTAGTTGAAGTTCATTCTGTGTGATGCCAAACTAGATGGACACTTAACGATAATATGGGTTGCATTTATCAGTTGCATCTGGAAACATATATTTGACACTGTGACTTGAAACCCATGCAGGACCACCCCAGCCTAGGAAGTTTCTGAGTTGCAGGTTTCTGTACACCAAGGGGAGAAATGTTGCTGTATGTTTGCTTGCTTCTTATGCCTTTCCATAGGCATGTGATAGGGAGGAGATCACTGGTCCAGATCAGTTTAATGTCTGACCTCAATGGTTATCAGGTTTTAAATCATTCTGTGGAAACCAGTGCCAAATTCTAGAAGGCTTTAAAAAAAACCAAAACAAACAAAACAACAGCACATGCCCACTCTCTCATAAATTAAAATCTAGAAGAACCCCATATCCAACCTGCATCAAAATGCAGCAGCTCTTTTTGGGGATAGGAACATTAACCTGACAAGGGTGGGTATGGCCGAACTCTGTGCTCCCTTGAACTGGATCACTGTAATCAGGCAGATTATTTCATTCTTTCCTAGCACAGCCACTCCATTGCTGAGGAAATGGTCTGTTGGAGGCATGTGTTTTAAAGAGCTGTGTTTCATCCATCGCCTTTCACAGACCCATTGTGTCCTCTCTGCCTTTTGTTTTCAAAAGGGGTGTGAAATAACCTGCTTTTTAGATAAGAATTTATCAGCTGGATGGCTGCCCATACACCAAACCTTACATTCACTCTGCTTCAGGCCAAGTCAGGTTTTTTGGTCACTGGGGAGCTGTGCTCTGACCTCAGTTTTGTTTCTACTGCAAACAGTAACTGAATTAGTTTATCTGACATTTTAATGGTCTCAAAGGCCAAGAAAATAAATACATATATGCTCTTTGCCTTTAGGTACCCAGCCTCCATATTTGAATTGCTGGACAAGGGCTGATGTGCTGATACTATGGGCTATTACATGCACTCATGAGGTCTTTTTCAGCCTGCTGAGTTAACAGAGTTTTGAGGACAGTCCACTCAAGGTGCATGACTTGATGAAGTGCTTGCTCCAATGTTGAGCCCTCAAAACCGCAGGGTAATAATAAACAGATGGAGCATGTGGAGACAGCTGCTGAAATCTGTTCTTCTCTAAACAGGATATCATGCTGTCTCTTTTTAGAAAAATGAAACCATATAATGTTAAGATAACTTTTTTTTTTTCTCTGAGCAGAATCTTAACTCTTGAGAAGAATGTTCTGGGCATTCTCTTCTCTTTGCTTCCCCATTCCAAGTGTCATGTTTGTTTTCATAACAGAAAACTAGATGGGTATTTTAATGATCTCCCCTGCCTGGTGTGAAGGACCTGCTGATGGAGCTAGAGATGTCCTCCACTAACACCCAGTGCTGCTGTGCACTGCCTATTCTCACCTGGCTGGTTGGAAGATAGGGCTTGAGAAGCAGCAAGCACAAAGTGGTGGCTGCAGGCAAAGCAGTGTTTCAAGGGCTGAGTTTTTGCTTTTTTCCTGAACTGAAAACACAGGCTGAGTGTCAGCTGCCCTAGAGTTTTTCTGTCTTCTAGCAGAAACTTCAAACCATGGTTAGGAACTATTCCCAAATAATATTTTATGAAGAACTGCTTTTCTTCATGCATGGGGTGTTTAGAGCACAGACCAAACCAAGTTCATTTAAAATTCAATACCTTTGTGGGCCATAGATGAAACAAGTTGGGTTCTTCAGAGGTTTTTTTGTGAGCTCATGGTTTATACTGGATACATCAATGATTTGTAATTCAAGGAAATAATTTAAAATTACCTAGAGGGCAGGACCTACTTTAGAATCCAAAAGCTGATGCCTGGAAGTACTGTATATTACTTTGCTTCATATTAAATGTCACTGAAACTATCAAGACATTCAGGAAACACTTTTATTGGAAGTCTGTGCAAATTTAGCTGAAGGCATTGTGGCAGACTTGGACCTTGCTCCTGCCATTTCAGCACAAGATCCTACTTCTGTTTGAAGTACAGCTCTTACAGTCTGCAATGAACTTGGAAATTGTTTTGAGAATTCATGTTCCCCCCCTTTTTGTGTTTTTAACTGTTGCGAATCTGAATGGAAAACATGGGAATAAAGTTATTTTCCTTTAGTCCTATGAAGTCTTAGGAACTTTGCCCTTGTTAAATGAGTCTGTCACCTTTTGACAGACTTCTGCTGTTGTAAGCAGAGGTGAAGAGAGGTGGAGCTGAGGGCTTTGAGGCTCTTTTTATGATGCTGAGAAGTGAGTCTTCTTGCATCTAGAATCTCAGTTATACTTAGTTAATATACTTAGTTAATATACTTAGTTATACTGAGTTAATACTTGGTGTTATGTGGAAATAAGAACATTGAATATGGAAAAATTGTGCATTGTGTTCAAAGTGCTTTTACTAGCATGAAGGAAGGATATCTTGTATATTTTGGCTGTGCTTCAGAAGAAAAAAGGAAACATATACTAAAAGTTTTTATTTTTATCCCTCAAATTATAACCTGCATTTGAGAAGCATAAATAAAACAAGACTGAATGTAACACAGAAAAAAATTGCAAGCAGCGGTGGTTACAACAGGGGTAATTGTTCTGCCCAAATTATATCAATGAACCTTTCTGTGCTCTCAGTCTTCATGTGGGAGTAAGAAGAGAGGTGGGTGGGGATGAAGAGCTTGAGGAGGAAGGGAGAACACAGAATGGAAGAGAAGTGACCTGAACTTTAAATTCCCTTTTGGGAATTATATCTGTCTTCTTCAGGGGAAAAAAAAGAAAACAAAACCCGAAAAAAAAATGAAACCAAACCAAAACAAAACAACCCCCAAACAAACCAACCAGAAACCCAACATCATTTTAATGTGTCATTTAATACAGTTCCTTTTGTCCTGCTGCCCATTTCATGTATTTTAACCCTTGGGGAACCAGAGGCCTTGTACAGCATGTGAAATGCTGTGAAGGAAACCGCTGGCGCTGGGCTGGGCTGGCTGCCGGGCTGGGACTGTCTCAGGAAATTCCAAATGAGTATAAATAAATGCTCTGTAGCAACCACTGGGCTCCCTGCCTGCTGATGTGTCAGGACTGTGCAGTCCCTTTAAGGCAAAGGAAAGTGTGCTTCAGACTTAATTTGCTGAAAAACCGAGCACAGCAACATCCAGGGGTTTGCTTTGCCTGGATCGGTGAGTGAGACCCTCGAATGGGCTTGGGTGAGGGGCTGGTTCTGCTGAAACTAGCTCCTGGTGTTCTGACAGGATATTAAGTTGGGATAGGTAGAGGGGTTTTCATGTTTTTAATGGTGCTGGGTGAGTCAGGTTGTCTCACAAGTGCTGCCATCTGAAGGGAGTTTGTGCTTGGGGTTTCAGGCACCTCTGGTAGCCTCTTTGTTTTTGTCCTTACATACAGAGTAGTTTGTTTCCTTCTACAAGCCCAAGTTTTCTCATGGATGATTGGTGTTGTGAAAGCTCTAGTGAAGGGAGCAGGGCTGTGCACCTAACTGCTGCAAAACATCACTTCAAAAGCAGAAAGGTAGCTGTTGCCCTCAGAGGTGCTAATTTTGAGTATTTTTCATAGACTTTCAATTATAAACCACTGATTTTACTTACTTAGAATGAACATAGAGGATTAATTTAAATAATGACCTTTTCCAAATTTAATCTGCTGATTGCTTTTTAAACTTTTTTGAGAAAAATCAGTTTGCTGTTCTGAACTATTTTAAATGCAGAGGAAAAGCTTTCAATTTTTTTGACAAATGCAAATCAGTTAGGCTTTTGAAGTTTGGAAAGCAATACACATTCATAGAAGGAATCAGTATTAGATTAATATAACGAAGAGGAAGAGGGAGCAATTCCCAGTATTTGAAATATCATACTGATTATGCAGCATAAACCATATTTCTTATGGAGGCAACCATGTGGCAAAATAATATCCTTCCAGGACATATAAAAACAAATATTTGTTAAACCATTCTTACAGAAGACAATTCTTCCATTTTTTTCCACTCTGTGCACAGCTGTAAGACAAAACTAAAACTGTAAATCAGTTTTAGTACTCCACAGCAGGTTTATATCCCAGGAGTCCAGGTTCTCTCCTGATGGTTATTCCTATTACAACAGCCCTATGTATCTATTCTCCACTTCTCACCTCTTCAGAGATTTATAAGCACAGAAAGGCAATGACATGATAAATCTAAATATTTTGGGTTTGTGATTCAGTTGTTCTTGGACAGAAAGTGAATTCAACGTTCTTTGCTTGTGCTTCAGCAGGTAGCACTGATGCACCTTTGTATTAAAAGACATTTTCAGGCAAACATCCAGCTTGCATTCTTGACTTCTTTGGGGAGATGATTTGGATAAGTAAGAAAGGAAGAGCTGAATTTGGGGATTTGCTCCTCTTTTGCTTTACTAGCCTTTTACCTTACTTTTGTGAAGCCCATCCTACTATGTGGATTCAAGTCCTGGACTTTTGTAACTATTTTTTTCCTTTGTCACTTTTATTTTGATAATGAAGAAGCAACAGGGGATGATGTACTGTTGGAAGAGTGGGGCAGGTGTGCTAGGTTTTTTAAGGCTTGGCAAGGGAGGCAGGGGAGCTGTGGGGTTTCTCCTGTGTCACAGAGGATAGCAAGGTGCTTCACCAACACTGGGAGCCAACCTTGTGCTCATCATTTGCTGTCAGTGTAAGACAAGCTGTTTCTTTCTCAGTTACATTGCTTGACGTGGGCACTAATGGGGCATTGGTGGAGGAGAATTTGGGAAGCACATCAGTGAAGTACAACTAAGGCTGTTTCTGATGTGCCTGGCAGCAGACCTGCTGGTCATGCTCAAAGCCCAGGACACCCCACAGGTGGACTTGTGACAGAAATTTGCCAAAGTAGCCACTGTTCCAGTTGTTTCTGTCCAGAGGTGGCAGTGCTGTTGGTAACAGATGCAGTCACCACCATGGTTTCTGCTCTGCTCTTCCTTGCTGCTGGTGGGGCACTCAGCAGACTAAGTAATGATTGTATCCCTTCCCACCCATGCCCTGCTTCCTGACACTCGTAGTTTGACTGCCCTTGGGACCTCTGAGTCAGAAACTGGGATGGAGGCAAGACAGCCTAGCCTCTTAGTTTTTGTGGTTAACGTCCTTGAGATGGTGCACACACAAGATGTCCCAGCACAAAACTGCCAGATATTGAGCAATTCCAAGTATGTTGAAAAGGAGATTTATTACCAGCCTCAAATAAGGGAGTTGTCAATAATATAAAGCAGATTTTGTGGATTTTGGTAGGGGGGCATTTTGCAGTCACTCTCAAGATGGTTGTGCTTTTCACTTTCCCAGAAATGTATTTCTCATTAAAAAGATTATCTCTTTGTTCAGGGTTAATTAATTTGCATAATTTTCTTATAGTATGTATTTTCTACTTTAAATGAACTTCTGTTCAAGCTGCAAGTTTTCAGTTCACAGATTCTGGAAGTCAAAGTTGTAGACATTTAAAGGCCTAGAGAGGGTTTAGAGGTGTGTTTTTGGAAAGTGGTTTTTGCTTTGTGAGCTGGAAAGCTCACAGAAATAACTTCTAGCTGTGGTTATATGATGTTCAGTTATAAGTTCTGTAGGTAAGTCTTTTTGTACCACGTGAAAGAAAATATTTAATGGTGTAAAAATGGGTGATGTGACCTTGAAAGACCCCGTTCTGACACCAAAAGGGCTATTCATTACATACATGCTCCTTTGATTAGCTGGCTGGTAAGCATTCTGAGCATTTTCTGTGTGATACTAAAATGCTCTGTCATAGCTGGCAAACATGTACCAAAGAGAAGAATAAAAGCTGTAGTCTCTTCTTAACCTCTACAAGGTTAAGAAAGAGTTCTGTGGTTGAGGAACTGCGACTAACAGGTCAAGGGAGGTGGTTCTCCGCCTTTCCTCCACTCTTGTGAGACCCCACCTGGAATACTGTGTCCAAGTCTGGATCCCTCAGCATAAGAGGTGTGTACCTGCTGGAGTGAGTTCAGAGGAAGATTATTAGGATGATCAGAGGGCTGGAGCATCTCCCCTATAAAGACAGACTGAGAGAGGGTGAGCTGTTCAGCCTGGAGAAGTGAAGCCTCCAGGGAGACCTTCCAGCAACATTCTTAGCACCTATGGGGGATGCCTGCAAGAAAGCTGGAGAGGCACTTCTTATGAGGGCATGTAGTGATGCTTTTAATGTTATTTGCATTGTGGCTGTGATTGTTTTTTCTCCTATTGCTGTAATCATCCTAGAAACAGCATGGTATTAAAAGAGCAGATCAATTCTTTAAGTTCCTTCTTTTACCAATATTGCATGGTAAATGGGCCATCTTAGCCCAGTGCCCTGGAGCTTGTGTTCCTAGCACAAGCAAAACACAGCAGCCATCTGAACCATCTCTCTTCAACTGATGCTGCTTATGTTCATTGACTTAAGGTACTGTCCTTAATTCAGATCTCTGTGGTTTAACCACTGCAAATATCTGAGCTGGAGCATCTACATAATGAAATAAAACCCTCTTTACTATACAGTGGTGTAGCTTCATCCCTTCTCTGTTATTATCAGGGAAGTTGCTATCCCCCATTTTCTGATCACAACCCCCACCCTAAGCACAAAGTATTTAGATGTCAGATTTAAAAGTCAGCTCCCAGCTGGGGTATTGACACATAAATTTTGAAAAGTAATCTGAAAAACATATATAAATGTTTTCCCAGTTTTCTACCCCTCATTTTTCTTTCAGATTAAATCTGCAGCAAACATTTTACACTGGAGATTTATTTGTTTGGTAAAATGTGCAGCAAATGCTCCTCTGTAACAGGAGAATCCTCCATGCCAGTAAGTGTGGGTTTAGTAGCAGGGTCTGTTATTCCTCTCTGGCTGGGGAGTTCTGGTTTGGACTGTAGTACCCCATACCCAACAGCACCAGGTACATCAGGAGTTAAAAATCATTTGCTTGGAGCATAAATGTAGCTGAGTACAAGCAAAACAGATTAGCCTCCTTACAAGGCAGTATTTATTGGTTGGTCTTGCATGTTAGGAAAAGAGATGAAGGTGTTATCAGCCACAGCCATAGTACAGAGTAGTGCTCTGGGCAGTGCTGCAGTGTTCTTGTACAAGCAGAGCTGGGCCACCCCAGCACCTGGTTTGGGATCCATCCCAGCCTGGAGCTGCAGGAAGGGCGGCTGAGAACAGCACTCAGCACCAGGGCATGATCATGAGCAGCTTGGTGGCTTGACTGCTGTGCTGTGGTGCCTTTCCCCCGCACAGAAGATGAGCAGCCAGCTGGGGCAGTGTGTACTCCACACCTGTGGTGTGCTTCACACTGCCACTTTGTGCTTTACCTGCAAAGAGAAAAATAAAACACTTGATGCTCCTGCTGTGTCTGGAAAAGTACAGAAATTACTTGCTGTTTCTGTAAGTTTTTCTCTCTAGGTTCTTGGAATAAAAAAGTCTTTTAGGCCAACTGTTTAGTTTTGGACTTTTCCCTACCAGCACTTTTGAAAACCATGAAGACCTAGATTAAACTGCTGGGTATCTTCTGTTGCTAGCCAAGAGAAAACTGATAGAATGAGTGTGGAAGGTTAAGATCTATTTTCCAAGAGGTTTTATTCTGGTTGATTTCTTTAATTTGTATTCAAATCCCAATACTTGAAAAGGAGAATGAAAGAAAAATGGTCAAATATTCAATTTTGCTTTTTTTTGAAAAAAAAAAAAAAAAAAGCTTGGCATCATGAGTTTTGCATCTTTTCAGAAGCTGAGGCTGACCTTCAGGGAGCCTGAAGGTCAAGTAAGGTAAAGTGAAGAAAAAGAACAAAAGTAATATTTTAGAGGTGGGGAGAGAAGGGGAAAATTCACCAGCTTATCCTCTGTTGTAGTAAGGAATCAAAAAGTCAGAACTTCTTTTAAAATTCATTTTCCTGCCCCAGATAAACTTTCAAAATGAAGTTGAGCATATTAAAATACTGATTTGACTCCATTTATGCCAACTATTGCCACTGTATTTTTTCCTTTGCAACATTCTTTATGAATTGTCTTACGCCATAACTCTGGGAGGAGACTGTTATTCATAACAATATTTCAGTGAAAAATACTACTTTAGTAGCAGTCAGATCCATGATAAAAATGTGTTAAAGCAGATATCATAACCAGATGGGGAGAGAAGGCTTAACATGTGATATCTGTATTTTTCAAGGCACCTCAGACTTTCAGTGTTGGAAATAGGTCTTTAGTTGCTTCTCTTTGCTCCTCTTGGACCCTCCAAGGCAGCACTACAATAAAGATTTTCTAGCTTGCAGAACCAGAACTCAATGTCTGCCCACATTTCCCTTGCTTTTGTCTTCCTGAGAAGTCTTGTAGCACAGAAACTAAATATTCTATTCTTTTTCCAGTTCTCCTGGTCTGAAAGCTGCCATGATTAGTGTGGACTCAGGTAGAGCTGACTCAACATTTTAATATACTGATGTTCTTGTGTTGTGCATTGGATAGGATATAATTTAATAGAAGTTGGCAAGACTGGAATGTTTGGACAGAGCCAGTCCAGCAGTACAGAAAGTGAGAATTGAGGAGTACATTTTTTAAATGCTACTTGTGTCCTGCCCATGGTTATCCTGTAGCAGGGAGAGGGAAATGAAGTCTTTGTGTACTTCTGGAGAAATGCATTAATAATGACAGTACCACAACGAGGTCTCTATGCTTCACAGAGTTTCTGCTTCACTGGTACTGGCTTTAAAACATGATGTGTTTGTGTCTTGTTGCATCTGGACTTGATGATCTTAAAGGTCTTTTCCAATATTCCTTTTCTGTGAAAAGGGGAGTGTCTGCAGCATTTGCACAGACAGAAGTGCATGTGTTTGTGCATCTGCACATATTATTAAGAGGTGCCTGATACACTACGGAGGCTAGGGAATAGTTCTAACTTTAGCAGTGTCCATGATCAGCTGGCCAAGGATGAGACAAGGAGCCTAACTAGAGTGTCTGTACTGTGTGGTATTTGCTGCAATGCCTCTATGTGCGTGGGCATAGGAATCTTTGGCTCACTTCAGGTCTTTGGGCATGAAAGGACACTGCTTCCCCTGAGGTTAATCTGGGATACCTGCTGGTGTAGCATTTGGTACTCACCCACCACAGCTAGGAAGTAAGTGCATCCATGATTCATCCACGACCTAATGGCTGAAAAGGGCTGCACCCTTACCCAGGTGTTTATTCATTTCCTTTTTATTAGATTTTTTTTTTCCCTTTTGGAACCAACAAAACCATTTTTATTGCTTTGAAACAGCCATCCATTTTGTTTTGTTTCACGTTTAACAGGTATGACCATTTTGGCCCTTTCTCTGAGACATGCACAAAGGCTTGGCACAGCTCCTGCATGCTGCACCAATGTTGTGTTGGTGGTGGTGGATTGAATGCCCAATCCTCTTTTGTCCTAACATATCAAGAAGCGTCTCCAGGGACCAACTGACAATACTGGGATTGCATTTGTGGAATGCTCACTGTGTTGATTTAAGGAAAAGCAGCAGGCACTCAGCCCCACGCACCGTCTTGAGCTTGTGCCACACACAAACTGTGTCCTGGCACTGCTGCCAGCTTCAGCTGAGCACCAGAGAGATTCCACTCTGAAGACACTGAGCTGCCTGCATGTGTTGTGGAGAAGTTTAGTGAGGGATTCAGTGCCAGTGTGGTTGTTTCTTTATTACTATTTATTTTTTATAGCTTTCTGTTGAGCAGTCTTAATTCCATGAAGAACAAAATACGTAAAAGATCCCAGTTTGACTCCCATGACTGAACATGAGATTTGCATGTCTTTTCAGAGTTTTTATGAATATTTTTACAAAGATGCATTAATTCTTAAGTCCTAGGCCCTTCACAGAGGAAGAGTCTGTTCCTCCCTCCCCCATCCAACACTTATGCATTGCTCCCAAAGACAGTTTAGAGAAACTGTTTGAATACACTGGTGTAGTGATGGGAAAATTAGAGATGTTGCTGGGTAGGAAGACAAGCAGAGGAAAGGAACTGGGGAAAATGGGACAACAGGTAAAACTGATGGAGCTTGAATTCACCTGGGCTGGGTAAAGTGTCTAGAACCAAACCTGAGATGAGGGGTGAGAGTATAACCAGATTTTGGTCTACAATTGGTGGTGCAAGCAAATGGATGTAAGTAGAGAAAACGGTTGAGAAATCCAAAGTATGAGAAGAAGGCAAAAAGAATCCAGAAGGATACAGGGAATGAGGGACAAGGAGGGAGCGGGCACAAACCTAGATGCTGGCAGGACCAACACAGGGTGTGGAGCTGTGGGGTGTGGAGAGTTGTTTGTCTGCAGGGAATGGAGCCAGCATGAGAATCTGGGCACAGAGTACAGACTTCAGGGAGGAAGAGGAGTAATTTAGAGAATATGCTCTCATTCTCTCCGTGGCAGTGGGAGTCCTGAGATTTTTCCCCTGCCTGACATTGAGGCAGTCCTACTGGACAGAACCGAGCTGTGTGTCCTCGTGTGTCTGAAGTGTTTTTGTATGCATGTATTTTTGCTTCCAGTGGTATTTAGATGGCTATTTTGGGTGCATCTGTAAGTAAATACCACACCATAGTGACACACTGGTCTTTCAGCAGAAACATGTGGTCTGGGGGGGGTTGTTTATGTCTGTCTGTCTGCACTCCAGAACCGAGGTGCTAAGGTGACCTGGTCGGCCCCACTGAACACCCCGCATGTGACATGTGCGTGCCTGTCTGTGCCTCCATCCCGTTCCTTTTCCGAACCGGGGATGGTAGGTCCTTCTGAGCGCCGTTCTTCTCCTCCCAGCTACAGCTCGGGATGTCCTGCGGTAGCCAAAAGCACGACGGATCGCCATGAAAGCACTTACGCTGTTTGCAGGCAAAGCTTTTCTTAAGTACGCCAAGGAGACTGGAAAAACAGGAGCTTCCCCCCCGCCGCAAACCTTTTCAGTACAACATTAAGTCACTTCCTGTAGTTGCAGCGAGTCGACAGCTTCTTTTTTTTTTTTTTTTCTCCCCCTCCTCTCTGCCCCCCTGCCTCCTCCTTCCCTAAGGCTTATATTCCCTTAAGAAGACGCGGCTTCCAAAGCTCTCCTTTTGGAAGCGGAGGGGAGCGCAGGCTGCGCGCCCAGGCACGGTAGCGGGGGCAGCGCGGCGGGCGGAGCGCGGGGGAGGACGGCTCTTCCTTATGGGGTGAAGTAGGAACGAGCCGGAGGGGAGGCAGGGCTCCGGCGTGTGACACATGAAGCTGGGACAGCCATACGTGGCTGGAAAAATCGGAGTGTGGGGGCAGACACATGTGGCTAAGTCAGGTAACCGGAAAGCCGGCTTTTATTATTCTTCCAGCGCACAACTTGCAATAGTTGTTTTTCCGTTTTTTGGTTGTGGTGTTGTTTTTTGGGGTTTTTTGGTTTTTTTTTTTTTTTAATTTTCATTTATTTATTTCCCTCCTGCCCAAGTATGAGGCCGGGAGGAGCAGGTTGTATGGCAGTGCTGCATGTAAGTACGCAGCCTGATAAAACCCAGGAGATGTGTTGAACTTTTTTGTTTCGATTGCTTCAAGAAACAGGTGAGTCCTATGTCTGCAGGGCAGGTGGGTGCACCTCTTGTCCCTGAGCAGTGAGGTTCGGGACTCTGCTGGAAAAGGGGGTCGTGCTGCTTGTCGTGGTGGTGGGAGCTTCACGGAGTTTAAAATGAAAGAGGTGCTGGTAGAAGTAATGTGAGCTGAGGTGAGAGCAGATTGGTGCCGCTGCTGTTGCAGCAGCACTTCCCAGAGCCACGAAACAGCGCTGCAGAGCTGTGCAAAGTCTAATGGCATCAGTTGCATAAGGAGCGGGGTCAGAGTTCCCATCGCCTGCTTGAATGCACCCTCTAGAGGAGTCGGTCTCCAGATGATTCGCGCGGTGCGTTGTAGTCCTGCGGTCTTTACACGGTAATGTAGCATGTGTGAAAGCCTGGTGAGGCACGGGAAGACTGGAAGGATTTGAGCAAGGACAGCTTTGAGCTACTGGCCGTGCCCCTTCGTTAACAGACGCTATCTGTGTGCACGCATGTGTTCACATTTACGTGGGTATGCGCTTTGCAGCATTTGAAAACCCACTGATTAACTTTTAAAAAGTTAATCGGGATTTAGTGTTAAGGGTCAGTCAGCGGAAAGTCGGTCTGTTCGCCGAGCTGCAGCAGCAGTTTCTGCCTCCGGCGTGCAGTGAGCACCCATCTTTCCACGCCTGTGAGTATGTAGTTTACTGAATGCTGATTTTGTTTCTTCTTTTCCAGAAAAAGAGGAAGTCACTATAAATGGAGAAGATGAAAAAGAACGGAAAGACCCCTATTTTGTGGAAACACCTTATGGCTACCAGCTAGACTTGGATTTTCTGAAGTATGTGGATGATATACAAAAGGGGAATACCATTAAGAAACTAAACATACGAAAGAGGAGGAAAGCTGTACCAACCTCGGTGGGTACCAAGAGCTCTGGTGGCCAGTGCAGTGGCTGGACCTCCACAGAGTCTCTCTCTTCATCAAACAGTGATGAGAACAAGCAGCCTTTGGCAACGAGGAGTCAAGTAACCTTGCCTGTCCCTGCAAAACCCTCAGTTTCATTTGAGGTATCTCCTACCTACTTAACTGTCCCAGAGAATAAACAGCTTCCTCCTCCCTCCCCCCAGCCTCCTCGGCACAACCTCCTTGTAACAAAAACCTTGATGGAAACACGGAGGCGACTGGAGCAGGAGAGGATGATGCAGGTCACACCTGGAGATGTCCGCAGGCCTCGACTTTCCAGCTTTGGAGGCATGGGCTCCACAAGCTCCCTCCCCTCTTTTGTGGGATCCAGTGGGTACAGTCACGTGTCTCAGCACCTGCAGAATGGGTATCAGGGGAATGGCGACTATGGTGCCTGTTTCAGCTCCTCGCTGGGCAGTTCCATTCGTCACAGCCCCATGAGCTCGGGAATATCCACTCCGGTCACCAACGTGAGCCCGGTGCATCTGCAGCACATCAGGGAGCAAATGGCAGTCGCCCTCAAGCGTCTCAAGGAGCTCGAGGAGCAAGTCAAGACTATTCCTGTGCTGCAGGTCAAAATTTCAGTGTTGCAGGAGGAGAAGAGGCACATGATGGCTGAACTCAAAAGCCACAGGAAAGCCACTCAAAATGACACGTACAGTTTCAGAAAGCGATCCTACAGTGCAGGAAATGCAGAGCAGTGGGAACACATGTCTCAGGTGAGAAGAGGTGGAGAACTGTATATAGATTGTGAGGAAGAGATGGAGAGTGTGGAGCAGAGCTCTCAGAGAATAGAGGAGTTCAGGCAGCTGACTGCTGAGATGCAAGCCCTGGAGAAAAAAATCCAAGATAGCAACTACGAAAATCTATCAAACCTTCGGGTGGACAGAGAAAGCCTGGCAAAAGAAGCCCGATCTGTTGCTGTGGGTGCTGATGAGAACATGAACGATGTCATTATATACAACAGATCTGCAAGGCAACACAAAGAAGTAGCTGTGGGAACAGAGAAAGAAATGAGGGAGTGTGGAGTTGGGGTGACAGAGACCATGCTTGGATTGTCTACAGAGGTTGAGAAAGAGATAGAGCTTCAGCAGCAGACCATCGAAGCCCTTAAGGAGAAGATTTACAGACTAGAGGTTCAGTTAAAGGAAACCACCCATGACAGGGAAATGACCAAATTAAAACAGGAGCTGCAGGCAGCTGGGTCTAGAAAAAAGGTGGATAAAGCCATGATGGCTCAGCCCCATGTTGTCAGTAGGATGGTGGAAGCCATTGTACAAACGAGAGACCAGATGGTGGGAGACCACGTGGACGTGGCTGATTCGTCAGTGGGAAACCATCTGCAGACAAGCAGCATTGGCACCTCCTGCAGACCTACCACACGGAGCACGGCTGCAGGCCCTGAGCTCCTGATGAGCCGATGGCTGGTGAGGGAGAGGGCAGAGGTGCAAGATCAGGGCACAGGGAGGTCCATGGAGCTGCATGATAAGTCAGTGGGCACAGAGACGAGCGTCTGTGAGATAGGTGTCAACACAGAAGAGCCGTCAGAGGTGCCGGGCCCTTGCCAGCTGGCGCAGGTTGGGGCAGTGAGGTCTGTGGGCTGCGGGGACTGCTCGGTGGACGTGGTGGTTTGCGTGCCCAAGGAGCACATATCCCGGGAAACAGCCACGGAGGCCGTACCCAGGGCAGAGGCAACGGTGATGGCCGTGCCTTCCACAGCCAGCCAGCAAACCAGCACTGCTTTGGAGATGGTGAACCAGTGCACCAGCACGGAGGCGGCCTGCCTGGCAGACTGTGGCACTAACACCACTCTGAGCAGCTGTGACAAGCAGACCAGCACGGACGGCGTGGAGCTGCGGAGCGTGGCGGTCGGGGACGGGCGGGTGAAGGACGTGCACGCGTCTGCGAAGACGCGCTCAGTGGGAGTGGGCACCGTGCTCTCCAGCCACCCTGGCCTTGAGAAGCCTTCTGCAATAAAAACCAAAGACTGTGGCATTGGACAGATCAGTGTTCATGAGAACTATCTGGTGGGTCTGAAAATGAGGAGCATTGCATGTGGGCCTCCTCCATTGCCGGTTGTCCCGACTGGCACCAGGAGCATTGGTGTGGGGGTAGAGTCTGTGTGTGACCCAGTCAGTGCTCAGCTGGAGAGCCCTCTGCCTCCATCTGAGCTGAGGACAGGCTTGGATCACTACATTGAACGTGTGCAGAAGCTGCTGCAGGAACAGCAGATGCTGCTTGCTGAAAATTACAGTGAATTGGCAGAAGCCTTTGGGGAACCCCACTCCCAGATTGGATCTCTCAATTCACAGCTCCTCAGCACCCTCACCTCCATCAACTCTGTCATGAAATACGCCAGTACAGAGGAGCTGCGGAGCCTGGACCTTCAGAAGCAGTGCATGGAGAGAAACACCCCATCAGGTAAGCCCAGCATTGAAGCTCACATCTGGTGCATTGTTTGGCTCTTTCACAAGGCTGCAGATCAGTTGCCTGTTAGGGTCTCTGTATTACTCTGGGAGCCGCTGGGTAGCCCTCCCCAAGGAATCACAGGGCATAGCACCGTTGTTGCATGTGCCCATTGGGTTTTCCATCCAGCCCATCACTGGTAGCTGGAAAAGCAGAGGTGGTTTTATCTCTCCCAGTCCAGCAAGCTCTGAAGGTCCTGATGATGATGGTGCCATGGCTCTGACCATGCAATAGAGGTGTCTAAAATATTGAAAGGTTTAACCACTGTGCAATGTGCAGACTTAATGTTACAACTTTTGGAGTATTTGAGGTTAATGCCTGTGGGTTTGGAATTTTAAACTTGGCATGCATGTTTTTAGAAACAAAAGTCAGATTTGACAGAGCCGAAAGTCACATACAGCGTTGGTATCAAACCAACTTGTTACCACAGACACTTGCCTGGATTTTATAGTGTTTCTTCCAAAGGCACATTGGCTTTGTTCCTTGTGCTGCTCAGACAGAGAGCTCTGGGGTGCTTTCCCCATTCCAGCAGGGCTGATTGCTTTATAATAGGCAACTCCAGAGCACTTCACAGAAACCACATCTTGGGCTTTCTCTGTTCCAGTAACTATTTGTCGTAATCCCTAGTTACAAACTTGTGTTTGAAGGGATAATTACTGCTGGAGGTTTTGGTGACTCTCAGGAAAGGCAAGAATTGTGATTTAAACACTCCTTGACTTTTATTTATTAATTTAAAAATACAGACAATTAGTTTGAGGGATTTCTTTATTCCCTGGGGTAGAGTTTACTTTTTAAATTATTTTTTTATGTGTCTGATAGTCTACTTTAAAATTTAGCCATTTTTTTCTAATATCCTAGTGGTGAATGCAACCACATTACTATTAAGTTTATGTATGGTGGCTTCCTGGAAACCCATATGTAATGCCTGGTGGTGACTGTTTGATATTCTCTTCTTGCTCCTGCCATACAGTGGATGAAACAAGAGGTTAGGGAGGTGGGAAAAACTGGTGCAAATGCATCTGTCCTGTAGATGATGAATCGGGAAAACCCCCCTGAGTATGTATTCTTAAATGTCAGCATAATGTTATTGGCTAATCCCAATAGCTATATAAAGCTCTTGCAGCTTGCTTACTGTCTTAAGATTTACCTATTTTTGTTAAAATGCAGCTTGGTAGACCTGATTTTTTCAGTGTTGATGAGCTAAATAGAACCATCCATTTAATGAGCTGAGGTAAAAGGTTTAGGTTCCCATAGTCAAGGAATAAGCAACATTTATGTAGCAGTAAGAAAAACATATGCTATTCTGTGTGCATACATGCAATATGATACTCTATAAGCAGTATCATTATCTTTCTGGTATGCACTTAATATTCTGGTCTTCTTACAAGTAGTGGTAGCATAATAATAATAAGGGTATGTAGCAGACATCAAAAGTGCCTGTAAAAACAATGAAGCAGAGTTATCACTGTCTGTAAATCCTTAATTCCTTTCCCAGCTTTTACTGCCCAGTGTCAAATGTGTAACCAAGAGGCTTGGAAGCATTTAGACACAGGTGGAGCAACAGATCGTCTTTACTAAAAATGTTCATACTTGGATTCAGATTTCACATTCCTGATAAAATTATTCTGGAATAATTTTATTTTAACTTGTAATGCCATTATCTTTAGCTGTGGATGATGAGTGTAAAATTTCTTTATTTTTAGTCCCTGGTGAGGGATGCCTGGACTGCATACATAAATCAAGCTATGGTCTATAACAGTTTAGGCCCAAGGAGAATTGGAGTGGAAAAGAGGTCTTAAGCCTGAAATGTTTCCACATCTCTTTCTATTAATTTTGAAAATATTGCCTTTAATACATTTATCTGCTGGTCCTGCTGCCCTTTCCTGTGGTTTTACAGATCATGTGTTACATCTTTCTGTGGAAGGATTTTTTGCTGAATGAAGCACTAACTTGAATTCTGTAATCACTGGAAATAACAAAGCCTTCTTTTTTCCATGCATGAAAAAGTATTTCATGATAGCTTGTGAGCTCTTAATAAATCTTTTTCTTCAATTTAGATCTCTTGCATGTAGCTTTTCAGGTGGTGTGTGTGTGAATACTCAGCTAGTGTCCTTTTCTCCAGGCTGAGAGACATCTCAGACTGATTTCTGTAAAGCTTGTATAAACACAGAAAGCCTTCACAGCTCTGAGTCTTTATTCCAGTTCAGTTCAAATAAGCAATCAAGTTGAAGCTATTGAGAGAAGCGTGACTGCACAAGTCTCATTTTTTTAGAAAAACAGGCTGAAGTTTCCAGTTAGCATCGGTAGTGTCATCTTTAGTGCTTTATTCAAAGAGCATCCTTAGAAGTATCTCTTAGAGGCCAGTTTCTTTTAGGGGAAAAATACCTGAGCTAGCTTTGAGGAATAGGATTTGGGTACCAGTTTGCCCCACTAATGGATCCGTGGTCTGTGCTGCTTCTGAGGTGCACATCAATCGAGTTCTCAGCTTTACAGATTTTTCTCCTGCTCTTGCTGGGGAGACAGGGTGTGCTGCAGGGGCCTCTGCCATCTCCCCTTCCCTGATACAGTTTGTGGCAGGTGATGGAGACACAGGCAGGAGAGCTGGAGCCTGCTGAGGAGGACACAGGCTGGCAGTTTTCATCTCCAGACGCCTTAGACTGCTGAGGTGATCTCTGAACCAAGTCCGTTAGCAATTGGTGTTTTGCTTGTTGCAAAATAATCACCTTCCCTTCTGTAATTTGGCAACTCTATTAACATCTACATACATACTGTCTTTCAGAAGCCCCAGTGACCTCAGGGAATTGAAACCTGCTGGCCAGATGAGCACGTTTCTACCCTGCAAAGTCATGTTAGCTGGCCTTGGCAGCCTTGGTGTCCAGCTTACCCATGTGGATCATAAACCTAGATGCTAACTGGTCCATATTCTTAGACCAGACAGTATATAGGAAGCCTAAAGGGAGGCAAATGCATTAATCTCCTCAGTTTGTTGCACTAGATTTTTAAAGAATTTTCAGGCTTTTATGTTTGAATGCTGGTATGTGTTTTGCAAGATACCAGCCAGAAGCCTAATGTCACTTTTATGGGTTCTAATTACATGGACTTTTCACAAATATTTTCACAAGTCTAGGTGGCTGTCTTTCAATGGCAGGGAATTTTCAAGAATAGTATTTAAAAACAACAGATCTGCTATTGCCCTGAAAAATTACTTGGGCACATTTGACCTGAAAATTCATTGCTATTTTGCCTCAGTGATCTTCAGGTATCAGTTCTATTGTTGCATTGTAGAACAATCCTGACTGAGTGTCCCAGTGTAAGCATTACACTACTTAGTCATCATGAGGAAGGAGGCAGCTTCTTTAGTTAAAACTTCAGGGAGTGAAAGAAAATGGAAAGCATGTGGTGTCAGAAAGTCCAGAGAGTAAGGTGATGTACCTCTGGTGGAAAATCTTGCAAGGTTTTCAAGTTTTAAGTTTTAACCAGAGCTGGGGAAGCAGGCTGAGGGACAATGGAAAGATCAGAAGAGTGATGGTGATGTGAGAAGCCCCTGGTTCTCCAAAATTGGCGTGCAGGACTAATGAGGCAGCGTGAACAGGTTCATCTTCTTCTGTGTTGTCAGTTGTAATGTGGGGAGTTGGGGAAAGCTCTTTGTCTTTGCAGCTCTTGTGTTTGACAGACCTTTCTCTCAAAGTCTGTGTAGTTTGACGTGTTAGTAACTTCTCTCCTGGCAGCATGGACCATGCTGTTTTAGCTGAAGACTCGGCTTGCTTGAGGCTCAGAAGCCTGTGCTGATGTGCCACAGGTGTGGTGGTGATCCTGTAGAACTGTGGGTTGCTCCAGCTGCCACAGATGCATCCTTAATCACCAGGTTAAGTTTCTGTACAGATGTTCTTGCTTGTGTAACAAACAGGATCCATCCATCAGTCTGCAGGGAGGAAGGTGACTGACACACGTGCAGCATTTTCCACATTCCCTGGAAGGTAGTGCATGATGCAAAGCTGCCATGCAGGTGGTCCCACCTGTTTGTTTATGTATGTCTGGCTGGTGTCTCAGAGAATGCAGTGCCTCCTCTGCATGTTTCATGTGGCAGGTGGTTTCTGCTAGTTGTGACAACATAGGAAGCTCAAATGGGAGTGCTGTTCAAAAATGGTACCAACCTCTATAAACTTCTTCAAAGAGGTTTGATGGAGTGTCCCTGGTCATATGTTAACACAAGCTTATTACTGTTGTCATTATTAGCATTATAATGTTTGTTGGTTTCGTTCAATGGTAGCACTACATGTAGTGTTGGAATCTCAAAGCTGCTTCATCTGCTGGCTTCTGCTTCAGTTAGCAAAGAGCATAATTTGCCACTGTATAGATTATTTTTCCCTTCAAATTTATTGCTGCTTAGAGAGTGGCAATCTGCAGCCTGCTGAGCTGTCCATTAGATAGAGCCCCAGTTCTCTCCCTATGGTGTGGCACAGGGATATATAATGTTTAGAGCTCTGTTTAGAGTTCAGCTCCCATGGTAACAGGCACAGTTATGAATATTTAATAGCAAGAGATTCCCGTTTTTGAGGTGTTGTCATATTTCAGCAACAATAAATCATCAGCTGATGAAATCAAATGCACGTGAATGAGACAGAAAGAAGTACTCCAAGCTGACCCTCCTACTGTGCCCAGCATCATGAGATGCTTTGATCCACCACTCCTCAGGGAGAAGAAGGATGGCTTTCACCAAGCTCCACACACAGCTGTCTTGGAAAAGAGAGTGTTTCATAAATAAGATGATTAGCTGCTTCAAAGATGCATAATCTTTTGTGGTCAGTCATGTTTGATGAAAAGAATTGGTTTTAACTTCCAGTTTCAACAAACTGGATTCACAATCTAATTTGGGGGTGGAAAGCAGCTTCTCAGCACAGAGAAAATGGTTAAAGTGAGAGTGAAAATGAGATTGTTCTTGCAGTCCTGTTACTAGAGCCTTCATCCTATTAGGAGTGTTTTCCCTGGAGCTGAATGGCAGTTCAACATCTGCCTATGCCTGGGCCCCAAGAGAATCTGCCTTCTGACAGCTGATTGTATAAAAAGCTCATGCGTGGCAGTTTTTTGTTTTGAAATTTTAAATTCACTGACTTTTAACCTGGAATGGCTCAAAAGTACCTTTTATAATGAAACTGCACTCTAGTGTTGTGAAGGTACTGCTTTTATCAGTTGGATGGGTTACTATCAGTCTTTGTAAATGTTTAAACATAACATGTTTGCTCATTACTGCTTTTTTATGTACATTAGTAGAATGGGTTTTTTTCTTCAACAGTTCTGATAAGTAAATCAAATTAAAAGTGGATTAAAATGATTTTTATTTAAAAAAACCCCAACTTTTTATGCATGAAGATTTAAGAACACTGGAGGAGAGTACTTCAGTAAAAATAATTTTGTAATGAGCTTATTGTTACTGGGAAGGAATCATGCAGTGTGAAAGAGAAGTATTTCCTTTCTATATATGCTCCAGACAGTATTTGTGCACTGTCTTTAGTGGGGAATGTATAGCTTGTATCACTGACCATTATAAACATATTGTGCAAACAAATGCTTGCACTGACCAAAAGGTTAAAAATAAAATCTTTGTGCAGCTGCCACATAGTAAGCTTGTCCGCTTTTTTAACCTAGAATCCTGTGATGTTCCAAGCAGAACAGTTCTCATCCTGGTGCTATTTAATCCCCTAGCCTTGTTTGCACTTCTCTTGATTTCCAGTGGGATAAAAGTATTGTCAAGTTAAATTGTTTTTATGGTAATACTTAGGTTTGCCTCCATCAAACTAAATGGAAATTTTCAAAAGCAGGCCAGACTTCCGTTCCCATGAGTTCATCACAAATTCAAAAGAATCTGTTGAGTTCCCTGAGCCACCTAACAGCATGAAAACTTGTGCTGTCACAAATGTGAGGAAAGGTCTGCAGTTAGGAAGGAAAATTGCATCTGAGTAACAGTAGACAGATACTATAGGTGCCAGAAATGGCATGGGTAATCTGTTGCTTCTCTGTAGCAGCTTTACTGTCACCCTTGTGGGTTTAAATTGGTGAGGTTTTCAAAAGAAGCACAAGTGGTTTATGAGAGGAGATTCCTTCTCAAAAGTTAAAAATAGGTGCTCTCATTCCTTCAAACCACTGGAGCTAAACCCCTGAACATGCTTTAATCTCTTGTCTCCCTCTGAAACTCATGAGAGCAGCTTTCTGCATAAATGTTTATGTTTGGTTGAAGTTAGCAAGTTTTTCTGTTTTGTTGTGTCATGCTTTTGTCTCTAAATTACTCCTGAACTTTTCCAAAATCCTCTGCTATGTTGCAAAATACATTAGAAGTTCTTGACAGCTCCCTGCTGTGGTTTGCTGTTCGATATCAATACTTAGAAACTTATGTCAAGTTTGCAGTATTTGCCTGGAAGAGTAAGCCAAGGAATACTATCAAGGGCAAGTCTGCCTGAGGGTCTCTGTCTGGAGGCAATGCTTGACCAAGTATTGACCTGTGGGCAGATTTGCTGTCAGTGCTGTGCACTGTGACCTGGAGAAGGATTCTGCTCAAGTGTACTTAATCTCTGTGAGGTGAGAGGAAGAGTTTGTTTTAAGATCTGTGTAGACCAGTGGTGATCTTTGGCCAGGGTTTCATTTCCACACTGGAGAGGTGTGGAGGAAGAAGGAACTTGGTTCATTTGGCTTTTTGGTTTGCACAGCAGTGGATTAATCTATTAAAACGTGGACCATAATGTTGGGTGGCATAGCTCCTTCCTTTGTCTGTTTTTCTCAGTGATTGGACTCTGCTGTCTTGAAAAGGGGAAGGCCTGGGAGCTGATATTAAATGATAATTAACGGCTTGCAGCATTAATACTGAGTTGGACCCAAAGCTCTCTTTCCCTCATCATTGTGTACTGTGCATGTAATAAGTGCAGACATCTAAGAGCTTTGCAGGGAGAATGAGTGCACTGACCGGTTTGCCTGATGCACATTTATTGTCTCCCTGCCCTCAAGTCTTGATGTCATCCTCTTTTGTCGAGTGCCAGGGGCCAGCTGAGCAGAACCCTTTTCTTCTTCATTGGAAGGCATGGACATCATGCCCTAGATGCTGAATTCAGTGTGGTGCTTCTCAGCCAGTGATGCATGTACCAGAGGAGGGAACCTACTGAAATCATGTTGCATTGGCAGGTTCAGTCCTCCTTTCTGTCTGTCCTACCCTGCAGCTCCCTCCCCTGCCTGTCCCAGGGCAGGAGGGAGACACAGGCTCAAGTTTTGGGGAAATAACAAGGGTCCACCAGGTGCTGCTGTTGGTTCACCTCAGGCTGGAGCCCCTCTTTGCCCTGCCAGAGTCCTGCCCTCTGCATGAGGTCACCTGTGTCTCCAGATGCGCCATGGCTGTCACAGTGGCTTTTGCAAGAGAACTCTGATATCTGGCAGGGATTGCAGACAGTTCTGCTGAAAGTTCTGCCTTGGAATCTTTGCATATCCCTGGATGCTTCAGAGCAGGTTTCCTTCACTCCTTCCCATGTCCTCAGAGGCCAGTCTGGAGCAGAAGGGGTGACCTGGTAAAACCAGCCCAGGCAGCCACCACCAGCTGTAGCTGGAAGTGGTTACTGTGCATGATCCTCTTTAATTGTGCCTGTCACAGCTCCAAGCAAGCAAAGAGACAGTTCCCTGTTTTTTCAGCTAAGGGAGTTTAAAAATCATTGGTTTTGGCTTGGTGTTCTATCACCTTGGCAGCCCTCTTCTCCCCAGCTGGATGAGGGATGATGCTTGCTGTTGGAAAGAGACCTGACCAAAGTCAGTCAGTGCAGCAAGGTGCAGGGAGTGGTGGGGGAGCAAGGGCAGGACTTCCCTCTTGCTTTCCATGGGTGTCCAGGTGCTCAGGTGTGTCTCCAGAAGGGCTGCCCCTACCCAGGGAGCCCTGAGAAGCTGCCACCTTCTGACACACACAGGCACACTGACGTTTCACTCTTAAGAAAAAGCTTTTTTCGCTGTGCTTGCACTGACATGCCTGTTGATACCCTGCTGCACGCCTTTCCCTGCAGACAGCTTCTTCCCCTGTGTGTTGGAGAAGCTGTAAGCCATGGTGGAACTGGGCAATAGGGCTCACTGCTGGAGAAGTGCTGTGGGAATTGCATGTAGGTGAGACTTGGTTGGAAACTCAGAGACTTGGGTGGGACCGGGAGCAAAAAGGAGGAAGCTGCTGGGAAGTGACAGTGCTTGGAAAAATCGGTTTTGTTACATCCTGTTGAAAGAAAAATTTACTGAGGTGAAGTTACAAGGGAGAAAGGCAGTCTAACAAAAGCAGCTTGCTAGACAGAGATGTAACTGTGTGTCTAAAAATTAATGTTTGGAATTTACCTTACTGCAGTGTGTTAGCACCCTGTGCAGTGCTGGTCATATTTGAATGAGAAGGCTGTGCCTTAATTCTTGGTAAATACAAAGGCAAAAAATAATATGGAGGCACACATCGTTGAAGCAAAAAAAGAATGAAAAAAAAAAGTCATAGTGTTTAAAGCAAGTTAAACTTCGGCTTTTTTTCCCTTGAATGCTAACAAGATCATTTAGGGAGGCATATGCATGTAAAAAAACACTCAGTGTGTTCCACAAACAAAAGCATTTGTGCAGATTTGTAGAGAAGTCGTAATAGCACAGCTGGAGTAACTCCAGGGGAATCTGTAAAAGTCTGTGAGTAATTAGCACTGCCTTTTGAATACACAATGGGAAAGAGTGAGTGAACGCCAGCATGGGAAAAAAGTACAACCCAAACATTTGGAATTTGGTTTAAATACAACTACTAGCTCAGTGCAATCCTGACCAAAAAAAAAAAAAGAAAGAAATGTATGTGTGGGAGTTCATTGCAGTTGTCTCAGTAACTGGGCAAAGCACATAGCTTTCAGAATTAGTTCAAGTACTGGAAAAAAAGGAAAATTTCCTGAAAATTTTCTGCTTTCATGGAAAATGACATTTCTTAAAAAACAAGTACAATAAAAATGTTGCTGTTCTTGCAGAAAGAACCTTCAGAGCCTGTGAGCATGCTGTGCTCTTCAGGCATGTCATCAGGGAGCAGCTCAGTGAGCCCACCCTGGCCAGGGTGGCAGGAGCTGAGGTCACTGCTCATACTGAAAGAAAAGGAAAAAGAAGGACCATTCCTTTCATGCATTTTACAGCCAATATCTTTGTAGCTTGTTCCTTGTATTGTATGTCTTTATCAAAAGAAAAACTCAGGGCCATTTTTTTGCCTTTTCTGAAAACGATCACAGTCTTTTTCCTATTAGGTACTCAGAAAAGAGTATTTTAAAGGACAAGCATTGCCCCTTTTTTCCAGTTTGGTTTTTATTTTTCCTGTGGGCCACGGTATTGATGGAAATATTTTCGTTTGACTCCTTTGTGATGCCTACTGTATTCTTTGGCAGGTGCTACTTTGGAATACATCCCTCATGGCCAGCTTGCAAACACACACTTAACTTCAAATTTGCGAACGCTGAAACTGGAGCAGGACACTGTGGCCACTCAGGAGGAGAGGAAGACTCCCCTGGTGGAGGCTGCTCGGGGAAGGAAGTCTTTTTCTTCTCAGGATAAAGCTCTCGCTCCAATTAACCTGACAGATGATCAGCTTGCCTCAGGTCTCTATGGTAATAACTGGCTCACATTCACCTTTCATCATGCTGGTGGAGTCTGAATATGAAATACAGTTAAAGAAGGTTTTCAATATTCTCAGAAATGCAAAAAGCTGGAAAAAATGCAGCTGAGGGGAAAGTCACAGTGTGACACCCTGTGTCTGCAGGTAGTGGTTAGGTTTTAAATGGCAAATTGTAGCATATCCATGAAACTCCATTTAGTGTCTTCCTAAGAAAAATCTACAGAAAGATAAAGAGTTAATAATGACTTTTTTAAATACTTAAATTTTTATGCGTGTGTTACCTGCTCTTTGCATAGAGATTGGTTTAAAAGTTGTTTCAATGAATACTAAATCTAAAAGACCATCCTTGTTTTCTTAAATATGCTGTGTGTATTGTTAAACATGCTGTCTGTATTAATGTGTTCATTTTGGCAAGGAGCTGCTGCTCTCTGACACTAAAAATTAAGATTTTGTTAATAGAATAGCTGATTTCAGTGTTAAAAGTTTTTCACAAATAGCAAAGGAAAACAAAAAGCCCATGTCTTTTCTTAAAGTTTTCTAGAGCATCATGAAGATTAGCAGCATGTTGCAAACTGGAAAAGTTAGGCTGAACTAGTTTCCAGAGCTGATTTTGAAGCTGTTCTTCTGTATTTCCAATGTGCATGACAAGCATGACTATATTAGAAAACCCAGTTTCAGATGGCAAATTACACAAAGTGCTGTTAAAAACAGTTATTTTGAAAAATCAGCTGTAATGCTGCTGCAGTCAAAGCTGGCTACAGATTTATACTGATACCTGTGCTTTGTCTCCCTTCCTAATAGTGTGTACTAATAATGAGAACACACTCAAATCTATCATGAAGAAAAGAGATGGGAAGAAGGATTTGAACAATACCAAGAAGAACCTGCAGTTTGTTGGCATCAATGGCGGGTAAGAGACCTGTCTCCAAAACATCTGTTACTGTAGCACTTTTCACAGTGGGAAGAAAAGAAAAAACCCAGGAACACATGCATAGGTTTGGCCCATCCTTCAGGCTGAGGTGCAACTGCTGTGTATAAGGACCAGAAGAAAGAATTGAACAGATGAGCTCCTCTTAATCTTCTTGTGCTTGCAAGTCATACATGGCCTCAGTCTCAAATACCTGTACATGAGATTGCTGCCAGATTGACCACAGGGAAATCAAACAACCTGAGACAGCCATGGGGACATTTCACAGGCAATGCTTTAATAAGGAAAGCCTGTATATAACTTTGGTAGCTGACAAGCACAGCATTATACTATTAAACAATACAATAAGCAATGCCATTGGTCTAGAATTAATTTTTCTGGCTTTGTAGTAAATATATACAGAGATCTTCCTATACAAATACAGAAGACAGTATAGAAAATAATCTTCTTTTAAAATATTGCTTGCCCATGCAGAATGTTGCAGAGACCTTTAGAATGGTTTCATCAAATTGGTTTTAAGTAGCTTTTCTAGCCCTTTCCTCAGATTAGTTTTGCTTTAGTACAAATGCTTTGTGCAGTATATAGCCTAAATATCCCACTTACCTAATTTCCTACATATTAGCTGGAAATATCATTACCTATAGTGAGGGAATGTTATAATAGGTTTGTTGGCTTCCCTGCTTATATCTGCCTGGTTAGGCAATACAATCTACTCTGAACAAAGTAATTTCCTGGGATACTGCAAGGTCTGACAAAATGTTAAGACTTAACATTTAAAAGAGGTTGTTCTTCTTCCATTACACACTGCGTACATAATACTGACAGTGTCAATTGCCAGTAACACTGAGTTCAGTGAAGAGGTCTCTGAGGGAAAAACAGGAGGACACAGCTTTTGCAGGGTATTTTTCCACCTGCACCAGTGCAAGCAGGTACCGACTGCTGCTGAAAGCACTGAGCAAGTGTTGGGTTTTTATCTTCTTTTCTTCTGTTAGAGCCAGGATTGAAGTATGGGAGATGCAGTTTTCTCGTGTTCAGACTTAGTTGTTTATTAATTCTTACCTAAAGTACAGTCTGACAAGCTGTGAGTTCCAGCCAACAAGGTAGAAAAGGGCTGTCTCTAACTCTTTCCAATGTCTTTTAAGTGCTAATTACCCAATAACGAGATGACACCTGTATTATTTATACTTTTAACCCAATAACCAACCGCCTGAGGTCCACAATGCAGACCTTTTCACGCAATTAGAAAAAAACACCCAAACCCATGAAGAGGAAGGGGAAAGAAGAAGAACCAGGCCAACGCCCAAAATCCTCCATATTGCTTTATATATATTACTGTATACCAAAATCTTAAACTGTAAGTTTTCCACCCTGTGGTGTCACACACTTACATTCAAACTACCCATAATCCCAGTGCTATCAGTCAATTTTGGAAGCCTGCTCCATGGCCTCAGGTCAAATGCAGTGCTTGCCTGAGGGTCAGTGCCTGTTAGCACAGAAAGCCTAAAATTCTCAGCCCGCAGGGTTCCAACAAACAAGCACCTCTGCTCCTGCCCATTCTCCCTGCAGGTATGAGACCACATCCAGCGACGACTCCAGCTCCGAGGAGAGCTCCTCCTCAGATTCGGAGGAGGAGTGCGAGAGCCACGAGTGCCCCTGCGAGCAGCAGGCAGAGGAGAAGCAGCCCGCCCCCACCACGCTGCCCCGTGCTGCCGAGGTCTGCGCCACAGGGACACAGCAGGACAGCCCCCTCCCCGAGTGTGAGGCCGAGGAGGTGGAAATCAGAGAGAGGTAGGCTGCCCACCCTCTGCAGACCTCCACCTCGTGTCTTGGGCTGTGCTTGTTAGCCCCAGCACTGGCCGACTGCTGCCCGCTTCCCCACTCCTCAAGTGGGTAGCCAGAGGCAGTTTCATGACTGTATGTGAGCAGGAAGGTGTCAGAGGATATCCCTTCCAGCAGCTGACCCCATTAACTTTAAATGATTCATTAACAGCAACACCCTGGTGGCTCACCCAACAGAGGCTCTCTCAGGTCACAGCAGGCACTCACTTGGGAGCCTTGTTAACATGCTGGTCTGTAAAACAGTCAGTAAGCAAATGAATTAATCTTGAGCCATGCACACCAGGTCAGCAGCCTGCTGGGAGTGCATCTTGCATTTGCACCTTCCCCAGCATCTCAGGCATGGCACAGTGAGGTGATGGGGCACACTGTCCACCCTGAGATCATGTGCTTCATACAATACAAGATTGTACACTGTAATACACTTCCAAGGCTGCCATCACAGACTTGTTCAACATATCATGTCTTGGGGTACTTTCCAAACTGCTCTGTAAGGTGGGATTTGACAGACAAGGCTGTGCTTTTTTGGCATATGGAAAGCAGTAGGGTGGTGAGCTTTTACTGATTCTTCGTTAGCAAATGGCAAAAGGAAGTATAAACTGAGACAGTGAAAAGATATCTTACAGATAATGGGTTTGCCAGCGTGCTAATTTGGAAAATTATGTAAGTAGAATAATAACAGTAAAAGAGCTAAAACAAAATTAATGTTATGTTTCACTGGAGATGTAGCTTAGCATCAAGTTATCTGTAATTGTTAGCTGTTAAATAAAAGAGATGCAGAAATTAATAATTAAGAGCTTGGAGGCCCTGGAGCTGTGTGTTTTGGAGAGCCCTGAGCTTACTTTCTACAGTACTGTAGGATAGCCTGTGTTTTATAGAGTTGTTATAAAAAGATGGGCAGTGTCTCAAAAAGCTCTAATTTATATTTACAGTAGCAAGGGGTGATTGGGAGGAGCAGATAACCATGTGTGCTTAAGAAGCGTGTTCTCTGCAAGCTGACTGCCCTGACAATGCTCTCTGAGGGGAAGAGTCAGGGCACGTGGCCATGGTCCATGCAGTGGTGGAGAATTTCATTGCTCTGTTAGCAATAGCAGCTGGCTTGTAATCAGTGAGGGCTAAAATGCCCATCTTACCCACAGGAGTGTGTTAGCTTCTCTGCTTTTTGGGAGAATTTTCTGGAAAAATTGCCCTTATCCTCTGGGTTGCAGGCAAAGATGGTTGGCCACAGCCATGACATGTGGCACAAGCTTTGACCTTATTTTTGGTCATGAGTTTTGAAATTTGTAATGAAAAGGGCATAGAAGTGTAAAAATTAAAGAGCATGGAGAAAGTAAATTTCCAGAATGAGTGGGATGAGAAAGACTGGTTCCAGTGGATGGGAGCTGGCAGGAGGCACCCCTTGAGCTGTTTCCCACTGCTTAATTCTGTTTCCATCACAACTGTTGGCATTTCTCCTTGTCAATCCAGCAATCAAAGCACATAGCATATAATGTGTGCTCTGCTGTCATACAGCAGTAGGTGACAATTTCCACCAGAAAGGTTTCCAAGTCTTAGAGCACAAAAGTGATGTGTTTCCCACTCTCCATTCCCGTTGCTCTTCCCACACTCATCTCCATTCAGTGTGGAGGGAGTGTCTGTGAGAAGAGCTGCCAGAGTGGCTTCTGCATGGTAGGAGCAGATGGCTTGCCTGGAAACTTCTAATTCCCAGAATTAGAACTTTCAGAAAAACAAATGTTTCTATACTGAAATGCTAAGATAAAAATTGAAACATGCCACGTATTTTGCTGTCTCCCTTAGGTATGAGCTAAGTGAAAAAATGCTTTCTGCCTGTAACCTGCTGAGAAACAACATTGATGACCCCAAGGCTTTGACCAACAAAGATGTGGTAAGCAATACAGGTGAAAGTTTTCTCTTGAGATGCAATAGAAGAACATCAGGGAGAGGTAACTTCTGGTTTTACAGCACCAGCACTGCAGTGCCTAGGCAGAAGAGGATTTCATCTTTCCTGCAAGATTCACAAAGCTCTTTCTATCAGGACACCTTTGTCCAGAGAATATACTTGTGCTTTGTGTGCTGCAGTGTTGTTGTCCCAAGGTGCACACACAACAACAGTAACATGAAAGTACAGTTTCAGCACAGCTGTGCATTCATTGTTATTCCTGTGGGTTTTTTGGTTTAGCACTGCAGTGGGCAGCTCTCAGGCCTCACATTGGGAGACTGCAGTGGGTGAAGAGCCTGTTGCTTCCTATGGAAAAACCTCAGAGTCTGTTCTGGAACACTATGTGATCTGCCTTCTCCAAAGCACAAGGATGCTGTTTGTCTTCTTTACTGCACTGGCAGTTTTTATCAGTGCTGCAGAGAGTAAGGAAGATTCATTGTTAATACTTAAGGAATACTCAAATCTCAAGAAATAAAATTGTATTTGCCTTATTGGAAATGCCTCTCACAGGGATTGCCTATGCTACTCTGTGAGGCCAATCTGAAAGCAAAGGAACTCTGCTTAATGATATGAAACTGAACTTTGCATTTGTTACACTTGTGCAGTGATATGAAAAGCAACAATTCAGTGTCATTCTCCTCTACTGTAGAGCATCTGCAGCTTCTTCAAGACAATAATGTTGTCTGTATGACACAGTAATACTGTCTGTGTCCATTTCAGACATCTGTGGTCCAGGGAATGTTTTGAAAGGTTGTTTCATACAGTTGTGAAACACAGTTTTTAATTCTGTGTTTGTTCTTCAGGAGTAGTTTAGGCATTCAAATTACAAATGCTTTAGGCCCTGTTGGAGTTGAAAGTGTTAAAAATGGCAAAATCAGATGATGGTCTCTGCCTTGGAAGTATAATTTGAATTTACTTTTTTCTTTCTTGTGCCTAAAGTATTTTCCAGCACAAGCAGTGCTTTGTAGGTGGAAACTGCAGAATAATCAGCTCTTGTCCTCTGTCTGCTGATAAAGAAGTCTTGTCCAAACAGGTTAAATGTCAGTATAGCCAAGGATCTGTATAAGTTGTCCCAACCTCTTCCAGCATACCCAGCTGTTGTAGCTGCAGTTTACACCAGAAGGAGCTGTGGTTTGCACCTTTTTGAATGTGATAGATTAACTGAATTTAAGAAGTGTGTTGTTTATTTAATAATTTGTGCAATACTGTGACTAAAAATAGTTTCTTAGCAGTATTTTGCACTCAGTACTGCCTGAAATAAATAAAAATATTCTATTGTGTCAGTTTATGGCCACCTTTGCGTTTCAGCTCTCTGTGTTCTCAGAATAGATACATCACATTGTAGTAGCACTGATGTAAAATATTCTATAGGTGTGTTTATGTAGTACAGATAGGTAGCACTGGTGTGTGTAGAATATTTTCTCTTTACCAGACACAGGGCACCTCTGGAGCTACTGATGTGTTTTCCCTAGAGGCTGGATAAACTTTCTGAGTGTCTTCTCTGCAAAATTGCCCATGAATTTACTGCCCAGCTTGCAGATGAGGGTTTATAAGAAAGATATGGTGGTCCTTCCAGGTTAGAGAAAGTGTCTCAAAGTCAGAGCTGGTGGTGGCTGTGGAAGCCTTCTTGGCTCACAGTGAGATCTGCTCTACCTGCCTTGTCACAAGAGACAGGTCACCTGCCCTGAGAGGCTCCTAGTCCCCTACTCTCAGTCCATATCCGTGGGAAAGTTTATCCTGAAGTGTAGCCTGCATCTTCTCATTGGAACTAAAATCTCTCATTACCACAGCCAGTCAGCCTTCAGGTGAAGAACAGGTTCTTCCTTTTTTTCCCTTTTTTCTGCAACAAATGTTACATGGATTCTTTCCCCAGCAGAGCGTCTCCAGTCCTTCCTGTCTGTCCAGTAGGTCAGATTTCCTTGACTTCTGTTCATTCTTGCTGCTCATCTTTGAAACTGTTTCAACCAAATATTTTGTGTCATTCAGTAATCAGACCAGACAAGGCAGTCCAGGTGTTGTCTTCATAGTACTAGGCAGAAAGAAGGGTGCCTCATCACATGCCATGCAAGATATAAATCTGTTTATTCACCCCAAAACAGTATTTACCTTTTATATTGCAGTGTGATGTTGGGTTCAGATTGTATTCATCTGCAATGTCAGCTCTTCTTCTTCAGAACTGCTGTCCACCCAGTTCTCATACTTCGTGCATTTCATAATTTGTGCCTCAGAACTGGGCCTGACTTAGCATGCTGTTGTTTTAAGTCCAGTGAGAAAGTCTTGATTTTATCAGTGATTTATAAAAGTAGTTAAGTATTTGATGGGGATCGTTACACAAGTCTTTTCTTCTGTTCAGCAGTGTTTCATAACTGTTAATTCTGGGAGTATTCTCATCCTAAAATCCTGTGCCCTCAGAGGTGACAGTCAGGTGAAGTCAGAGGAAGTAAACGGTGTTTTAAAGCAGGCTTTAGTCAGAGGGGAAGCTTCAGTCTGTACATCTTGTTGGTGAGCTGAACACTTTCTTCTCACATAGGACTAAAAAAGACTTGACCTGCATTGCTGACTTATGGGATGGAAAATGCTCTAAATAGATTGTCCATATGTAAATTTTTCTCTCTTGGTTTCGGCAGAGGTTTTGTTTAAATACCATCCAGCATGAGTGGTTTCGTGTCTCAAGCCAGAAGTCAGCTGTCCCTGAAATGGTTGGAGACTACATAACTGCTTTTGAAGAGATTTCTCCTGCTGTCCTCAGACATATCATCAATATGGCAGATGGAAATGGAAACACAGCTCTGCATTACAGTGTCTCACATTCTAACTTTGAAATTGTAAAGCTTCTTCTGGATGCAAGTAAGTTTGCTTTTTTTTTTTTTTAAATTATTCTTGGTTTTGCAACTCTCATGGGTGAAATTCTTGAATGGACTAGAAGCCAAGTTTGGTCTTCTTCCAGCAGGTGTTTTAACTGTTAACAGTTTTATGGTGGCTCACTTAGGTAGTCTAGAATCTTTGTTTCTAGTACTAGCTTTGGAGGTGATGCTTCTTGAAGTTTAAAAAATACACTGAAGTAAATTATATACAGAGTTGAGCTAGATAGTTAGATTCCTGATTCTTGGACTGTAGTCCCAAGCTCAGCAGCACCAGCCTCCAGCAGCTTTCTCTGGAGCACTGTCTGGGGTGCTGATGGAGGAAGATGCACTGAGGTATAAATACCATCTTAAACATGCAAACTAGTCCAGCTTTGTCTAGAGCAGTGCAGAAGATTCTTCTGGCCACCACATTGGCTCATCTATACTGCTTTCCTGGTAAACTGGAGCAATATGTCATTCTGTCACAAAGACCATTTTCCTAGTCCATAAGCAATCTGATGCTGCTTTTGTTGCTTCCTTTTCTTGATCCTCTTGCAACACATGTGCAGAAAGGGTAGTGGCAAAAGGGAGACACTGGAGTGTCTGCTCCCCACATTCAGTGTGCCAGATGGCATCCAGAAGAAGGTGTCACATATTGGAATTGGTCCCAGGCTGGATGTTTAATCTGTTTAATCCTAGTTTTACTCCCTGAGTGAAGTTTGTTACTCTGAACTAGTTAAAAAACCTGTCACAGTTGGTTGTGAAAGCTTAACTAGGCCAATGACATGTCTGAAGTGTAAGCCAAGCAATAAATCCAGAAGGGTAGCATCAGATAAACAAGGATATGAATGATACAAATCTCAGCTTTGATAACCCAGCACATGTGTCACACACTGCAGAGACTTCCTCCAGAGGAAAGTGAGCACTTTGAAATCTCTGGTCCCTTTGAAGGCAGTCTGTGTTTGGGAAGAGTGAGTCACAGCAGGGGAATGCAGGGAATGTCAGGAGCGTGGTGAACGGGGCAGGCTGGCTCTGCAGCACAGTGTGGTAGGAGGGAGCTGCCCCTCTGCTTCCCTAGGTGTCCCAGAAGAGCAGGAACATGCTCATCTCTTGCTGGAAGTCAGGACTCCTGTAGTTTATGGCAGCTAGTGTATGTCTATAAACACCATGGTTGTTATATTTTACCTGTAAAATATAACAGCCATGACTAGGCCCAGGTAGTTCTCTGGAGGAGAACACTGCTCATGCCAGCACTTGGAATATGTTTGCAAATAGGCAGATTCCTTCAGGTTTCAACAATCTTTCTGGATTGTGTCTGAATGGTCACCGTGGTCAGGCTCTGATATACCTGTGGTTATATCACAGGTAGATTCTTGGACCAAGAACTCTGTGTACAAGATGAGATGAGAGAATCCTCCATAGCATGGAGGACAAAGAGGAGAACAGTTTATCCCTGTTATTTGCCATATAGAAAAGGAGCTAATGTGAGCTCAGAAAACATACTCTGCTGAAGCAGTCTAGTCAGAGTAGGAGCACACCTCTTCTAGAAGTTATTCATTACTCAGGATGAAATGCATGTAGCAGAGTTCTCTGGCTTCACAGAAGTGATGTCTGAAAGTAGTAGTGGTCTACTGGTTAAAAGGTATCATCACTGATGTCTATTTTACATGAAAAAAAATTGTAATATCTTGCATCTGTACTTGAATTGCTTCTGAAATGTTCTTTTGACTGAAAAAAAGATCCTTTGGCCATAAGTCTGAAGAATTGCCTAAACCATTTTTGCTTGTTAAGGTATCTGTGGGGCAATTTAACCTCTAGTCTATAGATAATGTTTATGTAAATCTGAGTCCTTGCTTTCCAATACGATGAGCACACTGAAAACTCTGCTGCCTAGTGAAACAATAAGCACTGCTGAATTTCTGCAGGATTTTAGGATCAGAGACAGACTGGAGGCAAAGTTTGAACAAAAAGTAGACCTCTTGTTGGTTGCTGGCACTGGTCAGAGGACTTGCCTGTATTTGTTCCCAGAGCAGTTTTGTTTGTGGTCAAATTCACTGTAGAACTGGCAGCAGTCTTTAAATTAAAGGGGTGGTTTTTTGGCAGCTCCAAAACATGTTGAAGTACACTTGCAGATTTTTAAAGTAACACCAGTTGCCAGAAAATATTTGTGCTGAAGAGAAATATCTTTTCCACTGACCATGTTGCTGGACCACTTTCATTCTGCAGTATGGATGCTCTTGGGAGAAGAGCTTAAGGACTCTCCTGGCAGTGTTTCTGAATATCGTGCTAAATTTCAGACCACTTGCTTTCACAAAAGGAAAAAATAATGCACAAATAAAGCCCTAAACGATAGCATATAAAGTGTCTTTGTGCTCTCTCTGGTGTTTTACACATAGTAGAAAAGAATTATTTTCTTTCTCTGGCTCAAGAGCTCCTCTGTTAACTTTTTTCTTCTCCACCTTCCCTTGAATTGCATCCATTATGAAAGCAGTTGCTACTTTTTCTTTTTATAGGCTGCTCTACTGACAGTTTATTCAGTTGATTAGCACAATTAGTGCTTTTTGGGTTCTTGCTTTCTGAAGAAATTATGTCATCCCTCTGCAGATGTCTGTAATGTAAATCATCAGAACAAGGCTGGTTATACCCCCATCATGCTCGCTGCACTTGCAGCTGTGGAAGCAGAGAAGGACATGAGGATAGTGGAGGAACTGTTCAGCTGTGGGGACGTGAATGCTAAAGCCAGCCAGGTCAGTCAAATGGTTCATGAGGCACAGTTATTACTGCTGTACTCCTGTGCCTTTTTATTGTTCCTGCCATGCTCCCATCCCTGCTCTTACTGGTTAAAATGTTGCTCTCGTTTGCTTTCATCATCTGTGGGTTTTTTATGTAGGTTTTTGATTACTGTATACAAAATGGAGCTGTGGAGGAACAGTTGAGCCTCAGGTCTGGACCTCTTCTAAAAATGAAGGTTGATCATTGTGTGAAAGAACTATTACTGAATTTTGGGCAGCATTTACAAATTCTGCAGCATTTAGATCCTTTGAAAAACGACAGATGTCTGAAAATAGATTGGATATCTTCCATTAATTCAATATATCGCTCTGTGAATGTGGGATATATGATCCACAAAAGGCATTTAAACAATGGCAATCATAGCCTTGAGAGTACTGTTTAAAATAACTTTTTTTTTTTTCTCCCCAGAAGAAATACAGTGTCCAAAAAAAAAAAAGAAAAAAATAGTGTTCATGCTATGTCAGTGATTGTGTCTGTAGTTATTTGGGTTTTCCTCTTCTCTCCATGCAGGCTGGCCAGACTGCACTGATGCTGGCTGTGAGCCATGGCCGGATAGACATGGTTAAAGCTTTACTGGCCTGTGGGGCAGATGTCAATATCCAGGATGATGAGGGCTCCACAGCTCTGATGTGTGCCAGTGAGCACGGACACGTGGAGATTGTTAAACTTCTGCTGGCTCAGCCTGGGTGTAACAGCACCCTGGAGGACAATGTGAGTTGCCTTTCAGTGCTCCTGGAATCTGCTTGGGTGAATGTCTGACTCAGAGTGCCAGAGTACCAACCACATGAATCTTCTGCTTAATTGGTAGCAAGTGCTGTGATTATTTGTGATTATTTGTATTAAAGTGTTTTTACTTCTCTAACAGACATACCTGGTAGCAATTTCTGTGGTTAGCTGTAGGTGTTTGGTGGCCAGAACAGACAAAAAAATTTGTTAGCTCTTAGTAAAACGTCTTTGCCTCTCACATTCCTTCCCCCTTTCCAAAGGGGTTTTCCAGTTTTCAGTCAGGACCTTACCTGGTGACTTAGGGTCTCACTGCATTGCTTTTCTGTGCCTGTGGCAAACATCAGCCCTACAGTTCTCCTGAAAGGATGTTCACACTGTTCCTACACCATGACTTTTGAGACTATAGGTTCAGTCTTGGTCATGAAGCTGCACTGTCCTGACAATAAATGGGTACAGACTGTGACTTCAGTGCCAAGTGAGACACCTGCGTATTTCTTTTTTGTTTTTATTCTTTTTTGTTTTATTTCTGTTTGCAGGGATCATTGCAGCCTACACTGTCAGCAGACAATTTGACCTTCGTATTTCTCAAGCTTGAAAACATTGATTTAGCTTGTTTCTTGCCACTACTGTGTTCTTGTTACCAACATTTCTTGCATACTTTTCCTTTCTTCCCTATTGCTTTACCCACTGAACACTGAAGTGGAGCCTGGGTTTGGGATTTGTGAGGGCAGTGCGTGGTTATTTGTTGAAGCTGTTGCAGAGAGGCAAGGACATAATTTCTCTTCATTTGATGCCTTAGGAAGGCTCACCTGAAACAGAGACTGGACAGAGCTAGAGAAAAAAGTAGGGATTTATTGAAAGGTCTCTAGGGTACACCTTGAGCAGGACAGGGCCTGACCAGGGCTACACCCAAGGTGGACTAAGAATGGTCACAAAATGGCTGGCTGGTCACGAGGTCTTACATTTTTATAAGTTTTGGTCTATTTGCGTATTGGGGTTTAATTGTCCAATTCCAGCTTCAGGTTGTGAGGTCCCATCCTTCTTTTTCCTCCCTTCAGCCACCCTTGTTTGTGCTTTTGGGCCTGAAAGTTGTCCTTGGTCCTCAGCAGGAAAAGTATTTGTTTTGTCTACCTACTCTGTAAAGAGAGCTGAGTGGCACTCGATGTGAGGCTCAGAACTGCACCCCTGGGCAGCACAGAATCTGAAAAACAGAAAAGCTAAAACTTAAGGCATCACATTCACCCACCTGCTGCAGGAGGCAGCTCAGTTGCTCACAGCAGTGTGGAACATCTGGCCAGAGAGGAAAATGTAAGAAGACTCAGTCTAACAAACACTTTCAGGAGCAATCTAAGTTATTGCTGCTTGGAAGCTGTTAGTACTATCAGATACAAACCAGTAATTACAGTCTTTATGGGGACATGATACTTAACTACTCCTGTGGCCAGTTTGATAGTTTCCCAAGCACAGTTTGACTGCTGCTTATTCACAGATTTTTCTGTGATGCGGGATTGAGATTTTTAGCATTCTCCTAGTTATTCTGTGTCACAGTGATGCTTTTCCAGTCTGCATGATCAGTACTAAGCTGAGCATCATCCTGCTAATGTGTGCTGCAGTGATTCAGCACCTCTGTTTAAGAACTGGTGTTGACTGGAGAGCATCAGCTGTGCATTTGTCATGCATGATACTGCATTGTAGCAGACAGCTCTTCTAGCTCCCTCTCTGTTCAGGACAATTAGATTTATGTATAATTTCTCCCTTTAGTTTCGTAAGAAGACTTTCCATGTGGATGCTGTCCATTGTGTCCCATGCTGGAAAAAGCGTTTACCATTTAAAAACTGATGCCAACCATTCCAATGCCAGTGCTACAGCAGTTGCTGGAATGTGTGCTCCATCCCTGTGAGGCATTTCAAATACTGGCATTATTGTAGAGACCTGTGTGTGCAGGAGGCAAAAGCCAAGCAGTGAACCAAGCACCAGTTCACAGCACAGGTTGCCTGACATCTCTGTCTTCCTGGATCAAACGTGGTCCAAAGGAAAAACACAAAGGAAAAACAGATCACTACTCTTTCAGCTAAAGCACTTTATGCTTCTAGAACCCTCAACAGCTGTGGTTTTTGAAAGCAGTGGTATCTTCTGAGAAACGGAGGTGGCAGTATTTGACTAGGAAAGTCCATTTGTTTGTACTTAGGCTTCTATCAAGGAGCATTTGGAATTATGAGTGCAATTTCTCTTAGTGTTGATGGGAGCTATACCACAACAATTATCATTTTAACACAGCAATTATCATTATATTTGACTAGCATTTTTCCCTCCCCTATCATCTCTTCTACTTGTTACTGACTGACTCTGAGACAAGCCAATCTTCTGGTCTTACACAGCACTGCATGTAACATTACTGTGATAATAGTGTGCTCATTCTTCCACAGCAATAATCGAGACTCCTCGTTTAGAGAAATTATGAGGCTTTGACAATTGGACTGCCTCATAAAACAGCAGTGCAAGGCTTAAAACAAAAGAAATTAAACAAGACTCTAAATTAACCTGTCTGTATGAGCAGTGGGGCCTTCACTTAATAACTTCTCTGTGGGCTGATGGGGCTTTTAAGAGATCTGTTAAAGCATACAAGCAGTAATTCTCTTGTTTCTTCCTTTCTCCTCTCAGGATGGCAGCACAGCACTTTCAATAGCCCTGGAAGCTGGACATAAGGACATAGCAGTTCTCCTCTATGCCCACGTCAACTTTTCCAAAACCCAGTCACCGGTTAGTACACAACCTCCTGTAGTTATGTTTTAACTTGCTGCTGTTGAACGTAACAGTGAAATGTAAACAAGAAATTCACTCCCTGACAGCTGCACAGCAGTGCAGCACGTGAAATTTTCAGTTTATTTGCAAGATAATTTCTGTGCTGTTAAGAGGAATGTACCTCTTAAAATACATGTTGACTGCAGAAGGTTGAAGGCTGGCTGAGGGATAGTTCCTCTGCTTCTCCTCCTAATTACCAAGGGGTACAGACAGCTCACTGGCAAGCTTCACTGATTCTGGCTAGTGTGCAGAGGTGCTGTTGTATCATTTTAATGGTAATTATTGGCCTGGAAATTGAAGCATAGCTGTTCTAGGTGTTTTGGCAGCTCTCTACCTCTCCTCTAGCCCTGACTGGCTCTCCTGATAAACTGCTGCTGAACACCTCACTGTCTAAACAATATGCACTCAGAGTTGGTAGGCTGTATGATAGCTGGCACTTTTCTTCCTAAAATTTAAAAAAAAAAAGAAATCTGTAAATCTGTACAATTATAGGTAAGGAATTGAACAGAGTAACTCCGAGTGTTGTGTTTCCTATCAGCTGGCTGGAATAATTTCTATTTGATTAACTGTTCTTTCTTCTTTTTTTAGGGCACTCCTAGGCTTAGCAGAAGGACATCTCCTGGTCCCACCCACAGAGCCACGTTTGAGTAGTAGTGTATAAATATCTGTAAAAAATCTCTACGCCATCTTTAAGCTGCTAAATGTTACTGTTTTACTGAGACAGATACTGAATGTAATTGTCTTGTGCCTGAACTCACCAGCAAAGTGAAAGCAGAGATCTAGTGCTAAAGGTAGAAAACTGTAAACTTGAAGCAAGCATATAGTTAAGTAGTGCTCAGAGGAGAACCTTAGCCAGAAGTGTTCCTTTGCTCACATACTCATCCTTCTGTAAACTGGCATAAATCATGTTTTTCTTTGTTGTAGATTATCCTTTCTTATGTTATGTGCAGACTAAGACTTCTAAAGCTATCCATGCAGTGGCCTATTTTTAGTCATTCTATAACATATTTACTGTGCCTAAACTTCATCACAGTAAACTTTTCATAAATTTCATTCCAACATGATTTTCATGTTTTTAATTACTTTGAAATTCAGAAGTTGCAGTTGCTTATGTAGTCAGCTCCGTGGATCTTGAGCTGGTGGGTGAGTGGGTAGGTATTGGGGATAGAGCCTCTTGTCAGGTCTGAAGTTCACTAAATAAGTTGTTGCTAATTGGGGATAATGTATAACTTTTTATATAAAAGATACTAGTATCTATAAAATTAACTCACAGTATTTTCAACATTTTATATTCCTTAATAATTAAAACCTACATGAAGAATTACATGTCCTGTTACCATATTTTTATTAAATGTTTCAGTCTTATAAGCTCCATACATGTTTATTGGAGAATAAAATTAGAGGTACCAGCTGTATATTCCCCTTGCGTGGAATTGAGTGTAGTTCTTGGTGCGTATTTATGGAATGCTATTACCTTGTCACATTCACTTTAGTCAAGTGTATTGAAATGTTTGAAGTGCCTTAGACTCTTGCCATATTTTCAGAATAAAATTTCATTATGCCGTTTTACTCCTCTCCTGTTTTACTTGTGATTTGTCATCATCTGGAAATGCTGCACATTACAGCTGCAGCAGGAAAAGAAACTAAATTGGTAAAATGGCAGGGAGGACTGGACAGTGCCCACATGGGGTTTTTCCTGCTGCTGGAAGAACTTTTCCCAAGGTGATCTGCCTTTTGCTTGTCTTGCACAGGCTGCACCCTTTGCTGTTCAGTTAAGAAGTGACCTCTCTCAGCCATGTGAAGCATCTTGGGGAGGTGTTGAAGGAATGTATTCAAGCAGTTTACTGAAAAGTGGTTAACTGAAACAAAAACCTTTGAGCTTTATCTTACAAACAATCCTGGCATCTTGGTCAAGGGGATGCTTTTCAGATGGCATGGAAGCAAGTCCTGAGCTAGTGCCCGTGTCAGTTCTGACCTACCAGAGAAGACAGAAACAGACCTCAGTGCCTTCCTTCAAGGATCTGAACAGTTTTGCTGCTCTCTGTCCTTTGTCCTTCTTTCCTTAAGTCCTTACCAAACAGCTTTTTCTGCATAGTCCCTTTGCAATAGGGACTGTTCTCACCTGGCCTACATTGACGTGGTGACTTGGCATGCCAAGAAGTCTCTGTGAGCCAGACAAGGCTTGGCCCAGCACTGCAGGCAGGGTGTGATAACCAGTGCCAGACAAGTACCCCCGTGCTCAGAGTGTCTCCTGGGCAAAGGGCAGCTGAAGTTCCTCTGATGGGTCCCAATCAAGCCTCCCCACCCCTTGACATCAGTCAGTTCTTACTCTTGCACCTCTCTGGACAACTTTTCTTCTCACTCTTCACTTAGCCTCTGTTAATGTGTGGATGCTCTCTCACCTGGATCCTGCATGCTAGGTATAGAGGCACATCACCCAGCAAGCCAAATTACTGTGAAAGTAAAGTCTTCCCTCTGACACAAGAATGACAGCAAAAAGCAGCAGCAGCAGCTGGAAAAAAAACAAACAAAACAAAACAATAATTTTTTTTTAAAAATCAAAAATAACCACCACCAGAAAAGCGTCCCTCACTTTGCCCTCTGTCAAGAGTCAGTGGGTGCAGGCTGTCCTGTGTAGCAGGGTGCTGCACACAGGCATCCACCCAAAAACCTGAGATTGTGTCACACACAAACAGTACACAACAGCAGTGCAAGCTTCCCAGTGAATTCCTCACTCATTTAGGATCTGGGTGGTTTTATCATTAAACAGAATTAGTGCAAGTTGGATCTCCCTGGCTTGGGCATGGCAAGAGTTGCTTTGGAGTCTTTTTCAGGTCTGTTGATCTGCCATCTCCCGCCCCAGTTTGAACAACTGTCTGGAAAGCAAGGTCAAGATAATGTGTTCTTGTCTTCATGAGTTTAAAGTACACACGGGGCTACAGATAAACAAATCAAGGTCAAGAAGTGGAGAAAATGGATGACTGCTTTAATCTTTCTCCAGAACTTAATCTAATACAGAAAATCCAGATCGCTTACTTAATACATGCTTGCCTGTGTCTCATGGATTTAATTCTTGTCTAGCAGAGAGAGATACTTCCAGGACAGAATTTGGAGAACAAAGAGGTTTCTAATTTCAGTTTTACCAAGAATGTAATTTTATTTAGCATTGGGTTGACCAAAACTAGACTACTTGTGTTTTTTTAAGGGAGTTAGTGATCATACATTTAACTCTGGCCTTTATCTCATGAAAGTAGTTTTAGGTAATCTTTACAGGAGCAGGGAGTTGGACTTCATGTGTGTGTTCTAACTTGAGATATGCTGTGATTCTGTGACACTATGATGGCAGTTTTAAAGCATGTAGATTATGCTCCAAAGTCTGACTTTGATAAACAGTGTGCTGAGCCATCTGATAATGTCCTCTTCAGTAGTGCCTCTGTACTGCTGTAGGAAATAGGTTAATTAGTAACATGTCTAATAGGTCTTTGCCCCAAAAATAGTTTTTAAACTATGATCTCTGTTGCTGTGCTGCTGAGCTTCATTTGCACATGCTGTTTATACATACTGTAGCCTAACCCCCTCTTTGTACATAATGGAGCTAAAAAAAGAATGTGAAATGCCCATGAATAACAAGTTTCCAGAGCAGAGGGCCATGACTGTTATTTTCCATGTTGGAACAGATTTCTGTCTTTCCCTCCACAAATCAATGGGAGTCCTGGGCATGATGGGATTCCTGGGTGTGCACCCATCATAGAAGAGTTTAAAACAATTAGTCCAGTAGTTTAGGTGATTAATGACACAGGGAGAATCACCAAATGTATTTTAATACTTTTTTTTTTTAACCTGTAACAAAAGTATAAGGAGAGTAATGTGGAATCAACATTGCTTCCTTTTTTTCTTTTGTTTTCTTCCCCCAATCCTGAGTACAATTGGTGTATCAGAAATTAAAACATTTTCTAAGTGACAGAAATCTGTGGAGGAATCTGACCACCCTAACACCTTACAAGTGTCAGACTATGAGCTTGGAGTGCCTGGATTTATTTAGGTGCCATTTTCCCAGTAAGCAAAAGAAACGAACTGCCTAGAGCTTCAGAAAATGCTAAATGAAGCTGTGGACTCTGCATTTCTGTGCAAAGCTCAGTTTCACCCCAAAACCTCATTTTCCTGGGCTAAAATGCCTTGTTAAAGAAAAGTAACCCCAATTTTAGTTGTGTGGTAAAGTAGATTTACGTGGTATGCCATATCAGGAAGATTGTCAAAAGGAACCAAAATTTTGGATGTGTTAGTGAATATAGGTGAAAAGTATAATATTAACTTGACTATTTTTGCTGAAGTCAATGGATGTCATTTCTGGCTTAAAATCCTATTAGGGTAGACTTAATGAATTAAGCACTTTAAAAAAACAAGAAGTACAAAATAAGAATAATTACTTCCTTTAGAATTTTCCAGCTCCCAGCTCCCAGGAAGTGACCCCTGAAGCAGTTCACAGTGTGGAAGTTGGGCCCTTCCCCAGGAAATAGTTAAGAGGTTCCCAAAAGTGTTTGTATCCACTGATGCCCTCTGCAAGCCAAGTTTAATTCCACCTACTAATGCTGGATGGCATTTATCACCGGTGCTGGGATTAAGGGGTTTGCCATGCATACCAGCTCTGACCTGAGCTCCCCCTACACACTCTCACTGGCATTTGTTTCTCAGGTCAGATGATGATTGCCTCTCACTCAGTATATTCAAGTATGATGTTGTCATCACCTTTGAATTCTGACTGTCAGTGAATATAAAAGAGATTGGCACTTTTTCAAGATTTTAGAATATGTCACTGTCTTTTTTCTGCTTACATTGTCATACATTAAGTGAGTCTGTCACTTAAAAGGTGGGAGGTGCTGGTATGGAGTTTTACATTGTGGAAATTAGCCAACAAAATACTCATCTAAATTCAACAACTGAAGAAAGCATTTTTTGCAAGACGTACTTTCAGAGGTTTTATCTTCTTGACACAGCTGGAAGAACTCAAGTTATTCTAGAAACAGCTTTTTGGTCCATTTCTCCTGGTGTCTCATGCTTTTGGCTGAGAAGTCTGTTACAAGTCGTGTTCAACCATGGTGTGAATGAATGCAAGCCTAGGCGTCAATCCCTGACACACAGGACTGTTTCCTGGAAGGGAAACAGCCCAAACATTACAGGCATCTTCCTGCCTTTGAAAGGCACCAGCAAAGCTGGCCAGAACAGCATTCATGCTCTCACTGCAGCTGCAGACAGCTCTCCTCTCCTCAGTGGACTCTGCCTGCATGCAGCTCTGTAAACTTCATCCCTTCCTGCTCTCCTGTGGGCACCCAGGTGTGCTAACTACAAACATTTCCTCACTAAAAAGAGAGGCTTTCAGTGGTTCAGGTCACATGGTGATGCTTGGGGCTGTCTCTGAGGGCCTGATGTGGGACAAGGGACAGCAGTAAGGGGCCAAGGAGCAATGCCGGAAAACCTGCGAGGAGGATTTTGCATTAAATGTTTTTAGAAATGGCCACAGTGAGATTAGACAAATGGGGTACCCAGTTTCAGGTTTGTTTTGCATTTCAGTTTGGAATTGTGGAATTATTAGCCTTTACTACTCACAACTTAATGCAGTGCCTGGGGAAGTCAATTTTTAAAAATTCCTGCCTCACTTCAGTTTGGCTGTAGAGTCTTTGTGCAGACACACACTGACAGAAGTGCCTGGTTAAAGCTGAGCCCCCTGGCTGGTTTTAGTTCATGTGACATCATCCAGTGTATCAGGACCTTGAACACCATTGGACAGTAAAGTGCCATTGAAGGACCTGCAGAATTGCATACTACCTGCACAAATATTGGGGAGTCCCTGCCTAAGAAATTAATCAGGAAATACTAACAAGATTTTGTCGGTGGTTTTTTTTTTGTTTTTCAAAGATAATTCTAACAACTTCTTGAAGTTGTTTGTAGAAGAGTGCATCTGTTTTCCTGCCAGGTTGTTAGGCAACAAAAACAAAGCACTTAAGTCATACTCAAAGTAGTATTGTCTTACATCTGTATTGTATACATCTGTGGTGGGTTGATCCTGGCTGAATGCCAGATGCCCACCAAAACAACTCGTCACTGCCCTCCTCTGATGGTCAGGGAGAGAGAGAAAAGTCTGGTGGGTTGAGATAAGCATAGGGAGAAATCATTCACCAATTACTGTCACAGGCAAAATGCCTTGCTCCAGCATGGGATCTGTCCCATGGGAGACAGTCCTCCACAAATTCTCCACCGTGAATCCTTCCAATAAGCTGCAGTTCTTCACTCTGGTGTGGGTCTCCCACAGAGTCACAAGCTCTGCCAACAAACCTGCTCTAGCATGATACACAGGTCCTGCCAGGAGACTGCTCCATAGTGGGCTCCCAACAGGGTCACAGCCTCATGTATCCACCTGCTCTGCCATGGGTGCTGCATGGGCTGCAGGTGGATCTTGGCTCCCCCATGGACTTCCATGAGCTGCAGGGGCACACTTGCCTCACGGTGGTCTGCAGGGGAATCTCAGCTCCAGCACCTTGAGCACCTCCTCCCCATCTTTCTCCGCTAACTGTGGTGTTTGCAAAGCTGTTTCTCTCAAATGTACTCACTTGTGTCTTCCAGCTGCTGTTGTTGAGGAGCTTTCCCCTCTTCTTTTACACATTATGCTCCAAGAGCCATCATTGTCACTGATGTGCTCAGCCTTGGCCAGCAGTGGGTCTGTCTTGGAGCCAGCTGGCTCTGGCTCAGTTGGATGTGGGGGAAGAGTCTGGCATCTCACAGAAGCACCCTGCTCACACCCCTGCTACCAAAACCTGGCCACATACACCCAGTACAACAAACCTTTGTCAATATATCACATGGTTCCTCACTATAGGTGATCAATGAATTCTCAGAACTTCTGTTGTAAGTGTTCTATTTCCTTAACTGTTTTCAGTTATTCCTGTTGAAAGAAAAAGCATGTTTCTACACACCAAAACCCCCACCCTATGCATCATCCCTGAACAGATCTCAGGAATGAGAGGGTCATTAGGGAAAACAGGAGTCTTTAGGTAATTGGTACTTGCTGTGAGCACTTCACCTGGGGCCTTAAAGCAAGTGGGGGCACTGCAGGCACTCTTGCTTGACCTTTCTTTCCCTATCATTTTATACACCTGTGCTTTGCTGTTCACCCTGTGCCACTGGGCGAGTGTGAGTAGACATTCCTCTTGAGAACCATATCTGTGCATGTTTGGTTAGCCAACACCAGAAAAAACAAACTGCCTTTTTAAATATCTCTTGCAATACAAAACTGCCCTTCAAGGACTTCTGTGCAGAGACCTGTAAATAAGGGCCTCATTATACTTAAGCAGAGTATGATTAAATACATTCAGCCATGAATGACAAACCTCAATATCCATGTACTCCAAACACCATTACACTCATTTGCAGTATTATTATTTAGATAACATGAGGGGTAACATTTTTTTTCAAAGCTGTGTATGTGCTTTGAAATCTCTAAGTGCTGACCTGAATGTAAGAAGCAAAGAGGCATTTCTAGGAGATGTACTGGTAATTTTTTTTCAGCCTTTCACTGCTGCAGAAACAGCCCTTGCCATGTTCTCTAAAGCCTTGGCTAGCTGCAGAGCTGGAAGGGTAACTCATGCCTCCCCAGTCATGCTGTCCTTCCTCACTGAGCCACATTATCCTCACTGAGATGAAGACATGAGATTTCTATTTTTTCATTTGCATGAGATTTCATTTGTCATGCCGGAACAGACAGATTAGGAAAGATCCTCCTCTACTTCCTGGCTATGGTATCACACCTTTCTTTCAGGCATGAAAAACCACCTGCTGTGTCTGGCAGTCGTCCTGCAGCACCCCTGCATTGCTCTGGGGCATTTTCTGGGGCTGGAAAGACAACTTTTCTCCAGTCCCAAGCGTGAGTGAGACTTGGAGTCAGACAGTTACAGCCCCTTGCTCCTGAGCAGGCAGGGGCTGGCCCTGGAAATGGCATGTCCCCACCCCACCACCGTGCACTCATTCTTGCAAATTTATCATGAGAATTTTCCAGTCCAACCAGATACATCTGTTCAGAGGCCCTTTATTGTGGCGGCCTAATCTGCATCACCAGCCCAGCAGGAGGAGCAAGAAGCGTGTTAATGCCTTCTCCAGTGGAAGCTGATTTGGGAGAATTGTGAGCAGAACAGCTGTACAAAAAGATTGGGAGAGACTAGAAACACTGTATGACAAAATGAGGCTCGTTTTAGCAAAGCCAGATTGAAGCAACTGAGGAGAAAGATTATGAATTTGTGGGCATGATAGAAAGTTAGAAATCCATAATGCTGAAAGAGAACTTGCCAGAGAGCTGCTTAAACAAGTACTGGCAGTGTGAATAGAACCAAAAAATGGTCTGTGCATTTATTGTCCATTTCAGATGGAGCAGAGACACCTGACACTGGAAGATGTAATGCAACCTGACACCATTTACAGTCACAGTTTCCCAGCAGACAGGTCCAAAGTCCGCCACCCTCACCAGAACAAACAACAACTGCTAAAAAGTTGGAAGCTGAAAATAAAGAAGAAGTTTAAAAGGGTAGTTTTGTTTTGATAAGAGATAAATTCTATAAATAAGGAATTTGGAACACCTCACATTATGTGAGTGCTGAAATAATCCATGTGGATGGTTTGCAAAGAGGCAGGCAAAGACGTACAGAAAGTTCTCCAGGTTAGTTCTGCAAAAACAGGTTTTAGTTCTTGGGAAGTTTGAGTGAGTTTTTAAATGAATATTGAATTTGTTTCCATCTTTGTCTCATATGGTAACTGCCTGTTCTGGCCTTCATACAGCCCATATTTGGTCAGAACATGGTCAAGAATTGAAAACAAAGAAGAGACATATTCATATGAAAATGGGGATGTGTGTGAATTTCTGAAAACACACCATAGGTGTGACTGTGAATGCCTCCTTTAAGCTGGGTGGACAAAATCCAGTGCCTTCCCACAGTGCCCTGTAGATCTGGAGAGACCAGCTGCAACCTAGAGATTCCCTCCCTCCTCTGCCTCAGCCTCCCCCGTGACTTTTCTGTGGAGTGGGGAGACCTCTGCAGACGGGATAAATCCAACATTGCTGCAGGCATGCACAGGGAGACACCCAGATTCTCTGACAGACCAGACCAGTTAGTTACAGAGGTTTGTTGGGGTTTGGGGTTTTGTTTATATGTTTCTTTTTGGGTGTAGGTTGGGTTTTCTGATTGGTTGAGCTGGGGTTTTGTTTGTTTCTTTTAGTATTCCGGTATTATTTCATTCATTTTTCCTCTTTTAATAACCCCCTTTCAACTGCTGACATATTAGGACTGCATGTATGACCTGACATATGCAAATTTTGGCCTCAACAATTTTCTCCAATTTAACATTGAATTAGTAGCCCACTGCTTTCTACCCAAATTTTGTGCAGAGATCAAGTAGTATTCTCCTAAGATCTGGTGTCAGGAGATGGAAAAATGCTGAGCCCTGTAGCCCAGAACTACCTTTGAGAAGAGGGACGAGCATTGTAAAACAACTGCTAACAGAAATGTAAGCTCCACAGACAGAGAAAGAAACCTCACCATGCAACCCTGTGCTAAACCACAGGACTTCTACAGCTCTTCTACCAAGTCAACATGGAAGAAGTTCGGGAGCCTGATTTTACCTTCTGAGAAACCTCTGAGGGTGGCATTCTTTCACTTGTACAGAGCTAGTCTACCCAAGAGGTACAGGATGGCTCTGAGATCTATCTCTGCTCTAGAAATTAAAGTTCTCTTCTAATTACAGGATGATTTTCTTGAGGATGCTGACAAAATCACCTGCCATGGAATCTGGTGTAGGACACATATTTCACACAAACAGGTCATCCCCTGTCCTCACCAGCAGGCAGATCAAAAGGGGCACTTTCCCTAACTTAGAGTAGCGAAGATGATGGCTGAAACTCTTTTCCAACTGCAGAAAGGTTTGTGTATTATTCTCCCTAAGCCTGGAAGAAAATATGTTCTTCAAAGGCAGGAACAAACCTGACAAACAGGCTATCATCTGCCATGGGCCTGAACAGGGGTTCCAATGGTCAGCTATTAGAATGCACTGCTACTGAGAAACATGAAAACAAGCTGAGCTGGACATGCTTCTCCAACACATAAATGCCTAAACTGAGGAACTAGCTATTCCAAACAATTCATCCTGAAATGCAATACAGACTGCCTGACAGTATCTGAAGTAAGGAAACTGATGAGTCTCACATCGTAATGAGGTTGTGTTTCCTACTACTTCAATAGCATCCAAACAAGTAGGTGTGCAGAAGTCACTCTTCCTGTCCCCTGCTAAGAACAGGCTTGTATTAACCAGTAGTTGGAGGCCACTTCTGAATTTCAGTGTTTACCAACATCACTGCTCCACTTCTAAAGTATGATTAACAGTGCAGTCTCATATGACTTGGTTTTGGATATCAGTTGTTTTGACCATCTTAGGAAGTTAATCAGTGCCCCCTAGAAGTTAATATTGATAATAACAATTATTTTAGATACTTTTTTGAATGGCAATAAAAGATAAGTACAAGATACTCTTTGTAAATAACATTGCCACCCTCTATAACAGCTCCTACCTTAACAATATCATGATTGTAACCAAGTGAGTATTCTCAAAAAAAAAGAAAATAAAGAAGGTATATGTGTGTCCGTGTGTGTAATTCTCACTTTATTCCTCAAATTTGTTTTGAAAAAAAGACAGGAAGGATCTCACGGCAGCACATAAGAATGATCAGCTACTCAAAGTTGGTGTATGTTCTTTACCCAGAGGACCAAAACATCAGCAAGCTGATGGGCCATAAAGCAAAGTGAGTATCCAGGCAGGTATTTAAGGTATGTATCATTCAGACAGTAGAACACAGTGAGTCCTGCAGAGAGGAATTATGGGCAATTATGTTTATAATAGAGACTCACGCAAAACTAGAGGTGTACCTTACTTACCTGAGGTGCCTAATGAACAATCTTCCAATTATTGTGAATTCACAGAAGCTGCCTTCCAGTGATTAGGCAACCTCTTTCCCTTGGTGTCTTGAAAACAGGTAAGAGAAAATAATCACTTAAACAACCACGCAGAGAAGATACTCTTTGTTCTCAACCTCATCATGTGCTAGCTGTTACAATTTCAAACTCTGAGGATATTTAACAATATTTTACTCAGACAATGCGAATATTTTCATGCACTTAGCTGGGATGACTGAGCTGGGCTCAGAACACTTTTATTCTGGCATCTGCAAATGGCCCTGTCTGCATACGAATTACAGAAAATAAAGGTGTCTAATTAGTTTTTATACAATGTTTCCTTCACTTTTTAAGGTATCTTAAAAGATACCTTAAAAGGTCAGTGTCTAGACAAAGCCAGCCTAAAAAAATTATTGGCTTGACAGTTGAAATAACTTTTAACAGTGTCTGATCTTCCTTACCGGCTTCTCACCAATAGTATCAGAGGAACTCAATTACTCTTAATTACCCAATGTGCATACATGATATAAAAGGAATAATCAACCCCAACACTGCTGACCAACACACGATAGAAGGAAACTCTTGCCTAAGGAAGCCAATTAAGTGCTCTGATTATCTGTATCTTGATAACACTACCTAAAGCTTTAGTTGATAGGCATACCTTTCCTGGGACCCTTCCTCTGAACTGGATGCATGGAGGCAGGATGGACACACAAACCCTGGAAGGTGGAAAGACCCAATGCACTGTCCAAAGCATTCGGGGGCCACCTCTGAACTGCCCAGTTGCTCTGGGGACTCCAGGGCATGGAGGCTGGAATGGGAGGGGCTCTGGGGGAAGAGAGGCTGTCTGACAACAAAGAAAGCCTCTTTCCCATGCTAGGAGATGCAGAAGGTCAGCAGCTCACATCAAGTCATTTCACAGCATGGCTGATTAGGTAACAGCCGTTTGACTTTGATTAAAATATTTGGAAGAGCTCAGCTATTTCTGGAGGTGATGCCTTCAGTTTTAGCTTTCATATTTTCCAGATTCTGTAGTGCGTTAGTGTACAACTCTGAACTTCACACAGAGTGTTAGCCAGTTCTCTTCACAGTTTAGTTAGACAAAACAATCCTTTGCCAGCCCTAGAACCAAGGACACCCTTGCAGCTTCAGGCCCCGAAAGTATAAACAACAGCAAATTGAGGAGAGCAATCTGGGAGGATGGGACTTTACAATCTGAACTTATAATTGAACAATTAACCCAAATATGTGAAGAGACCAAAACTTACAAAAGTGTGAAACCCCCCATTGTCTATCTTGGGTGTAGCCTTGGCTGGGCTCTGGTACTGCCCAAGGTGTATCCTTTAAAGGCTTTTTTAATAAACACCTACTTCATTCCTTTAACACTGTCTAGATTCTATTCTAGGCAGCCTCTCAAGGCATCAGAGGCAATTCTGAGACCCCTGCCCCACTCAGGGGATCTGAAAGGCTTCCTACAAGAGACAGCAAATGGGGAAAGAGCAGCACAACACTTTGCTCTCAAGCATGTGTGCTACACTCACTCATTTTAATAGGAAGTCTCACAGAATGCTCCTCTGAGAGTGATATATTTATTTAGGCTTAAGGAAAAAAGATGAAAATAAATCAGAAGGAGATATTGTAACAAATACTTTGCTTCTATTCAGCATCTAGGAGCAACAAATAACAATAACAAATAAATAATAACAAATAAAAAAACTGGATGGACAGTAAATTGACATAGCAAAACCTACCCCTTGCCTTACCTCAGCTGTAACTATCCTCAGAATTACAGTTTCAACAGTTTTAAGTTTCTGAAGATCTAGAATGCAAAATAATAAAAACTTGCCCCATTTAGAGACGGCATAGATAATAAAGCAAGTGCTTTATAATTTGAAATGATCTATTTCTTCCTTTAAATACCAATTAGTTTGCTCAGTGAAGTGGAAATTTAACTGTATCCATTAGAACATTAAAGACCATAAATAAAAAATTAGCAATTAATTGTGTTGCCTATTTTTAAGATGTTGGAGCTTAGTTTTTCATATTCTGGCAGTCTATCAAACCCAGCTCCATTACAGATGTCTTGGAGCTGAATTGATGATGATATTCAGAACTAAGGGCATTCTCTTCAGTAGTCCTACCCTGATGAAGGATCTCAAATGTATAGATGGCCTGTGCGACTCTATCATTCTTACTGTGTGAATTAGGAATGTTAGAAATGTCAGCTTAATGAGTCATGCAACAGTCTTCAATGTTCTAAGTCACTGGATCCAATTAATTTTCAAGTGTGCCTAAAATGAACAATGAATACTGAGAAGAAGCAGTTCAGTGGTTTTCTCCACACTCACTTTTTAACTTCTATTTTATATGTTGGACCTAATAATGCTTTCAAATAGCTATCCAAGTCAATTATTAACAATGATTGAAATTTCCAAGGAGCTGACAGTGTTTTTTCTTCAGCCTTTATGTCTGCAATGAAATTATTCCAATTTGCATGAACAAATGAGGAAAGGAAAAATGTAGATGTTAGCGTAAAAAATGGCAATTTTTCCCCTTCTTCATGCCTGTTATTAGTAAAAGTAGTTTGAGGGGAAACATGATAACAATATACGCTTTTAAAGTATCTCCATTCCATTTGCTTCATCGAACTTGAAAACTGCTTTCGGATTGTATTACATTTGGCAAAATGTAACAACATGAATTTTGTTTCCAGTGAATCCTGTTTTTATTGAGCAGTGTGGGCCAATCTCATTGGCTGGGCTCACAGCCTTGAAGGGGAAGAGCCATTAATTGTAACACGCAGGGTTTCCTTTATTTTTACTGTAGTAATTTTTACCATAGCCCTGACATTTGGACCAATAAATTCTAGATTCTGGTTAGTGTGTATCTTGCAAACAAACGTTTCTGCTTAAGCACCCACTGCCGGTGGCTCTTCTCAGCTGAGGCTCATCTGAAGTTACTGATGTGAAGGTTCTCTTTCCCCATGCTGGCTGGGAGAATACCAAAAAGCAGAGTGTAAATAAACACACTGCTTCAGTGGCCATTAAGGCATGTCACCTGTTATGGCAGGCCTGTTCTTCACCTTGGGATACACATGGTGCTGTTCCCTGCCCCCTGCCAGCATTCTTTCTTGCAGACCATTTGGAGAATTGTCCCCTGACATCTTATCTTCCCAGTGGGTATGGATTTGTACCAAGAGAAAAGAAAGTGCATCGAGGGTGCTGAAGAGTGTACACAATTTGCCCTGCCCTGCTAACAACCAGTAGTCTTTGTAAGTGGAGATGGGCACAGCAGCTTTTTCACTGTTGGCAAGCTGTGGACCACCACCCCAACCACTCTCTTTACTTTCACCGAGGAAAGGCTGCAAATAACCAAATGGTGGCAGCACTACAAACTGCTTTAGTTGTTCACTCAGTAAGACAGGAGCCCTGGGTACCAGAGGGAAAAACCAAAAAACGCCAAACCAAAAACCAAAACCAAACAAGACAAAACACCAAAGGGGGTTTGAGAAGAGAACCAAGTAGCACACTGAAACTCTTTATCCCTAAATGCCCATGCCATAGAAAGATTTTTGGAGCAAGAAGACTGAAGCACTTTCAATCTTAAGTCTGAATGAAAGATTCAACTTGAAGAAATTATTTTTAGCAAAAGCCATCAGTGTTTTATCAGATTTCACTCATCTGGAGTAATGCTCCTCATGCCAATACTCCATATATCATCACAGAGAAGTGTCTTAGAGAGCATCTGTAAGGCCAGCTTTAAAATCTTGTAAACACTGAGTGCTTCAAGGCAAGTTTTGGGTTCAGATATATGTCCAATAAGAAAATCTTTCCTTCTGTTGAGGTGTAGGCAGTTTGAGACCTGCAGGTAGTATAACCTGAAAATAGAAACTGTTAGAAACATAAATATAGAGGTAGGAGAAAAAAACCCCAACCCCAAAACCAATATGCTTCCAGAAAGTATCAAGAAAATCCTCTGCTTCAAATACAAAACTTTCCCTGGGGGATTGTGTTTTAAGGGTCAAGTGACAAAACTTCAGCTTCCCTTTAAGTTAAAAGAGGGTTAAAATAAGGAATGAATGAAAGAGAACCGCACACGTATACAAATGAAAGTAAAAAAAAAGAAATTGCACGGGTTATTTATGCCACCTACTGGATTTTTCTTGAAATATGTTTTCAAATGTTTTACTTGTGATGATGCCTGTCACTCCAGCAAATAGGCTTGCATGGGAGACTACACACACAAGCAAGCCACTGAAATCCAGCAGATGACTCAGGTGAGTAAATGCTTGTGCAGACTGACACAGCTGGAGGAGGAGAGATGAGGGTAGCTCTCACCTGTTTATTCTGCTAAGCTGATGGCTCGAGGGCAGCCCAGACACTCAAAGCTGCAGGCAAGCACTGAAGCTGAACACTGAGGAGCTTCCCAGCTCCTATCAGTGCCTCAGGGAATGTGCTGGCATGGTTTCCCTCCTTTGCTTGACTCCCTCTGGCTGTCTTTGATATTTTGTTCAAAATGTCCAGTGTTTATGGACACGTCGATGTTTTCAGACAATGCAGACTGGCAGTGTGCATGCTTTATCTTCTATCCCTTACCACTCCTGCAGCTGAGGCTCTTTTGGGAATCCACAAGCAGTTCTGGAGATACAGTCTTTAAAATGATCTGTTAAGAGTCAAAAATATATCAAAACCTCTCTGATTTGATCCACTGACAGAAAAAAAAACCCCACGAAACAAAAATTAAACAGAATCAGGTCTAGCAGACCTCTAAAATGAAATGCACTCAACTCTGTGGATTTCTGTGGAACTAAAGGTCTTCACTTTACAGGCAACATTGTTAGAATTAAACCCTTTCTAATTTGTCATGTCTCCATTGGCTTGCTGAGTCATAACAAATGTGGTGGTTGGATCAAGAACAGAACATCACTAACAGATGGTATGTTGGACTTTAAAGAAAAAGTTAAAGCTAAAGGACAACTACCAGATATCTATTAAGACAAAAGAAAAAAAGAAAAGCAAAAAGGTCTTTTTTGATTCTCCTTATTTTTGTCATCAGAAATATTAATTACAGTTATTTCCAAAGGTGATGGCAAACTGCAGTAATCCTTAGTCACTGACATCATCAATAGACAGACTTGAACCAGAGATGCTCAGACACGCATTAAATGAATGAATAAATTTCCTGAGGACTTGCAGTGAGGTTACTGTGATCTGTCTTAGGACCAATGGCAGTTTATGACCATCTCCTTTTGCTTCATTACTCCACAGATGACAAATCCAACACTGTTGTCAACCTCACCACATACCCATTAAAAAAAATTGGAGAACAACATTGCACTTCAAACCATACTAGTGGACATACAAGTGTCACTTGAGCTAGCAAAACTAAAGCAATTCATTGTTAAATGATTGATCATGTACTTGTATTTATCAGGCACCCAGATATTTTGGTAGTATTCATCCAGAACACAAAATACCAGATAATGTACTAACAACATTAATATTTTGTTCTCTACACTAGCTTATGTAACATTATGGATAATACAGATAATACAGGCAGTTAGCCTGAAAGGCAGTAGTAGAAAATGCTAATTATGTGAAAGAGTGATGAATTAATGTTTTTATTGGAACTGTTGCATTTTTTGTATCCTGTACTTCATCTCTGAGATTGGCTGTCCCACTTAGTTTTGTGAAATGTGAGGTTGTGTTTCGTGTCAGGTAGAAAAAGGTGGCCTGTGTAGTTGTGGTTGTGAAAGTGTGGAAAGAGGTCATAGGGCAGTTATAAAAATGAGTTTTAATAAACAAAAGGAAAAAGCATGGAAAGAGGCTTTTAGACAAATATTTTGCTTACTTATGAGTAAATAATGTGAGCCTTAAAGTTTTCACAATATAAGTTTTAAGCTTTTTTTTTAAATTAGTATGAGTTTTATAGGCCTTTAACATGTAAGATAGAAGAATGCAGAAGTATTATTGTTTGCTCTGAAAATAAAATTGTTATAACCTTTAAGCTGCTTTGTAATAAAAGGGTTTGAACTATAGCTTTAGAATATATATAGAAAGAGATGTAATCACCTAAATAAAAGAAGGAAGTGAGTTTATCCCAAACTAAAAACTGAAGATTCTGAAGAAGGAAATCTGGACCCCCTCCTCACAGCTGAAGAAGGAAATCTGGACTTCACCATCATGGATTTATGGTCCTGAGAATCTCATCACCACGGATGTTTGTTTCTGAACAAGGAAAGCAAAAAGATTACTTCACAGATTTACACCTCTGAGGTACAGAAATTCAACATCACCAGTAGGAATTTATCACAATGAGGTGTAGAAATTGGATTTCAAAACTAGAAATTAGGAGGAAACTAGAGGAAAAAAACCTGCTGAGAAGTGCTTACGAAGATGCTCAATAAATCCCAGCAGAAACCAGCAGTCAGTGTGCAGTTGGAGGGGAAATCCCCACTGTACCCAGCGCTGCTTTGCTCACGCTTTACCATTTTGTATTCATGAATTAATAAATTGATTGCTGCTTGATATATTGGCCGAGTCAAGCTCTTTATTTATAATAGTTTCTAGTGAAAAGTCAGATAGATAAGCACCTGGTGACTGCTATTATTTTTCCTTTGTCTGTCTTTGCCTGCTTTATGTACTGTCCTTCTCTTTTCTCTTTTTCCACCCTTGCTGTCAAAAGTGACAGAAGTTTCTTCTCCTACCTCTGTTGTGTTTTATTTTGTCTTTCTTGTTCTTTTGGATTTGTCTACTTTTTAATTTGCATTTTCAATTGGCTTTAAGATAATTTGTAGGGAAACACCTGAAAACATTCCTGTATGTGTTGTCCACCATGCACTGAACTTCACAAACTGGATATTCAAGGCTTGTTCCTAGACAAAATTTTGGAAATTGATCAATGCCCTTATGACTTGAGAAGATCTCAACTGGTTTCATTCAGGGAGGAATTTTATACTTTGATATACAAAGCTAAGCGTGCCTACACTGTTCACCTCCTTAAATATTAGTGATACGCACCACTATATGTAAAGGCAAATCCCAATTTTGTTCCTCTAAACATTGTGTTCATCTTCTCCTGTCTTGTGGGAAAATGTGCAGCTACTGACATCAGAAATGCCAATCCCAGCGAAGTGATGCAAGGGGAAAGTTTCAGTTTCTGTGAGCTGAAGGATGGGCACACCAAGCCCACAGAGCTTGTGCTCAGCCTTCACTTGTGGACCACCTCACTGCTTGTGATTGGGGCTTAACAGGGGTGTTTGAATGAGGTCTCTCTCTGGAATATGAAAAGTGCCATTAATGTCTCCAACGTTGTACCATGAAGGAAAAAGTTCTTTAAATGTCATTTATTAAAAGCTAATGCAAAGCATCAGGCAGCAAGGATCTGGGGCTTTCTTCAGACTAAGACAGGCACTCACTGTTTCCAGCATGGAGGCTCAGTCTAAGCAGAATTAGCTTGGAGTTAGCTGATCACAAAGAGAGAGATGCCTTTCTTGGCTTCTTCTAGCAGAAATAAATTTCTACCTACTGTAACTTACTGCCATCTGATATGCTGAGTCATGAAGCTGGGGTTATAGAAATCTTTATGCAATCTTTATAAATCAGCCTCACATAATCTCAGGTGCTTTCTGCTTCATCTCTGTTGAGTCACTCATTTGACAGTTGTCATTCATCTTAGATTGAGATGTAATTTAATAGTTTCATTTCAGCATGAAGATAGCGTCATCTAAAGTTGAGCCCGGAAAGATTTAAAGGTGTAACAGAGGAAATATTAATACTGTAAATAATATCTGTAGAGCCGCATGTGTTTATAAATCACACAGTGCCAAGTTGGAAAGGCGGCCTATGTAAAGAAGAAAAAAGCATCTTCGCTTGTCTTCCCCTGCAGAGTTCAGCCGCTCTGCCACCCGCACCAGCTCCAGAGGGGATGGCTACCGAGTTATCACCGAGCTTGCCCTTACACCAGCCGGAATCACCTGCCCACACAAATATCGACCAAGGTGTCTCTAAACACAATGCGGGACACGAGTGCGAGGTCACCCGTAAGGGGAGGATGCAGTCCAGCAGGACGCCAGGACAGAGCAGCCGAGCAGCGGCACCTCGGGTGTTTAATTCGGCCGTCGCACCTCTTCCCGGGCCGGGCCGTGCTGGCCGCCTACCCAAACCTGACCGGCCCAACCCAGGGAACCGCCGGGCTTAAACACGGCCTCTCCGCACCGATTCCGCCCCGCTGCGGCAGACCTCGTCCGGCATCGCCCCCATGGGCACGGCATGCGGGGCACGGAGGGTGGGCAGAGGCCGCGGGACGGCCGCGGAGCCGCCCCCGAGCGGGGCCCGGGCATCCCGCCGTGAGGGCCCGCCGGGCAGCGCCACCGAGCCCGGCCCCGCGGCACGGCCAGGCCGCCCCGGCCCCGCACCCACCGCCCCGCCGTGCATCGACGGGGACCGGCCTGCGCAGGCCGGCCCGGTGGGGGAGGGAGGAGCGCGGAGGGAAGGGTGGCCGCTCCCGCGGGGTAGCGAGGATTTGACAAGGACCCCCCGGAGCCGGGGTGGGGGAGGCGCGGCAGGAGGGGCGACGCTCGGCTGGTGCTGCCCGCCAAAACGCGCGGGGTGGCGGGACGGGACGAGGCAGAGCCGCGCAGAGCGCTGTACCGGCTGCCCGCCGCGATGCCCAGTGACACCCCGGCCTTCAGCAAGCCCCCGGACGTGGCGGGCCCGGGGGATCAGGCGAGCAGCTTCGGAAAGGCGGTGGCCCCCATGGCGGCCGCCCCGGCGGACAGGGGCGCCGGCGCAGCGGGAAAGAAGCGGCCGCGACTGCCCAAGTGTGCCCGCTGCCGCAACCACGGCTACTCCTCGCCGCTGAAGGGGCACAAGCGCTTCTGCATGTGGCGGGACTGCCAGTGCAACAAGTGCAGCCTGATCGCCGAGCGGCAGCGCGTCATGGCAGCGCAGGTGAGCCGTGCCCGGGCGGGCTGGGCTGGGCTGGCGGCGCTGCCGCCGGCGGGGTGAGCTCCGCGCCCAGCGGCGTCGGGCCCGGCGGCACCGATGCTCCCGTCAGTGGCCGCTTACCAGCTTGCATTTAGCTAGAAAATTAATAACCCAGCCAGCAAATTGCTTATCGAGAATATTTTGTGCCCACGGTTTCAGACGCTGTGTAAATTGGGTTTCCTGATGCTGGTGGGTTCAGTTGTGTGCGCGTTTCTAACTTTTTAATGTTTTGGCTTGTTTTTTTTTTTTTTTTTTTTAACGGCGTTGTTCGAAATTTGGTATGCAGCAGCTTCTTACATAGCTGTGTAGGTGGGTCATCTTAAATGTAAACGAGGGGTCAGTATTCTGAGAACTAAGAAAACTAACCTAGTTCAGGGTAGGAATAACTTTCTCGCTGGGCGGTCTAGCTGGAGTGTCAGTTCTGTCCGTGTAAATGTTGGGCTGTATTAACCCCTGTGATCTTTATTTCAAGGCTTGTTCCTAGACGAAATTTTGGAAACTGATCAATGCTCGTATGGCTTCAGAAGATCTCAACTGGTTTCACTCAGGGAGGAATTTTATATTTCGATATATAAAGCTAAACTTCACTGAAAGGATGTCCTGGGCGTGTAGTGGAGCGGCTCCTGGAACAGCTGAGCTCTGGGAAGGGCGTTGCCCTCATTAGTGCAAATGATCCTCTGCCGGCGAATAATTGACGAGGGGTTAGAGCGGCTGATGGGAGTGAGGCAGAGCCATCCATCAGTTTGCAACTGATCTGTGCTCAGAGCTTCGTGATCCCGAATAAAATATGCGTCGGGCTGACAGGTTTTAAAAACGTAAGCAGCCCTGGATGAAATCCTTCCCCGCTTTTTTATTCCGTTATTCAGTGCAGGTATTTAAAAGGTCCTCAGAAGTCAATGGGAGTAAGTTTTCGCTCGTTTAAACAATACCTCCTTGTTGGTGGTATGGCAGTCCAGAAATTGTTGTTATGACCAAGTTACATGCACTTTCTCTGCCTGGTGTGAACCACGGAAAGATAAACGTGAATCCCTTTGCTGTCTGCCTCGGAGAAGGAAGCACAAAGTGCAGTGTTCCCTGTGCAAAGTGTCCCCATGGACACAGGCTCTCTTGCTGCTCAGCTGCTCCTGTCAGGCAGTGGGTGCCTCCTGCTAGCCGGCTCTGGTAGTGGTCCTCCTGGAGATATTCTCTTCCCTGCTTAGTATTTGAAAGTAGCTTTGAAAGCCTCCCTAGCTAAACCTTATCTGTGTAGGAGTTACACACTGAAAGTCTGTCTTTCCCCCTTCTGATATATTTCTGCAGTAAGCCCCTTGATGCTGGTGGAATTTTACAGGTCAAGGTTATTGGCTTGTGAAGTCAAAGTTACAGTGGTGTTTGCAAGTCCGCACCTTCTGTATGGGATGTTTCTTATTGCAAGGGCTAATACTAACTTGTGTTAACAGAATTATACACCTGTATTAGGAAAAAGTGTGGCTCTTAAACATGAAAATGTATGGAAGTCCTGACCTAGATACCCAGGAGAATTTCCAGCAAGAAAAGTGCATGATCCCAATTTGTAATCTGGAACAGGTTTCCAAGGTGCAAGTAAAGATGCAAATCAGTCACCTGACAAGTAGCAGGGTAGGTAGCTGTAGCAATGTCATATATACTCCCCAGATACGTATGGCATGGGTGGACAGATGAGTTAAATTGATCTGCTAGTGCAGATGAGGCAGAAGGAGCTGTCTGTAAACAATGAACGTGGTTTGTTTGCACCCATGTCCAGACTGTCTAATGGCTATAGGCTTGGGCAGTGCCAGCTGGGCTTTGGAACAGCGTCAGTATTGGGAAAGAAATGGGAAACTCCAGCTTCTCCAGACCTGCCCAGCTATCTTCAATGTGAGATGCTTGCAGGATGATACCCTCCCTTTTCCATGCCTCTTCCATAATGGTTCTCTCTGGGCAGTCAGTACAGTATGCTGAAATTTCCTTGAAGGACAATATTTCCAGCATGGAGCCTAGCAGGCCTGTATAGAGCTGCAGATTGCAGGTACAAGCCCTCATGGGGAGCTGCTTTATATTGATAAGAGGCACAGCAGAACCCTGCAAGCAGACTAACTTCTTAACCCCAGCAGCTGTGTATCAGCAGACAGGAGGGTAGTGGCACTTTTTACAGTGTGCCTGTCCCAAGAGCAGCTGTGCTGGGGATGTGTAGTCAGCTGTAACATGTCTTCATGTGGCCTCAGTGGAGGAAGATGTGTATGTCACCAGCATTTCATAGGCTTGTTCATATGTGCTTGGACACAAAAAGGGGTGGGATTTGATAGCTTTATATACTTCTCTGTCCACTGGCTGGATTGTGTGAAGGAACCAGAGAGTAAGCCATGTGAGGGGTGGCTGAGGGGAGTTGTGTTTGTTTAGCTTGGAGAAAAGGGGGCTCAGGAGGGACCTTCTGCAACTGCCTGAAAGGAGGTTGTAGCCAGGTGAGGGTTGCCCTCTTCTTCCAAGCAGCCAGTAGTGACAGGACGAGAGGAAATGGAGCCAAGCTCGGCCAGGGGAGATTCAGGTTGACCTCAGGAAGAGTAGAAAGGATTGTCAAGTACTGAAACAGGCTCCATCTCTGTGGAGGTACTCAAGAAACAACTAGACCTGGCAGTTAGCACTGTAGTTTAGTTGATGTGGTCATGTTTTTGAAAACTGGACTCAGTAGTCTTGGAGGTCTTTTCCAACCTTAATCGTTCTGCAATCAGCACTACTCTACAGTACAAAGAGTGAAAAACCAGCTTTGAATCTGAGTTGTTCATTGTTGCCAGTATAAATTGTGCTCCAAACCACAGAACCTGCTCTATGTCTCGTGTTTTGTTCCTAGGTTGCGCTGAGAAGACAGCAGGCTCAGGAAGAGGAACTGGGAATCAGCCACCCGGTGCCCCTGCCCAGTGTCCCTGAGACGTTTATTAAGAAGAGCAGTGGTGGCAGCTCTTGCCTCTCTCTGGAAGGCAACAGCCCAGTGCACTCGACAGGTACAGCCACGACAGCAGGCAGTACACCACCAGGTAAAGAGCTGGGAGAGCTCTGTGCTCACAGCTGGGGGTGATGGCCAGCACTGCTTATGCCCACTGTTGACACCTCTTCCCCTCTTCACAGTGACAGGGTTATGGAGAGTCCTCTCCTCCAATAAAGCATGGTGCTTTTGGTACAGTTAGTGGAAGGAAAGTACCCAGTATCAGCCTTTAATATTTTATTTTAATATTTTTACTTGAAAATAAACATTTCCTTTACACAGACTGGTGCAGTAAGAAAATTCAATAGGGTGTGTGACTGCAAGTAGAGAATTATGGGAAGCTTTTGTCCCAAAATACGTACTTCTACAGTCATAGTAAGTGGGTTTTGGCTCCATGTGTAGCTTCTTCAAAGTTTGAGAGTTTTCAGAATTGTATAGAATCCAGGTACATAGGTAATGTTATTGACCCCAGCAGTAGAGATCTTCTGACATTACATGACTTGATGTGGTGGCACATTGGTTTTGTGTGGCGTGGTGTGATGAACTACCAAAGAGTGATGTAATCCTTCTTATTTTGTTAAACAAAACGAAGACCCAACAACAAAAACCAGTATTTGTCTATATATTCACTGAAAGCATAGCTAAGCAAAGATGGGATTTGAAGGTGCTAGGCAAGTGAAGACTCTAGGCAAAATGTTTTTTCCTATGCAAATTGCTTTTTCCCTTTTCTAACTACACCTGACAGATACAGTGATTGAACATATATAAGAAAGAAGAAAGGAGCTGCTGTAATTGATGGGTTGTGTATAGTCAGAAAACCCCAAACAAATACAGATGAAAGGAAATTTCATTCTTTTTAGTCATCTATACACATGCCAGTAGTACAGGTGAATATACTTGCCAGACAGAAAGATGATTCTAAAGTGTGCAATGCCTTGCATTAATTAATAAAAGGACAATGCATGTGTGTGTCTGTCAAGTGACGCTATTCTGTTTTGCAGGCCATTAAAAGTGTGTCAGATGGATTTGTTGGATCTAGTGCAGACAGGCAGTTTCAGACTATTGTAGAGGAGTTCTGTTGGGAAGCTTTTAAAAGAACTGCTTAATAAAGCAATAAATAGCTTTTTATTATCTTTTTTGTTTTCATTATGTTAGTGTCACCTTTGAATTGATGCAGTTACTCCTTACATATTTGCATTACTGCATGCTTTGTCTATAGACATGGAAAAAGCTGGCTGAAGATTAAAGTAGTATATTCAGTAATATATAGAGATTGTGTGTAACTCAGGAGAACAAGAAGATCCTTGCTCATACAGAAAGGCCAAAGAATTAAATAATTTTACTGTTGGCAAAACCAGCATAAGCTTTGATCTTAATGTTTTTAAAATTACAGTATTTAATTTATTAATCCAATTTTATAATTGCTAATTAATTGAAATAAATGATGGTCTTTTAATGAAAAACACTGACCAAACAAGCTTAAGGCAATTCACATGCTTGAGTAAATACTTGAAAACATAAAGATGCCTAATTTTAAAGTAATTTGAATTGTTTGACTATTTTTGATCAGAGCAGTCATCTTTCTTATAATAGAATTTGAGCAATTTAAATACATTGTTTCTCAAGCATTTTACTAAGTAAAATAAGTAACTGTTATTATTTGTGTCCAAGTAAATAACTGTTTGTGAGTGACAACATTTGAAATACACAGCTTCATCTCCAGATACAATTACAGTCTAGAATCAAGACAGGGTCAGCCTTGTTCACCGAAAATGGAAGCATCTGTGAATGATTAGGAAATTAGGTTCATAGTTTTGCTTTTGGGCACCTAAGTAGCAACAGTCACACTCAAAGGTGACTACACTGTATAAATGAGGTTATGTCCCTGATAATTTTGGTAGGTTCATCTGCTGAAAGCAGTGTAATTACTCATGGGTTTTGACCTGATACCAGTGACTGTGTGCTGACTCTGAAGCTGGAGAAGGTGCTCTGCATTTATCCAGACCTGTAGGGTAGCTCTGTCAGGTGTCTGAGTACAGGCTTTAGTGAGGAATATAGCCTAAATATCCTCATGCTTTTCTTTTTAGCATATAACCCATCTTCTTTTTTTCAGACGAGACGTTGCCATGTGGCATCATAAGTTCTGGCTTTATAGGTTGGGTTGTTTCAGGACCAGGTATTTGATGGGTTTTTGTATTGCTGTTTCATGATTTTGTTACAACCCTAAACTGCAAGCAAAGTGAGAGACCCCATTGGAGCAAGTGTCAGTGTCTCAGGTTGGTAGGCTGAGATGCTGATTTTTCAAGAACTTACAGTAATTATTAAAGCAGGCAGAGAAAGTGAAACCCTTCTTGGCAAGGGGAGTCAGCAGTTCCCTGCAAGCCCCAGGGGAAGCAGTTTCTCCTGGGAGTGCAGCGTGTCCTGTATGACTCACATTAGATTGGGCAAGAGGTGATTTTGACAGCGGTAATTCTGTTCCTCCTCTAAGGTTTTTGGCTTATGAGAGCAGTTCTTCTTTTGGACTCCCATCACATGGAGCACTGTTTGCCAGCAGAGGAGTTATGTGTGAAGGAGTCACACAAATCAGACATAGTGCCAGAGAGAGAGTCATTGCTTGCTGTATCCATTTTATTAGCAGATCAGAAATAGTATTACACCTGCAGACCAGAGGCAGTTTTTTAGATCCCATTGTGACACACTGTTTTTGAGAAGGGAAAAAATGAATTATTGTGGTCATAGCATAGGTGTTCGAACATTAACCATGTCAGGCATGTTTACTTTGGATGGAGTGTATGTTCCCACTCAGAAGCAAACTGGGAATTTGCAGGGTAGTGGGAAGGGAGCAGACCATGGTCTTGGGGCATTAGTAGAGTGTTTTACAGACTGAATTAGTTGTTTCTGTGCATTTCTCCTTAAAAAGTTGTAGATTGCTGAAAGAAAAGGCCATTTAATTGTACAGAGCAACAAAAGTCATTATCGTAGCGCACTGATGTAATTGTCCTTCCTTCTGTAGGATAGGGATATCTTGTTATGTTAACAGATATGCAGAATTTAGGAGAGATTCGGGTGAAGCATGTGGAGTGTGCTTTTCAGACATTCTCATTTTACAACACCTGTGTTCTTCACTGGTTTGTGTCAGTTCAGAGCCTCTGCCATTTTGGTATTTAGAAGTCACTGGGAGGCAGATGAGGTCACTAAACACTTTAGAGTTTACTGAAAAGAAGAAAGCTGCTCACACTGAAGGAAGGAGAATGCATTTCACCTTTGCTTCATTATGTTTCATCCTTGTCACAGACTAAGGGTCATGTTTAGCATTTGGCCAGTGGAGTGGCTGCAAGATGCATCACCAGATGACTGGAGGATGCTGGAAAGCACCCATTCTTTCTGCTGCTCTGCACTGTTGCTGGCCCAGTTTAGAAGCAACCAGTATAGATGGCATTACTGTGTGATGCAAAATGCCAGCTCCTAGTCCTGTGCTGTGTTGTGGTCATTTCCCTGTTGTCTTTGCAATCATGGCAGTATTCAGGTGCCTTCCTAGTACCACTGGTTGAAAAACATAATTTTCAACAGTTGTGGATAGTAAGCTTGTATTTTGTTATTTCCCTTTGTTACATTTATTATGTTTGACAGAAATAAAATGGTACTTTTTTTCTCTAAGTAAGTGCTGCCTTCACTTTGAAGCTCTTTGACAAATAAAAGGGATTTTTTCTGCTCATAAATATGGACTGTAGTGGGGTCAGCAGTAATACAATGCCTAATGTATGATGGTACTGAGATCCCTTTGAACTTACAATGCCCTAGCTGTCTGCAAAAACCCTACCATGCCTTCTTTACTCTTCCTTTACTTTCTTGATCGCTGTATTGTAATTACAAAAATTGATGCCATGATCATGCAGCTGTTTTGCTGCATAGGTGATGAGTTAAAAATTAGTTGTTATAATTGAAAAATATCATAGCCATGATATTTTTATATATTTTTCATAGCTCACTTTTAAGAAGTGAGACTTTTTCTTTTTGAATGAAAGCTCTTTAACAGTATTTATAGTATAGTGTCATGTGTTGTCAGAATTTCAGTTTCATCAAAAAAAAGCCTCATTTTAGTCAACTTATCATGTGAAAGCTGCTGTGACCATTTCACTGTGAGAGTGCTTAGAGGCTGAAACAGGTTATCCAGAGAGCTTCTGGAGCCTCCATGCTTGGGGAGGCTCAGAACTTGGCTGGATGATGTATAAGCAATGTGGTTCAGCTGGGAGCTGGCTCTGGTTTGAGTAAAGTTGGAGCCAGCTGATCTCCAAAGATCCTTTCCAAACTAGACTGTTCTGTGAATCTCTGAAATTTCTACTTGCTTGCGTTGACATTAAGCCAACATATTTAAATTTGTAGTTCAGCCAGCCTCAATACTGATAAGCATTTGCAAGCCTGTGAAAGAAATCTCAGCTCTTTTGACCTAGTAATTCTTGATGGTAATTTTTTTTTTTTTAAACAAAGAATTAGCTGTGTGGTGATTGACAGGTGGTGGAGGGGATTGATAGTTCAGGTGGCAGCAGCCACAACAAGGCTGAGCACTAAGAAGGCAGCATTATCTGCTTTGCCTGCCTGTGCCAGGACTAACATGGTGGCTGCATGCCCTCGGAGATCTTGGTGGGTCTGCACTGGCCACTGGTCCATCCTCCTGCTCTTTGCTTCTCTCTTGGTCTCCTCACTACTCTCTAAGGGTGATTTTCTCCTGCTGCACCCCATGGCTGTTTCTTTACCAGTTTCAGTTGCTGGCTGCCTCCTGGTCCTGCCAACCTCCTTACATTGCTTCCTGGTGCTTTCCCCTGGCTTCTCCCAGAGTCAACTGTTCAAAAGTGAGGAGTACAGTCAACATGACCCGTCTTTACTGGTTTGTAACAGCTAGCAAAGAAGTTTTGTGTCCTTCACCTGTGAATAACTAATCCATCATCATCATCATCATCATCTGTTTTTCTCCAGTTCATTGCAGTTAAGATGATAGGAAAAGAATCACATTTGCATGTGTCTCTTGTAAGAGTTTGTGGACTGTCTTTTCTTTCTTGGACTGACATGATTTCCACAGCACAAGTTAAGATTTTGTCTTCGGAAGCAGTTGCTGGAAGTGGTCTTCTGCCTGTATAGTAGTTTTTTTAGTTACTAATTCTCTTTCAAGCTGGACTAAGTAAATATTACAGGAGCCTTGAACAATCTTCCTTTGATTTAGGATAAAATTTATGCTTCATAGGCTTTTTAAATTCTGGACTGATACAAGTATGCAATGAACAAAGCACTCCACAGTGTGGTGGCTGTGGCTTTGTAATTTTCAATTCCTGTCAAAATAACATGTTTTGCTCGGAGCTGTGTAAAAAGGAGTTGCTTGTGAAGCAAGAAGGGGTGGGCATTTCAGCTTCTCTCTGCTGCTTTGGGTTCACTGTATTTGGTAAAACAGTTCTGAGCATCTCATTATAAAAGGACATAGATAAATCTGAAAGGATAGAGGGAAGGGTGACAAAAATGATGTATTGCTTGTAGAAAAGGAGACTAAGGGTGGATATAAACAGTCTATAAATATTTGAGAGGTAATAATATGGAGGAGGGGGAGGGATTATTTACAGTGCTTGAGACAGCATAACAAGGAGCAACGGCTTGAAACTAAAAAAGGCAAAATTAAATTAGACACTAGACACTTTTTTTTCCTAACTAGTAGTGCAATTAGCAGCGGAGTGACCTGCATAAGGACAAGGGGGTAAGTGAAGCATAATCAGGAGAGGTGTTTAAGAGTGTGTTAGATTACGATCACAAGTGATTAATATGGGGGTAAACTCTGATCAATGTGCAGGTTAAAGTAGATGACGGAAATCTGCAGCATTGTCATCTCTTATATGATTCATTACCTCTAGCCATTGTTTGACTGTGTTAAATAAATCATAATGTTATAGGGTTCTGCATCCCTGATTAGATGTTTCCAGTTAATTCTCCAGTTCTCTTGCAAAGCTTGCACTTTTCCTGCTCCTCTTTTCAAGCAATACTCGTTATTGCAGCTTTGCACGCATGCATGTGTGTAGCTACCTGTGTTTTAACTGAGCTAATGTTTGAGTTGCTGTGCATGTTCATTCAGTGAGGCACTGGTACTTTCATCATATTGGTGAAACAAGGTAGAGCTCCAACAGTCTCAAAGTGTCTGAATTAAGTTTTATTTTTTTTGTCAGGCTTTCGGTCCTGTGTGGTGCTTCACTGGAAGTCTAAAAACAAAGAGAATTGTAAACAGTTTTGGAAAAAACTCAGAGAAGATAGCTTTTTTTTTTTCTGTGCAAGTGGTATTCTGAACCTTGTCTAGGACTGTCTGCACCAGAGGCAGGGGCTGGAGAGAGATTTCTACAGTGTGCCAGGGAAGCAGGTGTGCCAGAGACCAGTCATGATCTACCCCCACTTCCCTACTTTGAGAGAGAAAGGCTGCTCAGCCCTGAGGTGGAGGTAAAGCTCAGGAAGCTCAGCAGTTACTTCTTTTCTTCTTTCACATTTTGGAAGAGATTTCCAAGACGATTTGGAGTTGAATTGGGTTTTTTTTAGTTTGGGGGGGGGTGGGGGGGGGTGGTTTGTTGGGGTTTTTTTTGCATTTTCAAAACTACTTCACCTTAGGGCTTTATGTGTTTCCAGAATCTTGCGTCCAAGTTTTTTCACATCACGTGAGGTTTCCAGACATAGATCTGTGGTTACAGCAAGATAGCTGCCGAGAGGTGTTTGCTGTGTGCTGGACAGACTTTACCATAGAGTCCTAGCACCAGATTCTCTTCCCAACTAAGGTAACAGGGCTAGTCAGCACATCTGATTGTTCTTTGTGCCTTGGAAGTTCTTCCTCTGTAACACGGGCATCTGCATATGTGCATTCAGATTTAGAGAGTTATCTGTGCCAGATTGTGCTTTCCATTTGTTATTATGAGCACTGAGATAAGGAATGGAGCAGGAGCAGAAAATGTACAAGAATTTCTAAGAATTTACTATCCATGGGCACATTATTCACTATCTGCAGCTAACCTCTTGTTCCTTTCTGTGTCCTTGAAACAGTTGTTATAACTTCTCTGAATGTGTGGGGCTCTTTGTTTTAAAGAAGAGATATGAGTGAGGAGTGAAGGAGTACTGCATGCTTCCCTAACTGAGCACTGATTTGATTTCTTGCTTCTCCTTTTGTTTCACATGCTTTCTTGTACCTTGAAGACTGCTTTCATTTGCTTAATTTATCAAATAACTTCCTATTTCAGCTTGTTCAACCATTTTCCATTTACAGCAGATTTGTCACTAAATAACATGGGAACTAAAATGCTTCTTTTTGCATTTCTTTTTTTTTGTAGGAATGCTTTTCTTTTGTAGGAATGCTTTTTCATATGCCTCTTCTCATTCCTCTGTTTTATTGAACTTCATTAAACTTTCTTCTGAGTTTGGGTACCTGCTAGTCTTAATCAGGATTGTGAAGAGCTTTACATAAATAACAAACACTCTTCATGCACATCTGTCCTGTGTTTTCTTGAAGAGCTTGCAGAAGGTCAGTTAAATACTGAGCTTGACTTTCTTTGCAGTGATATTGGATGTCTGATTTTTTTTTTTTTAATTCCTGTCTCCAGTCTTTATTCATACTATTTTATTGCTTACAGAATAAGCCACTATTTGGTTATTTGGATGTCTATAGTAATGGGCACAACTGAACCTCAACAGATGCTAAGCCACTGTAGTTCCAGTCATTGTGCATTTCTGTCAGTTATGCATGAGCAACATTCATTAGTGATCAATTTGTGTTGAAGCTGATTTTGTGAGTGCAAATGTTGCACCCATGCAACATTGGCAATCGTGTGCAAAAGTTATGCACATCTGTGTGATTCTTGCTTGCTCACTCAGGCCTGCTGGATGTCTGCAGTGTTTTATCACTACTCCTGCTTTTAGTTTTTGCATCACATATTAGGTAGAGTTAAAAAACCCTCCTGTTATTCCTAGTTGGTCTGTTGTAGAAACTTTTGGGTTTCTGTCATCATAATAGCTTATAACCAAGCATGGGCTCCAGCTAATTCTAACCATTGTCCTACTCCCTTTATTGTTTTTAGTGTGAGCCATAGTGATTTTATCCTAGTCATATTTCCTCCAAGGTCTTCTATCTCAGACACTTGTGAAGCTTCCCCTCCCTTCTAATGTTTTCTTTGATCTCTTGTTAATGACTTAAACCCCTTTAGATTTAATCCTCACCAAGTTTCTTTCTCCTCCTCTGAATTTGCTTCTTTGCCCCTGCAGGTGTCTGGGCTGTTTTCCATCACTGTCCAGAAATCTGTTTTTCTTTCCTAATTTCCTATAATTTTTAATTTCTTCCTGTTTTTTTTAAAAAGTTGTGGTTTTACTTTTGTCTCCATTACTCACTTTAGTGGCATGTTGGATTTGGTAGCATGAACACAAGGAGTTAACCATTTGTAAATTTCCTTCTCAAATCAGGTATCTCAAGGTGAAAAATAACAGGTATACATAGATATGCACGCACAGTAGTCATACTCCCATCTTTTATACTGAGGATTAAAATGGTCCTTGTTTCTCATGCTCTTAATTTTCTGAAGCACTGATTTTATTGGTCCTGATCCTGTTAGCTGTCACACATGCTAATAACTTCAGGTATGTAAATAATCCTGTTGTCTCAGTTCAGTGTGGACATACGCTAGAGCATTAAAATAGTGCCTACCACCTTCATGGAGTCAAAACCATACTCAAAAATTTTGAACATATTTTCTTTACCAAAGCCATTCATATTTTTTTCTGCTAAAGATTTGAATAAGATCACTATAGCTGTGTTAAAAGGACCAAAGTGCAAGAAAAGAAGGAACAAGCATTACCCACCAGCTCACATAAAAAGATCAACTACTCTGCTGTAGTCAGTGACAGAGACATTGAAAGTTGAATTTGCTGCCATAGATGTCTTATTGAAGGCCTGGAGCTTAAATTAATTGTGGAAATAAAATATTATTTTCCGTAGGTTTTATTTCTACTGCCGCATTAGGAGGATTGTTGTTGTTGTTGCACAGTAAATGTTTGCAGCAGATCATTTTTATTGAGTGTACACTAAATGTGAACAAAATGTGCCTTCTCCAGTTGTACTCAAATCAGAGGTATTTCAGCTTTTGTTACGTGGATCTGGACTGGATCTCTGTCTGGGACTGAGAAACTTAGTATGCCAAGCTGCAATCTTCTGGATGAAATTGCTCTCTCCTTGGTTTTTTTTTTCTTTGCACAAATACATTTTCTTTTAAAAAATACAGGTTTGTGTGAAGATGAAAATTATGCAAAAATCTTGAAATTGAAAGAGTTTTTGAATTGTGTTTGAAACACACACTCAGAGTTAGTTAGTATAATTTCACCCATTATGGAATATGGAAGAAATGCTCAGTAATTTTTTTCTGGCCCTTGCTTTGAAAAAAGACAGGTAGTATTATAGCTGTAGATGGAGATGGTGACATTCTAGTTCCAGGGGAGAGATGCAGCTGTTAAACGATGTTCACACAACATGAGTTAACAGAAGTTTATGGGTAAAGATTCTGTCAAATTGGTAATCTTTTATTGTTACCAAATTGTTTGATGAAGTGACATACTGATGCAATCACAAATCCTGCGAGGCATTTGATTTTTGTATCCCCTGGCACCTTCATTAGGAACATGAACTGACAGAAAATCAGTATTGTATGTGCTACATGGTTTTAAGAAAAATGATCCTATTTGTTTGTACATCTGAGTGGGGAGTTTTAACACAGTAATGTTTCTGGAGGCATCTCACAGGGACCTGCTCTTTGTTGTTATCATCCCACTGGCATTTTGGAAGGAAATCTGGCATCATCACAAGGTTGTAATGGAAAGGTGCATATACTGCAGAAGACAAAAGTGCACTGCAGGGAGGCTTGGTTAGATGATTGGTCACATGCAAGCAAAAGCCATTTTAATCCATACCAGAAGTGAAAAATGGAGAAGTCCATCCCGTAGAAACACTGTCACTGCACAGCTGGTGATCCTGGGGGTACTGTGCTGAATGTTAGTGGTTCCTGGTGAAAGAGGATGAGCAAAAACTGGCACAGTCTTTCTAGGCAGGTATGTGTTTGGGGAAACTGGTGAGATGATCATGGAACTAGTGCTAGTGGCATTCTTTCCCTGGGGGCATGGTACATACCAGAAAGTAGGCTCAAAATTAATATTGAAAGTGAGGGCATCACTAAACAAAAATCAGTGGCAAGTTAGGAGAGGAGACAAGGGCAGTACCTCTGTTTCTCTGCTTATACTGCTCATACAAAGAGGTTTCTCTTTGTAGCTGGTGGTGGGGATGTAGTGATAGTCTGGACCCACACACCTGGACTGGAACTTGGAAGAGCTCAGGCAGGAGACAAAGGAATGATGAAAAGACCAGAGAACATGTACTGGAGTGAAAGCAGTTTATTTTACACTTTAGTGATCCCTTTAGATAACCTTTATTTGATCTCCAGTGTAAACTGTTCTGATTGCTTATGCCTTTGGCCAGATTATGCCAGCTCCAGTTAAAGTTTTCTGTGTTATTTCAGGTGGTAAATTTGGTGTTGTGAACAGCAGCAGCATCGGGGATGCAAAGTCTTGTGAATTCACCATAAGGCTGAAGAAGATCTATAGGAAATAACCTTTGTTCAGAGGTCTCCCAACTTTCCCTGAAAGTGTTGTCCTCATTGCATAACATTTATCCTAGAGTGCCTCTTTCTGGCAGGTTCTGTTCTTGTTAAAATCTGTTGTCCCACTTAGAGCTGGTTTAGCCCTTCAGAAATAGAACTAGATAAATGCCATTTTTCTCAAAGACCACTCTGGAGTTATTTATAGAGGGGAGAAAAAAATAATACTGATTCCTTCCAGGTGAGAATGAGTTCTTCCAGCCAAGTAGCCCTCGAGAAGCATGCCCTGTGCCCACAGACATTGGTGATACTCTGCCAGCTCCTCACTGATAATGCTGGCTGAGCTCAACACTCCAGTGGCTGCACCTAGCAAGGAATTTCCCATGACACCCATACAGCCCTGGTTGTCAGACCCACTGCAGGAACGCTGCAATGACTGGTTGTTTTGTCTTGCTGTGATGGGAGGAGGTGAAAAGCACTGTAGGAGTTGGCAGGTTATAAGGTATAGCTGTCATAAAGAGGTGGAATAGATTCGTCCTTGTACAGTTCAGTTCCAAGGAAGAGGCCAGAGGCCCACAAGAGGGTCAGAATTGTTAGACCACACACTTTGGAGTTTTTTTATTTGTTTTAAATGTGTAATCCTGCTTTGAGAAGAATGATGTATGTTTCTGGTTAGGGTTGGAGAGGTACTGTGGTGTCAGTAATGTGTTTTGGCTATGCTAAATATTCCTGATCTGGAGACATAGCTGCTGTTAGCCCTCATGTCTGATATGGCTGGTACTTGATATTTTTACATCTGTCTCTAACAGATGTTAGAGCACAGCTCTGTCACAGGGCTGTCTGGGAAGGTAATCTGAACAAAAAGGAAAAAGAACCACCAGATTTCATGTTTGAGCTAATACAGGGCCCATAACATTGGCAATTGATGGAGGGAGGAAGAGACAGTTTTCTGAAAAGCCTTCTGGTCAAAACTATTGGAGGTGTTGCAGATGTGGCTTTCCATAGGAGAATGAGAATAAAAGAGCCCTGCACAACTCAAACCAGGTTCCAGGGCAGGGGTACAAGCACAGTCTCCCCTCCTACTCTGCAGACCCTCTTTGTTTCCTGTGTTTACTGCCTCATCTTGGTTGCAGAGTGGTCTCCACCTCCTCACTGCTTGAGGGGCAGCACAGAGTGAATGGCCAGAGATCTGCAAACTGCAGAGAAACACAGAGAGGGGTTTTATCTTCACAGCAGTGCCTTGAGTAGCTACCTCTTAGCCTTTGAATTCAGAGTTACTTTTAGGAGTCCAGGGTCTCCTGCTTCAGTCTGCTTTTAAGGGGGAAGGCTTTCACTGACAGATTGAAAGGCATGGTTCTGTGTACCTTGTGCTGCAGCAATTCATACTGTGCACTTTTAGTCCAAAGTAAATACCTAATCCCTGATGTTTCATTTTATTTGTCATGATGTTTGAGAAGTATCTCAGATTTTCTGATTCGTGGGAATTTTGTTCATTTAACTACGCAGTTCAAAACCACCAAAACCTCTTTTTTTGTACTACAGTTTCCTAAGTCATAATTTCTTCAATATGTCTTTGCAGATAGGGATGTGAGTTGAGAGTTTTATACAGAGAAGCACCTAAAAGAGAGGTTTTTAAGATAAAACACCCTCTGGAGTGTGTTGATAAATAGGGGACTAAGGGGAAGACAAAAGTCAGGATAACAGGGCATTATCTCTCCTGTTTTCTTGAGTGCTCTGCTTCTCTGTCATCTCCAGTTCTAGTGCCCTTAGGAAGAAGTGGGGTGTTGTACGTGGACCTGTAGTGCAATGAAGCTGTTAACTGAAGCAGATAGTGCAGGGATGCTGATCACTGCCTAGTCCTTTTCTGGGAGCTTTTAGAGTGAAAACAAAATCCTGGGTTTTTTTGCACACTCACATCAGTATCCATAAAGGACAATCCCTGTGAATGTCATATTGGACCAAATTTGTCTCTCAGGAACCTACACTGCATTAACCAAAGCTGTGAATAGAGGGGTTTGTGTTCTGCATAATGAAGGAGCAGTAAATGGACTTCATGGGAAAGAGCAGGGATCAGCAGGTTACAAAGCTGTGAAAAAAAGATGAAATAGACTCTGTGGAGGAAGAGGAGAAAGAGAAATTACGACATTGGAGAGGAGGGCAGCTGTGATCTTCTTCAGAGCTTGATGTTTCACTTTAGCTGCTTGTTGCTGTCATGCTCCTTAAATTTCCACTGAGAGACTCCAGCCTTTTCCCATTCCCTTCTTTCTGAAGGGGTTTCCTTTCCTTTTCTTACTTTGTCTAAACCAGAGAGTGGGAATAGGGAAGGTGTTCATGTGGAATATTTTGTACAGTATCACTGTGCAAGGTACAAATAATAAATCACACACTACATGCTTAGACAATTTACTGCCAGCTTTTGTATATGCTATGACAAGTGCTCAAAAGGTCAAAAAAGCTTCCTTAACAAATTTGATAAGATAATGCAGTGAGCTGTAACATCATGAAGTCCTGGGGGCCATAGACCAGAATAGAAGAAATAATTATGCATGGTAATGGGTAATTACAGATAATGGCCTTTTTTGGGGGTGGCAGAAAATTACACAACCCCACAGCCTTGCCTGAAATGAACATTGTCTAGCACATTAACTTTATATCAAGCTAAAAGTTCAATGCTGGAACCAAAGATAATCCACAACTTCTAATGGGAAGAGAACAGAAATACTCCTCTCAAAGGCAGAGCAAGCGTGTGGGTTTTGTTCCTTGGGAGGCAGCGTTTCTCAGCAGAAAGTAATAGTGCCAGCTTTCTTTGACATCTGAAATAGCTCTGTCATGATTGTCTGGTGGGAGAAACACATTGTACCAGAGTTTCTGATTATGATGTTAGGGAGTGATTTCACACTGGCCTTGTTCAAGGCTACTGTCCAACCTCAAAGCCAGATACGAATTGAACTAAACTAATACATTGCAAGACTTAATATTGCTAAACCAGCTAATAGGAGTGTGTCAATACTTTTATGTACTGAGCAAGGAGAAATTGTCAGGTACAAATACAAGATTCTTTTGAGGTATGAAGGCAGGTGTTTCCTGACTGAATAGTTCTTGTGTGTGTGTTTTAATGGTATAGCTGTCCCTGCTGCAGAAGCTGGGTTGCAGGAAGTGTTAAAACTGGTGAAAACAGTCACTCTAAATTGAAAACTACAGGAAATGTATATTTACCAATAGCTGAGCTTTGCTTACTGGGCAGTGCTTATCTGCTCCTTGAGTCACTGTGTTACTTGAGTGGTCACAGTTTTGTATTTTCAGCAGCAGAGCTGTGTATGTGCAGAGTCTCTGTAGGCATAGAAAAAATAAAAACTGTTAACCATTGGTTTATGTAAGAGCACATGCCAGTAAATGGGGCAGTGAAATTCTCTCAATTGCCACAATGCATGTACAAATCCCTTTTCTGAAATGCACAATCAGGTGGAGACTAACCTGGTCTGACACCACATGACTAAATTGAACCATGCTACAGCATGCTCCCAGACATTGAAATGTGGCTCTGCTGTCCTGATTTACTGGTGTGCATCTGTCAGAAATAAGCAGACTAGTAATCTCCCCCAGATTTCTGTGTGGTCTAGTAACCATTCGCAGTAGGCACTTTGGTGCTACCACCCTGTTTTACATGCTAAGAAAGTCTAATACTATGGACTCTTGTCATTTGACCTCATATCAGAGGCTTACCCAGACATACTTAAATTACCATTGCTAGCATATAAAATGTAAAACTGGCCCTTAACAGTACCAATAGGAGTAGGAAATACTCCATGCTTTTATGCAGCCTTCAGTAAGGATATACACTTCACAGTGTATATCCTTAAAATCATATTTGCATCTGTGAGAAAGAGATGATGATGATGGAAATTCCTGTAAATTACCTGGCCTTTCTCCTTTCTCCTCCCAGATGATCTATATACTGGCCTCTGCGTTGATTTTGCCATGCATATCCGCAATTTGTGTAAATCGCCATAGCTTTATTGAAGTAAATGGTCTGAGACTGGTTTACATTACCTAAGGACTGGACCAGTGTTTTTCACCATGCTCTGCTAAGCGAAGGCAGGAGCCCATCATAGGTTACTGAATGTAAAAGACATATATGTGTAACTGACCCCTAGTACTCACCTTCTTTAAAAGAAAATACCAGCCACCCCGAAATGAATTACTGGTTAACTACTATTAATATGCCATAGAGCTGGAGAGTCGTCTACAACACTGAAAGATCAATACCTATATTTATTGTGCATCATATTGATCTTCTATGAAAGAGTGGGCCATATTTCACACTGTGTACATAGTGCAAAAAAAGTAGCATTGGTTCTCTATGAGAATTAGTAAAGACATAGAAAAGAACTCAGAGATCCAAGGGCACAGCTGCCTGAAGAGGTACTGTTGTCTTCACTGCAAGAGTGTTGCTCACTGATGGAGAGCCTGAGATGCCCCTACATAGTGGACTAAGTGTTTCAAAATTTAAGTGAGAATTTAAAATGTTTTCTTTTTCTGCTACTATTATTCTAATTCCTGTACCTCCTTGTACAGGCTCAGTCCTATTTTTGATCATGTTGTATTTGCAGCTTCCAAAATGTTATGAATAAGGTGTGATGATTGGCTCATGCAAATAAGGAAGACTGTTGAGTACAGTGGGGAGAAGTTTTGTTGCGGTTTACATTTCTTTTGACGTGTACTTTTGTTGTTCCAGTATTGTTTTGAACCCTTTCCTGTCTTCCCTTCAATCCTCCCCTCCCCTTTTGTGGTTCCTGTCTGGCAGCTCTGGCATACAGGGATGTAAAAAAATGTGGAGGAGGGCGTATATTTTCCCCTTGTAAGAGGTGGCAGGGAGTGGGGGACACTGGTTGCTGGGAGGCCTGGCGGAGTGACATGGCACCACCAATCAGGACACGAGAAGGGCTCCACCAATGAAAGGCACGAAAGGACTGATTGACAGGTCATGGGAGGAGCCATGTATCCATAGATAGGCAAAGCTACAGGCTGTGGGAGGGGCCAGAAGGACATATAAGGACTGCTCATGAATATTAATGAGGCAAATACAATCTCAGGGTATAAAAGCCATTTTGTGAGCGGAGCCTCTGGTGGTCAGAAGGAGTCCCATCAAGCTCCCAGCGCTGTTCCCCCTATTTGCTTTGCATTTTTATTGGGTTCTAATTCAATTTTATTTACTCATTCCCACCTGGGTTTTGAGTAGTTTATAACAATTTCGGGGGACTCATTTCTACCAATTCCAAGGACCCCGGGGGGCACTTGTGTGGGGACGACAGCCACACCAATTTCGGCAGCCCACCCCGGGCCTTTGGTGGGACCCGAGCTGGATAACTGGGAACAAGGAAAACCCATAAAGCAAAGGTAGAATTCCCCTTTTTTTTTTGCTGTGGTCATTTTACTTTTACGTGCATGTTGACCCGACACAGGTGGACAGGAGAGGTTTGGCCTGTAATCCGGGTGCAGGAGCCGCAGCTCTGGTGGCCTCGCAGGGGACCCATATCAGAGTCTGTCGGAGCAAGGGGACATTGTACGGTTGGGCGGAGAGCTGGAGCGGCAGGAGCCTCTGGCACAAAGCAAAAGACGAAGGCAGGGAAGCTCTGGGCAGTGAGATGCGAAGGTGGGGAGACCCCAGTGGGCAAGGCAAGGGATGAAGGCAGGGAGGCATGGAGGCAGGGTGGTTGACATGACAGTGAGAATGCACAGGACATGTGGAGGGCAGGGAATGTGGTGGAATGGCCGCAGCAGGCTCTGTGAGGGGCAACCATGGCGGCTCCGTGAGGGCGGCCACGCATGAGGGGCAGCTGACTCTGTCAGGGCACGGCCATGGCAGGCTCTGTGAGGGGCAGCTGTGGCAGGCTCTGTCGAGGGGAGGAGTGCAGCCCTAGGGGAGCCCTGGAGTTGGGGGAGGCTCACCTACCAGCCAAGAGGACAGTAGTGGCAGAAGAGGATCCCAAGAGGGGGAAATCCATCTGCTGGACAACTGAACAGAGGTAGGAGAGGAAGCAGAAGGTAGTCCTGAACTAATAACATGGGACGAGGAAGAGCAGAAAAATGCATAAGGAAGAAAGTAGGAGAGTACCCAGGAGTATACCATCAGATACCCTGGGACTGAAGCCATCCCAAATGGGATCATCACCCCAATACAAGGGGGAAGGATAAGGTAAAAATGATATGATACTGCATGATAGAGTGGACAAAAGAAGAAATATATTTTGGCCTCAATATGGGTCATTTGAGGGGTGGATTTGTGAAGCCCTACAAATATATGTGAATACCAAAGAACCCTACAACCAAGAGGAAGGTGAATATGCGGCCTGCTGGAAAGAGGAGATTTTTCCCTCAGAGGCCAAAACCTTTAAGGTGTCACAAAAAAAGAAATAGGATCCTCTAGATAACTTACCTCCACCATTTCCCGTGGCCCCAGATGCACAGATACCTCCAGCAGCACCAGCTTACTCTATCACCCAAGGTGCACTGATACCCACAGAAGCACCAGCGTCCCCTGAGAAGATGGTAACCCTAGATGAGTCAGCCAGAACACCAGAAGTAAGGTGAAATCGAGGTGTGAGAATGAGAATCACCAAGTTGGGGTATATCCCCTTAGAGAAGTTCCAGTGGGTGGGGCACAAGGCGGGTTAGGGTTTGTGAGTGCTCCTTTCAACTCTTCTGAAGCGCAGGCTCTTAAGAGGGAATTGAAAGGATTGTTAGATGACCCTGTTGTTTTTTCAGAACAGGTGGATCAGTGTTTAGAACCGAACAGCTATACCTGGGACAAAATACAGTCCATTCTAGGCATAGTGTTTACCCCAGAGGAGAGGCAAATGATCAGGATAGCAGGTATAAGAATCTGGGATAGGGAACACCAGAATAGACCATAGAATGGAGAAGAAAAGATGCCCATCCAACATCCCCCCAGAACCACAACAATGAGGAGGTGAGACAAAATATGGAAGATTATAGAGCATTGATAATTAGAGGAATAAAGGAGGCTGCTCTGTGAAATCAAAATGTGAGTAAGGATTTTGATGAATGACAGGGGAAGGAGGGAACCCCCACAGAATGGTTGGAAAGGCTCAGGAGGAATATGAGACAGTACTTTGGCATTGACCCGGAAACAGCAGCTGGCCAGACACTATTAAAGGTTACTTTTGTCGTGCATGCCTGGCCAGATGTACAGAAGAAATTACAAAAGCTTGAGGATTGGCAGGGACAAGGATTGAGTGAACTGCTGAGGGAGGCTCAAAAGGTCTGTGTTGGAAGAGAGGAGGAGAAGATGAAAGTGAAAGCTAAAGCCATAAGAGAAGGGAATCAATCTGTAGAAAGTGGGACTCTTACACAGGATAGGGAGGAGAGTCAGTGGGATATTCAGGAACAGTGACAGGATGGAGCAAGAACCAAAGGACAAGATCAAGATCTCATGTGTTTTTATTATGAGAGAAAGAGTCATCTGAAGATGAGGTAGACCTCAAAGAGGTAAAGACTTAGAAGAGAGAATGAGAACAAAAACCCAGTACCAAAATTCCATATGTTTTTGCTGTGGGGAAAGAGGACATCTAAAAAGAAATTGTCCTAAAAAGACGGAGATTTGGGATTAGCTTAAGAAAGCACAAAAGAAGCAGAAAGTCAGGGGGGAAAATAAGATGTAGTTGTAAGCCTTTGATATTCTTGCCATTAGGTCCCTGAGGGAAAATTTGAGGAGTTTTTTTTGACTGATGCAGGAGCCAAGGGAATAAATGAAATGGCTCCTGGGGAGA
>OU383776.1:3519040-3541540 GCA_910950805.1 Acrocephalus scirpaceus scirpaceus
GAAATAATAGTAATCGGTAGTTCTTTCATAAAACACAAATTTAAGAAAGCATTACCACTTCTCTGAGGAAATCAATTTGGATGATATCATGGTGTTGGAGTAGGATAAGCTTTGATTTCTGAGTGTTGCCACTTTGCTGCAATCTGTGGAAGGGAAAAGGAAGGAATGCTGTGCTGCCATGGCAGACCTGCTGGCTGGTGTCCAGTTGTGGCTTCACAATTGGCCTCTGTGTAGTCTAAACACAGCTTCCTTTTTCAGTATTGTAAGAAAAACAGTGTGTTTGTTTTTGTGTGTGTCACTGCTCAACACCATGGAGCATATCCTGTGAGAGTCTGTTGACAGGACTGTCCTCCTCAGCCACCCAGCAGGTCCCTGGCAGAGCAGATACCACCAGTCTGAGATGGGTTAGTCTTTGGGGAGCTGTAGGACCTGGGTGGACACTTCACTTCTGACACTGGCCAGGTGTATACACTTGTCTGTGCCATAAGCTGGGGGCTTGGCAGGAGGCTGCATGCAGTGAAGGGTACTTGCTTGTGTGCAGATGCATCTCCATCTGTAGTAGGATAAAACAGCCATAGGTGTGCTGCTGCTGCTGGCTCACATCTCATGCCACACCACCTGTAGCTGGCCAGTGTGGGCAGACTGTGAAGCCACCAAACCAAAAACCCAAGGCCAGCATATCAGAATTTTACTTCCCATACACCACTGTGCACCTCCCTGTGCACTGATCCCACTGTGACCTCCTTCAAAGCCATGGAGGGGTGGTGGGGAGAGATAGAGGGATGCCCCCATGACACTGGGGCTTGGCTTTCACAGGTTGCTGTTGCATTTATCTCTCCTGACAGGTGAAAGGCATGGAGAGACACCACGCTGTCAGCTCCCAGTACCGCGTGTGTTCCTACTACCCACCTCCTTCCTACCTGGGACAGGGCGTAGGAGCTCCCATGTGCCTTCCCCCAGTCATGACCTCTGAGGACATCCCCTCCTCCTCGGAGTCAAAACCGAGAGGTAAGTGCACCCCCTGGGGTGCCTGGCACCACCTTGCCTTCAGCCTGCACCTGGGAGGTGTTGGTTGCTGCTGGGAAGGAAGCTAAGCATCATATAATAGCTGTTTCAAAGACAGTGGCTGATTTCGGGAGGGCTTGTGGTGTGGTGTCAAAGTAAGGTTGGTGGTGTACAGTAATGCAGTCTTGCACTTTAGAGGCCTCATGGTTCACTAGTCCAGTCAGTTGTACTTTTTGCACTTAGGTATGTCTCTTCAGTTGTACAGTGCTTGAGGTGCTGTCTTTGGTGCTTATCACCTGGCTCCCTCACAGAAGTAAATAACCATCTTTGCTCCAACCTCAGAATAACCTTTCTTCTCAGAAATGCTGTGAGTTTTTCTACAGGCCTCCCATTGAGCCTTTGTCGTCCTCTCTGAACCTCATGTGGGAACTACTCCTGCATCCCAACCATATCATGAAGCCCTTGGCAGACTTGATTCTGGTTTTTTTTTTTTTTCAAACTCATCATACCATGTTGCTTAATTTAAAACTACTGCAGATAAATCTTTCTTTCCATATTGTGTTTCAGGCTCTCCTAAGGATTACTGTAATCCGCAGTAATTTCCAGCGTTGGTGAATTTACCCTGTGGTTTTTGACAGTGTTTCTCACGCTTCCTTGTTCCCTTACTCCTGTAGCAGACAGTGCTAACACAGGTGTTAACATGGCTCTGCTGGAGTAATCCAACTCCACTGAGCTGCTTCTCCATCAGTGAATCAGGTCAGTAACTGTTGCTGGAGAAGTAAGAGAAACAGAGAGCAAAATCTTCACACTCTCTGACGTGCAAAAGTATCCTGAGCCAGGACAGTAAGCTTTTCACAAGTTTTGTTTCTCTGGACCAATCAGTGAACTTGGCAGTTTAATTTTGAATAGTCTGTGGGAATTTTCTTTTTCATTTACTTTACACCTGCCAAGTTTCAGTGGATTGTTTTTGTTTGTTTTTTGTATTTCACAGAGTCACAGCTGATAACAGCACCCATCTTCATTTGCTTCTCTTTCTTTCTCCATTGTAATGAGTCTTCTCCTCATTTTGTGTGGTGGAAGGATGTGTGTTGTGTAGGTTCTGTAGTTTTTCTTAGTCATGGTCTTTCTGTGGCTGAAGTCCTGGTGTCTTTTTCGTTTGTGTCATGTGGTTTTATCGTGACAGGACCTTAAAGATTCAATGATGTTTTGGAAGGTGAAGCGTGTATAAAGTTGTACCTGTGGCTTGTGTAAGTCAGCACTGAGCCTCTGTATTCACTAAGTCCAGAATAATTTCTGTTGAGGAGGTGGCTGTTCTTTCATAGTGGCTGTTTCTGAAACTCTTCCAACTAACTATGACATGTTAGATAGATGAAGAAACAATACATGGTGTGATGAAACCTTAGACTTTTCCACCTTCTCCAGTAGTTTTAAATGGCTTAGAGAAATCAGTGATCCTTGGTTCATTTTCCTTCTCTTTTCTTCAACTTTATTTTCTTCCCTCTTTTTTAACCACCACTGAACAGTGACGTCTTCCTTTCTGCCCATTGGTTGGAGAAGCAGTTGGTTTTATGCTCAACTGCAGTTGACACTTTTTCTTGCATCCATCACTACTAACTCACTAAGAAGTCTTACCAGCCAAGTGTTTTTAAAAATAGACAAAAGACCTTACACCCTTTGTTCCCAAATGCACTTCAGTAATTTTTCATCACTCTAGAAAAAAATTATACGTAATGTTCCACTGATTTTTAAACTGCATAAATACTGTATTTTCAATAACCCCTGACTGCTTCTCCAGACACTATTCCACACACAGATATTGTTCCCTAAGTTACACCATCAATCAGAAACCGACAAGCAGTGAGATGTAATTTACTGAGATCAAACAGCATTTTCTAGACTCTGAAGAAGTGTTTTTCCATAGCAGGGAGCTAGTGGGTGAAAGAGGCACCAATGTTTTTGGAAGAAATTTGAACCCGTGAGCAGGATCATAGCCAACAGGCTTCTTAGAAGCATCTTCTTTTTTCTTAGGCATGTTCTTGGAGAAGATGATTTTACTTTTTCTGTCTACAGACAAAATAATATCCCCAGGAAATATATGATTTACTCTTCCATGACATTTTTCTTCTGGTGCTTTTCACAGCCCTTAGAGGGTTGGAAGTTTGTTGCCTCTTTATTGTGACCTGTTTGAGTGCTGAGTAGCTACTGTGTATTGAAGAGGGTGGGTCGTTTCCCAAAGCGTTGATTGCACGTGTTGCAGTTGCTGTCTCCTAAAAAACACACATTCCTAAGTATTTCTCAGTTGATTGTCAGGCTGAGCTTTCTGTCCAGTGCCTGACTCCTTTGTTATGAAACCTAGATTAGTGTTTCTGCAGGGTTAGTGGTTGTTACGTGCTGAAGACAACTCTAGTGTGTGTTCCAATGAATCAGATCATACTTTATTCATTCCTTTTGAATGTTTGAAGTGGTAATCGTGCTCAGAGGCTTCCATTCTTTTTAAAAATATGTATTTATGGATTTTAGATTCGGAAGGGAACATTAGGATCATCTAATCTAATTCGCTATGTACTATAGATTGTAAAACTTCACCTTAACTCCTGCAGCAAACCTGTGACTATATTTTTAAGATCTCTGTGAAGACTTATGTATTGCTAACCCAGAAGCTTTGCAGGAGGGTAAGAGTGTGCTTAGAAGACCTTCAGGTCAAAATAAAAACCTGGGGTTTTAGCCACGTTTTCAAAACATCTGAAATGTGCATCTTTAGCAGAAATAGCTATTATATTCCCAGGCATGAATCTGCAGTGATCTTACACACATACAGTCTATTATCCACAGTTCAGCTGCAAATTCAGGATTACAGAGGCTTTGCCAGTTCATGTGTTGTCCTGGTATTTGAGTGAGACCATTTAACTGATTTTGTTCTGGTAAGTTAATTGCCTGCTTAGACCAGTTACAGTAGAAGGGATGAGAGATGCCCTAGCAGATCTACACTTTCTTTCTTTCAATGATGTGAAGAGCTCTGGAAGCTTCTAGCACTTGTACAGGACCATCATGGCATGTTACAGTGTCTTGCATGTAGTAATGGGCTGACGTTTTCTGAGTGGCAAAATACTGTCAGTCAACCTCCTTGCAGTCTGAAGTGTTTCCAAGTAAAATATTTTGCTTCCAGCTAAGCACAGCTGCTGCCCTTTCAGCAGAAACTGGGAAAAAAGGGGAGAAAACGTTGATAAACCAGTGACAAACAGCCCTGTTTTTAGAGGGCTTCCTTAGGTCACCAAATTGTAAGTTTTAGCCAGTAATTTCTAGGTAGGAGGAGGATTTTATTCTCAGTATTACAAAATATTTCAAAATATTACAAAAATTACAAAATATTTCTCCTTTTCTCTGCAAAAGCAATGGGAGGAAAATACATATGAGAAGGTTGTCAAATCTTGTGCATGTGCATGGAAAAGCATAGTTTTGGAAGACAAGTTGAGAAGTGGGGAAGTGGTGGGACATAACAAGATATTTCATCTCCAAAAGCCAAATACTTTGTTCCCATTGATTTCTGTGGGGCAGTTGCATCCTTTTTTTTTTTTTTTTAAAATAATGAAGCTTCCTAGGTTTGGCTCACTACCCAGAATAGTCTAGCACCTTGCAGTGATTTTCAGTCAGCCTCTCCAGCATTTATATTTGTGAAATAACCCATGCAAGACCTTGCTTTGAGAGAGCAAGAAAGCATGTGCAAAATACGTGCCTCACTCTGGGTCCTGTTTCCACTGCATGAAAGGTCAGGATTTGCTTATCTGGATGAAAGTGTTTTCCAGGTCTGGGACAGTGGCAGAAAAATTTAATGTTCAAATAGAAAGATGCGAAGGATAAATGTCCCTGTATCTGCAGACACTGCTGATTTTAGAGTAGTTACCTGGTCTTAAGGTTGGCATGGAGTAAAACCTCCTCTATGTCATCATTGTGTGAAATGTTGGGATAATTACACCACGTGTCTGTGGTGAAGATGTCTTGAGTTTAAAATTTTGTGCCAGACACTGGACAGATTTGAATTCTTTATTTTCCTGTCATAATTGTCAGGAGTCTTAGAAATACAAGGAATGAAGCACTGGAGCAGTGCTGTGTTTGCAGCTAAACATTAAGCAGGAGTCTGAAAGTTCTCCCAAAGAACTTTCATGTCATGTAAGAAAAGATAATATTTTGGTGCAGAAAATGTCAGCAGTTTTGTGTAAATAAACAAACATCACTTTATGAAGAAGAACATTTCTGGTAACAACAGATTTTCTGTGTCAGCATAACAACTTCCAGCACTAAAACATGTTTTCATAATCCTTTCTAGAATTCAGATGGCAGGTATCCCCAGTTTTACAGTTGTGGAAGTGGAAGTGACACAGACATTTCTGGAAACTGCGTTTAGAGACTCACCCTTGCTTCTGTGCTTGGATGCTGTATCAACAACAGTACTGAGCCATGGCAAAAGCCCAGCCAAACTGGAGCAGCTCTGTAAAAAGCCTCTTCCAGTAATTCCACAAGAAAGGGCATGTTGGGAGCAGTCTCCCCACTTACGATAAAAAGTTTCACTTTGGCAAAAGCATTGCTGGAATGCAAGGAATGCTATGTGCCCCAGAAACATGCATGAGAGATGGAAAGATTGGATGTTTTCTTCACAACTGGGTTTTCCTGCACTAAAGTTATTCCCCTTTGTTTTGGCTTCCTGTATTGTCATAATTTTGCATGAACATATGTCCTAAAAGTGAATGCCATGACAAGCAAGGAACACTTCAGAGACACACGTGGCACCTTTTACCAGGACTTCTTGACCTGAGAGAAGTCAAGAAGTCCTGGTAAGCCAAAGGTGACTGAGACCATTTGCTTGAACCTGAACTGCTTTCTGCAAGCATCAAAGTTAGTTACAAAGATGGCACCTCAAACAAAGCAGGCTGGTTTGATATGGCTGAGAAATTACCCCAAAGAACAGCAAAAAGCTTTGCCTCTGTCTGCTCTTAATTTGCAGCCAACTGGGGAGATGCGCTGATGAAGCTATACTAATAAAGTTCTTAGGAACTGGGAAACAATTGTAGAAAATAATTCAAATTTTCTTCTGTCAGCTGGCTAGCCACAATCCATGTAATCTTTAGAGCAGCTGTTTCAGTCCCAGGCAGTCCTGGTGTTGTCAGGTGTGAGACATTCTTCTATTCCTTTTCTGTGCACCTCTTTGGAGAGCGTCACCAGAAATCATCTTGAGTTTGGAAGGGTTTCAGCAGCAGAGTATGGGGAGAATAAAATTTTGCACCCAGAAGTTCATCAGTGTTTAGTTTGTGTGTTGTGTATGTGTGTCTGTCTGTGCATCTTTTGTTTAAAAAGTGACCTCTACTCAAGAATATTTGCCCTTAATGATGAAAGAGCAAGCAGTGTTTGCTGAAAATTCAAGACTCTCATTTCCACTATCATTTTACATCAGACTCTTAGCAATAGATTTTGAAATAACACCAAAGAAGAGGAAAGGGGTAAAGATCTAAATCTGCAGATCTTCAGCAGTTAGTTCAAGTGGGTCACTTGAACTTGGGGCAACTGTTTTATTTTTTTGTGCATTCTCATTTCTGTTTCTTACAGTCCTCAATGGCTATGCTGCATGCAACTTCCCTTTGGCACTGGTTACAAGGATGGTGAGCAGATTTTGTATTATGTTTGTATGCCTTAATTATGTTGCATGCACGTGGCAATGTTTTATACATCTCTTTAGGCAAATGACTTTTTAGCATGTAATTTTCATTAAAAATTTGAATTTTAGGTGTAGCTGAACAGAGCAGCCAGTGGTCCTGCCTCAAGAGTAGTAGAAAAATCTGTATTTTTGGAGGCTTTCCACCTGTTTTTGTAGAAACACAGATATTTCTGGACTGAGGCTTTAGCAGCCCCTAGCAGGAATTTTAAGCTCTGATGGAAACCGTGGGAATGCCTTCATTTTTCGTCATCCTAGCAAGAGAGAGTGGGACAACCTGGCACGCCATCCCCCCACGTGTGCAAAACCACATGCACAGTTATCAGAGAAAGAGTTTTTCTTCATGGGATGCATTTGTCCATTGTTTAATATTTTGTGTGGATCAAAGGATGCAGAGTTTCAGGCTTTGCTTTGGTAAAACAAGGGTTTAAGGAAAGCCCTTGTATTCTGAGGAAACTTAAGTCAGTGGTACAGTTGGCCCCGGTGGGTGCCATATCCAAATCAATGCATTTATGTGTACTGCCAAAATCTCTACTTCTTCAGTTTCCTTCTGTGAAAAGAAGTTTGCAGTGTCACATCAATCCCAGCTGGGAAAGCCTCACTGAGGGTGCAGCAGAGAGCTGGCAGTGGGAGAGTGGTGCCACCCTGGTAGCACTGGGTCCTGCACAGGGCCTCAGCATCTCTCTGTGCTCCTGCCAGGCTGCTATCCTGGAATACATAATGGCTCTGTTAGCTTTCCTTGGACACCTTCCCTCTTCTGCTTTACATTCTCTTAGCAGAGGAGGTTTCTCAGTGCCTCCTGAACTTAAAAGAATTATAGAGCCATATGTTGAGAGACCAGTGGCTTGTACCCACTGGACCCCTGGACTTTGTGCATGTATGAGCTGCTCTTTATGTCAGGTGGTGGATGTTACTATAGCTGATGAGGCTGCGTGGGATTTTTCTTCATGCTTTAAAGGATGTTGGGTCCTTCACTGAAAAAAATCAACACCATCAGTTGAGCTGATTTCTTTTACACCTGGTATGACGTTGATGCTCTAAATTTATTACCTCTGGATACAGAACTTTTCCCACTGTGACAGAGATCAGTAGGAATCAACCATCAGACTTTTCCATAAAGTGATAGAAGCCATCTTGTCAGGACAGTAGTGATTACCGAGGCAGGATTTATAATTGTAACAGTGACAATAACTACTGGCTTCTTCACTTTGCCTTATTGTGCAGTTGCATCCTTGTAACTTGTCTGGTTAAAAGAAGAGAGAACTCCATATTCAGCTGTAATCTTTTCAGTGTGTGAAAGCCTGTCTATACCACCGTGCAGTTCATGCCAGTTTTGCAGCTCAGGTGAGAATCTACATCTGAGCTAGATCTTCTACAGCTTCTTATAAGGTAACCCTGTGCAGAATGTGAGAAACTCTAGCAAAGGAGGTGTTGTTACTGAGCTCTAAAGAAAAAGGGTAAAGAACAACTAAGTCTCTGTAGTGTAGGCTGGCCTTGCCTCTTGCAGGGAGCTGAATTGTGATTCTTTGCAAGTGGTTGTTGCAATCCATGGTGCTGCTCCCAGAATAATCTCAGGGGAAACAGAGAGGGGTAGCATCTGTTCCCACTGTTATGCTTGCATGCTGTGACTTTTCTGTCTTTTCCTTTCCCCTGTCACAAAAGCAAACTTCTGACAGAAGAGAAGTAGCTTTCCTACAAGCAGTGGGCAAAGTTTCTCGGGGATGTTGGAGTGCTGTGTGTAACTGCTCAGGATAACAGGGAATTGTCATGTGGGAGCAGGACCAGACAGCCCATAATTAATTCTGCCTGTTTATAAATATACATATTCATATTGCTTGTGTAAATAATACTGAAGTATGTTTCCTGCACTTGATATATGTAACCCTGCAGGGCAGAGTAGGGGACAGATACCAAGGCTACTTAATGGGCTTTCTTAATTTGGCAACCGTCAGTGTGCCTGCCTATCAGACGTTTTTAATTCTATGATTCAGTGTAGCCAACGAGTTTATTTCCAGTGCTCCTCACAGGCATAGCTCAGGCCAAGTACAAGTTGAATAACCTTCAGGAAAGCTGTGCTGTCCTTCTGTCGGCCGCTGTCTTTGAAAATTGCCTGCAGAGTTAGTGAGCAGGAACAGTTAAGATTTACAAACAATGATGAAGCTTGTCATGCATCTTTCACCATTCATCATCTGGGTGCCGTGGCTGGGCAGTGAAGTGTTCTTCATAAAAACCAGCTCAGTGTGAAATACACCTCGCAGCAATGTTTACTGCTCTGAAACTCGTCAGCAGCCCTTTATAGTAAATCCAGATTGCGATGTGACATTACAGTATATCATTGCAGAGCGCGCTGGGGTTTACACTAGGAATGAGTGCAGTTCACACCAGATGAGATGTCGAAATTGAGTTATGTAGGAATTTGGCTGTTATATGGGGATAGCTTTTGTTTTCTGAGGACTGAAAGTTAGCTTTATATATATAATATATATAATCTACACATACCTGCACTTGTGTGTGGGTGCCTATATTGATATACATGGATATATAGATACACATACACTATGTGCACTTTCTGTATAGGCTCACAGATTTCTCTGACGGGACCCTGTCTTATGTTTATGCTGTTTCTTAGTAAGTATTTCAGTATTTTATTAAAGTGTTGCATTTTAGCATTGTCTCTTTAGTGAAGAAGCCATTTATTTTCAAACAATTATTTTTTTTTCAAAGAGTGTTCTATCTACGGTAGAGAAGATGCAGTTGGCTGGTAACCACCAAAACAGACCTGAATAGGTTTGGGTTTTGTGGGGGTTTTTATGTGTAAATGTCTCCTAGAGCTTGGAAGATGAAGCATTGAGCTGGAAGATGTGGGGAAAACTTAGGCAGAAACTTTAAAATACAAAAACTACAGAAGTTACTGTACACCTGGCTGTGTGCTTGGATTGGACTTGTCCTCCCTGCTTGTGTTAGTCCTTTCAATTGCAGTGTGGACACAAGGTCATTGAGAATAGGACAGAATAGTAGGTGCCTTTGCCTAATTAGGTAAGTGGGAAGTCTGCAAAATACAACCAAGACATTTGGTGTATCAGTAAGTTGAGTCTGAGTCTTTGGAGATAAATGTGCTGTCTTGGGCATCTGGTGGTCTGAGAAACACCTCTGAATTAAACAATAATAGCTGCATAAACTGGAAGGCACTCTGTGCTGGTTGGCCCTACAGACGAGGACAGTAACTTGCTTCAGTAAAAGTTAGGTACTTTGGTGGTAGCTAACGGATTGAAAAGAGAAAATATTTGAGTCAGACTAGCAAAGTTTTTAAATGCTTCCTGTGATTTTGTGTCTTTTTATTTCAATGCTGTTCTGCAAAGCCTGTGAATTAAGTTATATTTCACTGTCTTAAGTGCTGTGACTGCTTTATCCTCTGAGTTTTAAACAAAGCTGTCATTTTCTGGAATCTTCACTGAAGTCTTTTGGTTTTATTATTGCCTGACTTTTCAACCATAGGGGGAGATATATTTGAAATACTGTTACGTTTAACTTTAGATTTCTGAGACCTGTGCTCAAGTATTAAATATAGTTCAGAAGTGGAAAAAGGAATGGGACTGCAGTTGTTACCAGCAGACAGAAAAGATAACTATACTCCTTGCCTATTTTCAGTTCCTACACTTGTTTTTGCTCAAGTGCTAATACTGCAGTGAAATTGTACTTTCCTAGCTCAGAACAGTTTTCACAAATACGTTTATTAGTACTAATTTTATTTGGTTGACCTGCTACATTTATCTAAAAAAGACAACACTGTAAAGTTGATATTTGATTCTGCTACAGCCCATATGAAGGTAAAGCTTCCGATTCACTAATCATGTAAGTATAGAGGCTTCCAGGCTTACAAATAGCATTCTAGTCGTATTCATAATTAGCTTAATGATACAGTATTAATCTCACCTACTTCTTTACCAGAGGCTTTAACTAATCTGGTGAGGTTTCCTAGGGAGGAGAGAGGGTGGGCAGGAGATGACAGCAGTGGTGGTAAAAGTGTTAAATATTATTTATGAAATTTTTTTTACTCCTTTTATTTTGAGAAGGGAAAGTTTGGACACCATTACCTTTGTGGCTTGAATTAGTGGGGTGGATAATAAAACTGTCACTTATAACATAGTGGTTTCCGGCAGCAGAATGTTGCATATAAAATCAAAGGGGTGTATTTCTTCACAACTTTGACTGCTTTATGTATCTGCTCAATTTCTAGTAACTTGGCTAAGCTGCAGCCCTCAGGTGTTGGTAAGTGGTGTTATAGGGATGCTGTAATGGCCTCAGGAAGCTTGGGGTCTTTATGAATATGTACTCAGAACACTTCTGTAGAGCTTGTCATTTAATTTCCCTTTCTGCCAGGTGACTCCTTGCTCTTGGAGTGTCTGCTTTACATAGACCAAAGAGATCTCTGTGACTTAGGGCAGGAATTAGGAAAAATACTCTAGATGCCACATTAACAGTATTTACTGCAGTGTTAGCATCCAATTGTTGCTGTCCAGATGTCTCCAAGTCTGAATTAAATGGGTGTGGGCCAGGACTAAGAGAAAAAAAAAAAACCTGCTATTTTGTAGACCATGTCAAGTCACTTAATTGTATACTGTTTTCTCACACAAGGGTCTCGTGGTGACAGTGACGTTTTATTATGGTGACTCTGAAAAAAGCCAAAGCAGATGTTATCTATAGGACACTGTAAAAATATTCCAAGAGAAATGGCTCAGAATAGGGGGGGGAAAAAACCTGCACCGCAAATTAGCTAACAGTATATTGGCTGATTATAATGACTACCTTACGGCATCCAAGAATTGTCAATCATACCTTAATGTCTATAGAAGTGAAAAGTCAATGTGTAGTTGTTTAATTTGACATGACTTTCAGGCTGAGAAAGTGTAATCGCTGGAGGGGACAGTTAAGTAGCTGTGCTCCGTGTCAGCCTGTCTCGCTCCGACTACTGCACTAAACGCTTTCCTGATGAGCGATAGATTTGTTTAAATACCAGGATAATTGCTAGCTACAGCATCCAACACTCTCTTAATGCCTTGTACTACATCTGTATTGGCTCTTGCCTGAGGCTGTTTGAGGTTTCTGCAGGGAAGAAGGCATGTACTTTCAATTACATTGTTCTCCTTCAGGTTTTGAAGGGTAATTGTTGCAGACATAAATAGGCTATAATAAATTACATTTCGTTTCTTCCAAACTTGTTGAAGTAGATCAGACATGCCAGTGTTACAGCTGCTTTCTGCTTGTGACGTCTTGGTAGTCTGCAGTACTGAGAAAACACAAAGAACAAGACAAAGTGTTCCTTCACTGGAAAAATGGAAAAATACCAGACTTGTAATGCTATACTGGTGCAAAGCCAGTCAGTTTGTTTTGCGTGCTATGAAAGTATTTGCTTCCCCTCAGTGCTTCCACACGTGTAAATTACGATCATATATAAATATCAATACTGTCAATAAGCAGAATAGGAGATAGACTCAGCTCTACTCTCTGTAATAAGGAGGGTCTCCACGTTTTACTTTTTAGTGCTGTTGGTGTTCTGAGGAAAAGACTGAAGAAACCTGGTGGTTTCTGCCAGGGTGGTTTCCCACTGATTGCCTTTTGCTGAGCACGTTCCCGTTGTGTCACAGCACAGGCACAGTGGTGCAGGCACAACGCAAATGGCCAGCAGCAGCTCCCTGCCCTTCCCTCTGCCACTAGAGGTTCTGCCCTTGGTACCCACAGGCTGATGCAAGAAAAGCTGAAAGCCTCTGTGTGTGGGTTACAGCTCCCTTAAAAAATGTTTTAAGGGATTGGGGGGAGCGTTTATTTTTGAAATACGCTTTCCTTAAAAGTCTTGACAAAATCCTGAGATTGGTTTTGAGGTATGTTGAGAAGACTAAATGAAGACTTAATTTGTAGAGATTCCATTTTACTGTGTGATGAGGAAAGAGTGGGAGTCAGGTTATACAGAGTACTCCCTGTAGGTCATTTTGAAATAAGCCAAACAAATATAACTTAGTTTCTTCTCTAACATTGACATTTATGTATTTGTATTTATTCCTTTCTCATCATTTTACAATGCCAGTTTCAAAGCTATATGTGGGATGTTTATCTCACAGTACCTGTTAAATCAGTTAAGTTTCTCAAGTTGAGGGTTTGTCTGAGGTCTGAGTTACACCCTGTACGCTGTGTGTAGGTTGTTTATTTATTCCAAGCATAGCATTAATCATATATTAAACTACTGAAAGTAAAAGAATGTTCCTAGTCCAGTTGGCCAGTAGTTTTGTTTCCTCTCTGGACATAAAAGGAAGAGAAAAATCAATGAGAGCTCTCTCCCATTTGTTTATAAATCATTTTGCCTTTCAAGTTCTGTCTCCAAGCAATTGCAGTCACTGCAAGGAGGATTCTGTTTTCCCACCCCGGAACAACTGTTTATACTAGATGTTTTAGCGATTGTTTTTGTATTGGCTTTTGAGTTTATAGAACACATTTTGATAAATTTCAGTTTTGAGGCAGATTTGAGCTAGCTGTGTATCCCTAACTATAGTATAAATTTTCCTAATTACTCTAAATCAAGATTTCACTCATGTTAGTTTCTGCTGTTTCCTCCCTTGGATAAATATGAACTTCTAATTTGTAAAGCTGTTTCTACCAGCATGTCTTGCCCCAGTGCTTCCCTGAATCACAGTTGCTTTCAGGATCTTTAATTTTGTGGATTGAGTCTCTAGTTTTTCCAAAAGCATAAACACTGCACACAGGTTTGTGCCAACAGAGTCTGTGTGGAAATGAAATAACACTGGCTTGATAAGAGGCGTCTGGTGTATTCCCCTTAGGTGGATACATTAGTTTCCAGGGACTATCCAAAATGAATATGCAACCTCCTAATTGTAGTTGAAATGGCTCACAGTAGGGTTGGCCTGTGGTTTGAAAGTGGATTGTCCCCAGAGATCTGTCTTAAAATTTTCTCTACAACAGATGACAGTAATAAAATTCCGATTTTCTGTTTATCTATTTAAATATTTTAGAACTTTCGTGCCACTATCACTGTCTGGACTTCAGAGAGTGCCAGCCAAGGGCAGGGAAGTGCATGTTGAAACTTGTTGGCTACACTTGCTCCCACTCCAGTGTTAGTCAGGAAAGCTGGCACAAGAGGACCTGGTACCCGTGAAGGAAGCTAACACAGCCAAGGTTTTTGGGCCCTACTGGCACACCCTACAGCTTCTAGACTGTAACCAGTGTGATCTTGGAGGAATTTTGGTCCTTCTTAGCAAGACTTAGCAAGGATCCAGAAGAAAATGCTGGCTACTGGTGGATTGACCTTCCCACCAGGTGGGGTGCAGGACATCACTGGGCCTGTGGAGATGGAGCTGGCAGCCCCAGCAGCATCCTCAGACACAGCCCACGCCCTCCAGCTGATGGCACACGCTGAACATTACTTGTATTGTGTTCATGGAAATGAATATAAATACAACACAGCAGGTCTGTCTTAAGCCTAATGTTGTGTGAAACTTCATTTAACTTACTTGACTACCTCAAAAACGTTTTGTGTTCCGTTTTTGTCCCTATTTACTCAAGTATTGTGACTTACTGCCGAAAGGTTCCCAAACTTTGGGGGGAATTAATCTCACTTTAAAATAAGTAGCAACATTTTTACTCTCCACATACCCACCCATCTTGTGCTGTGTATTTCATCAATACTGGTTGAACCCTGTTACTGCACCTCTGCTGAACTTGCACCCAGATTAAAGTTAATATTAAAAATGGTAATGCCATGGTAATACTAAGTCACTTTAAAACCTTCTGGGCTTTTTAAATTGCAGATTCATTTAAATGGTAAGATGTAAATGATAAGGCTTTTTCTTTCTTTCCTCTTACTCAGTATTGGGCAGAGTCACTGGTGAATACAGTGTTGCTTATGCTGAAGTCAGTGACAAATCTGTTCATTTTGCGATTGTGGTACAAGTTGCAGATCCTTGTATTCTCCCTTCTCAGCAGAGACAAATGAATTATAAGATAATTTTAAAAGTAAATAAACCTCTTTGCAAGTTGAAAATATATTGTATTTACCATAACAGATCACTTGCATTAGACCTAGTGTTTTTGACTGATTGTTTAGTAACCTCTTGACTTCCAAAAGTTTGCAAATTATGTCCAAAAAAATTTTTAAGCTGTATAGTATAGCACTGTTGCACTGAGACAGTGTTTTTTAAAATTCAATCAGTAAACCTGAAAGAGCTGAGTCCATCATTATTAACTATTTGATTATGCTTTGAGCATTAGGACTGATGATCCCGGGCATGGATTTTATCCTTGTTTTATAAATTTACATTGGCAACAAAAAAAAATGAAATATGAAGAGAAGTGACCAGAATTTGCATTTACATTTACATGTCCAGTCTTGGTGTTGTGTGAACTATTTTTTCGTTCCTGATACAGTAGTGAAGATTAACAGCCTTTCTGACCCAAGAAAGGAGAGGCATTCAGCCAAAATAATGTTGTGTCTTGATTTCTGTGCTGAACACTAAAAGGTTTTATGTGATTATTAGAGCTCTTGGAATCCAGTTTCATTTCTTTAGCATAGCTACACAAGGGGGAAACTTTGTGCCTTTTGTTTTGTCTCCACATACTCTGCTACTTGATAACATTATCCTGAGTCTCAAGTGCACTCTTCCCTTTAAAATTAACCACGTTTTTCAAAAGACTTCTTTTTGCCTCAGCTGTTGCAAATGGCAGTGCATTTTTAGGTAGGACAATTGATGCTGCTAAGGTAATTATTTACAAGGAACTTCTTGTGTAGACAGGTTTGAAATGCATGTATCTTAAAAAACAAAGGCAGCTATATTGTAGTGATGCCCAGAAGCAGATGCCCCAGGAGTTGGGACTCCCTGGTTGTCTCCTGTGTTGCTCCAGGAGACAGATGTAGCCTGTGAGGTCTTCCCTTGAAACAAGAAGCAGTTCCCACCTCCGTCTGCACCCTCAGTGCCAGCAGTCATCCCACAAAAAAGCCTTTTGCCTGTTCAGTCACCTCTGTGTGCCACTATCTGCTGGTTAGTTGGTGTTTGGGATGTATGGAAAAGCCTGTGTCATCAGCATAGGAGGAGATGCAGACCCCAGAGGAGATGGACAATAATCAGTCTCCACAAAATTAGCATGAAGTCCCCTAACTGTGCCTGAGGGATCTCTAGGGTGCCAAGAGACAATGCCATGTGCTCTTTTTTAGAGCTAGATGGAAATTGTTCTGATGGAAACTTTTGCTTTGGAGAAATCTAACCCACTGATTGTTTTTGCTGAAATCAAGTATGTCTGCAAACTTAGGACAAACAGAGGATTCAGCTGGCCTCCTTTCCTCAGCAGTCTCAACATGGATGATGACCATTTTTTCTAGAGAAGAGAGTCCAGGCAGACATTACGGGGGCCTTTCAGTAGTTAGAGGGGGCTGATAAAAGCATGACTGGCTTTTTAATAGGGGCTGTAGGTAGGACAAGGAATAATGATTTTAAACTAAAGAAGGGTAAATTCAGACTAGATACTGGGAGAATTTTTTTACAATGATGGTGGTAAAATACTGGCACAGGTTGTCTGGAGATGTCATAGGTGGGAACATTCATGGAAGCATTCAAGGTCAGGTTGAATGGGACTCTGAGCTACCAGTTCTGTTTTGAGATGTCTCTTCTCACTGCAAAAGAGTTGAACTTTTCCAGCCAAACCATTCTGTGATTCCTGTCAAAGATTTGGAGTTGTAGGCAGCCTGTTGCCTTGCAGTCAAGGGTTGCTGCCCGTTCACGTGGTTGTGTGGCCTCTAGCGATTCTGATTTGTTCTCTCATCATTTGTGAATGGTTTGTTCTCTTTTCATGGGGGAAAAAAAAACCAAACCACACAAACTTCTGTAAACACAGTTTATTTTATGGATCTGGCTTCAAAAGGTGGCCAACACAAGAGAGGATGCAGGATGCTAAGACCTGCCTTGCTGCTCTGCCCAGTCTACTACTGTGCCCATCTAGGGACTGTAGTTCCAAGACTCTGGCCTCCACAGCACAGCAATTTATACAGTCCTGGCAGGATAAAATGCTCAAAACAGAAATCTAGGCCTGTTCCCCAGCAGGTAAGATAGTTATATATTTCTCATGGGAAATTATTGATATGTTTCTATTTTAACCTTCTTGTTAGATTTTGATTACTATAGGAATAAGAAAAACAATCCAAAAGTGTATTTGAAGTTCACTCTTTTTCTCAATGCTGCCTGTCTTTTGTCAGTCTTCTGAGTATAACACATCAGGGACATATTTTCTTGATGGAGAATCAGTCTCCAGTGTTGTGTGTGGAATAGAGAAGTAGTATCTGACTTCCAGGAATAAAGAGATTTAAGGTCCCAGCTTTGTCACAGTCTTGTTACATGATGAAGCAAATGGCTTCATTCCTCTGAGATTCCTTGCTGCACTGCAGTTAGTGACAGATGTCCAAATAACCCCTATACCTCATAGCCACTTTAAATCTTCCTTTGCTGGAAATCAGTGCCTCCTCCTATGTTCCTGTGGCTGTTCAGTAATCTTGAATCTTTAAATGGTTTGTTGATGGCCTGGTTTCTGTTTTTCAAAAATTCCTGTTGGACTCTTACGTAGAATACAGTAATTCAAACCATTGGTGGACTGTGAATGTCTGAGGGAAATAAGGATCTCCCAAAGTAGGTCTGCTGGTCAAGAGTTACAGCCTGAAGGAGAGGCATGTGCCTCTCTGCAGTACTGGCAATACACCTATTCCTCCTTTCAATTCCCCGTGTTGCTGTGCAACTGTGTGCCCAGGACAACAAGGGATTAAATAAAGGACTGGAGAAGGCTAGGGAGGGAAAAGAAAGATACTTTTTGCCTTTAGTCATGTTACTTTTCTTTGTAATGTTACTACCAGGTTAAAAATAGGTCAAATCTGTGACTTCATCCAAGCTCTTTCGTGGCTGAGGTTGTTATGCTTTATGTATAATCATACAGAATGTTTTTACTTACAGGTGACTCAAAAACAGTCTACAGAAATGCTTTTTTTTTTTACCTTGTTATCCAACAGTGGGAAATGCCCACTTTACGTTGAGATGCTGGAGAACTTTTTGCTTTGTGTCTTCCAACACCAAATCTTGATGAAATTACTAAAATAATATTTTCATTTTGAGAGAACTAGCCACTAGGGTTCCTGGCAGTGGAATATAAACTGGGGAGGTTCTGTGGAGGTGTACCTGGCTGAGATCTGACTTGGCAGAGTGAGCACTGGGGGTGAGTACATGCACAAGAGGCAAGTAACCACTCACATCGGCCAAAGAGAGCCTCTGTCAGCTGAATTCCACATGTCACCTTTCAGTCTTTCAGAGCAAGGGTACTCACCTCTGCACACCTGAAGTTTTTGTGACATTATTCATCCTCTGCCTTTCCTAGCCTGCAGCAGTGGCTTAATGACATCAGGTTAGCCACAGAATGTAAAGCTGGTGATAAGAGAAGAGTGTTGGTCCATCAGTACTCCTCTGCTCCAGTTCATGCATGCAAGCACGAGGGCAGTTGCTTTGTAGAAGACTGATATAGTTTTAAGCTATGTTTTGGAGTCTGAGTAAAAAGCCTAAGCTTCTCAAGTACCATTTTAGCATCCTGTCTGTCTAGCTGGTTGTGGGTGAGAAGTGGAAAGCCTTATTTGATTGTTTCACATATTACTGTAAGAGAATTTAAAATCAGAGGTGAGGGAGTCAACAGGAGGATATTTTCTCCAGCTTCTGGTTTCTAATTACATCAGTTACAGCCCTACCTTCTTAGTTGCTAAAACTGCAAGCATGAACTGGAAAAGAATTGAGATAATCCGTGGTAAAGCATACTGAATAAAGATCTCTATTCAGATCTTTACCTTTTATCCTGAGTTCCTAATGCCAAAAATTAATGCTATTTGAAAATACACAATACATGTGCCCTATTGTGGGCATCCAAGATAATCCTAATTGCCTTAAATGTTTGTGACAAGGGTAGGTGTTTGAGAAGGGGGAAAGGGCTGTGCTGTGAAATAGTATACCTATGTTAAGAGACACAGATGGAGTGTGCATTTGTTTCAAGATCCTTAGGCTTGTTTTTATTTTTGCATCAAAAAGCAGCCCTGTTCGTTGCTCATAACTTGTTTTCAGCAGGAAAATATCCACAGGCATATGTTTCTAGAACTGGACAAGTTTCCATTGTGTTACTAGTTTGCAAAACAGAAAAGGAGCATCACTCCCATGTTCTTGCAAGTTAATCTGCATTGTGGTCAACACAGAAGAGTCCATCACACATTGATCACAGGAGCAGGCACAGAGACATTTCAGCTGGTCAAAGTAACATGTGGAGTTTAGTTTTAAGGCAGACCCATAGCTAAGTTTTCTTTTTCCTCTTGTAAACTGCTTGGTATCAGCCTCCTCATCTTACACATGGGTGCACATCATACTGCTGTGAGGAAGTCTGCACTCACACGATGTTTCTGCAGCAAGCAGAAACCCTTGGCTTCAGGTGGGCTTCCAGGACTTGTCCCCATGGAAGCTATCTCCTGCTCCAGATTTGTGATGAGGCCCAAGGGACAGAGGAGAAGGACAGTCAGTACAGAAAATGCATAGCTCATTTATGCACTTGTGAGCCTTGGCAGGAATTATCAGTAAGAACCATATCATCCCAGCAGTTATCCTGAGCAAGAGAGATGTAATGAACAAGATAGCAGTTTGGAGGGGGTTTTGTTTTACTTTAGTTCAGACAGACTAGAAGCAAAAGAAATAAAATATATTGGGGATTCACCATGTGCAGATGTCCTTCAGGAACATGCATTACGCCGCTTTACAAAATTGGAATCTTTAAAAATAAAAGATTTTTTTTTTCAAAGAAAATCTTGAAAACACAGCTGATTCAAGATTATCTCTTACTCTTCTTGAAGCTTCTCTGTGGCCTAGTAGGAACCCACTGACCCATAGGCTCTTGACTGTTGGTGTCTTAGATCTGCACAGGGCCAAATACCAGAGTATGAGACTGAACCCCATGCATGGCTGGCTTATGAGCAGTTCTTTCACCCTGGTGTTAGTCAATAGTCCTCAATCTTTTTTAAATAGAGCATCCACCCAGGAATGGATCACATGAGAGATATTGCAGAGGTTAAATTTTCTTTTTGACTATTTGTTAGTTAACTCTGCTTAAGGAGTTGGACCCTTGTTCAAGAACGTAGGGTTGAGTACTCTCAAAGGTGGGAGGCAGCTGAAGGGAGATTGTTTAAGAGAAATTACTTGACCTTCCTGCGTGTGTTTACTTGGAGGCTGCATCTTGCCCATCCCATCATCTACAGCAAAGTCAGGACAGACCTTGACACTCTTGCTGCCATTCTAATATTTTCTTCACAATGGGAAAATTGTGCTTTGCCCATTCTCTTTTTTTTTTTTATGACTTCTCAGTTGCTGAGACAGCAGCTGAGGGTTCTGATAGTTCTCTGATTCCTAGCTGATTTTGCAGCACTAACTGTTTTGGGGAGTTTGGTTGGTTGGTTTGGGGTTTTTGACCTAATGCTTTGTCAGGCAGTTACCCTAGTGTTACCATAGTTACTGTAGGCTGGCAGGGTGTTTGCTGATGCAGGGAGGTAGAATCAGCCCTTTGGGCAACAATCTGAGCAGCAGAGTAACAGGGTACCTTTGACTTGGGTGGGAACAGGACAGTGTTTTCAAACTGAATTTGAGCTGTGGTTATTTCCAAGCCACCCTTTATGTCTTCTGGTGGTTTGAATTGGTATCCTGAGGAGAATGCCAGTGCAGTTTTCTCATTCTGCCCTTTGTGCAGGTATCATGACTTGCTTCTTGGCTTGACTACTAGTGGTTTCCCAGGCCAGTTTGGTTTTCAGGAGCCTTTATGTGGCATCTCTGCAGCCTGGAGTGGAAGTTGCTGCTTGCAACAGCAGTAGTATTTGCAGAAGGAAAGTGCTTTGGAGGAGAAGGTACTATGAAGAGCAGTTCCTGTCCACCCTCATGCCAAAAACTTAAGGCATGCTTTAGTGATGCTCCCATGCCCTCAAACTGCCAGTGGCATCTAATTCTTCATTGTACATGTGTGGCTGTGCTGGCACACAAGTGTGCACACCAGGAAGAATTGAATGGCCCTTAGTAGTGTGTGGGACTGATGTGCTTACTCACTTTCCCTAAGAAAGGTGAAAGAGTTTTAAAAAATGAGTTGTACTACTCAAATTTTAAATCTTTACAAATTGCCCCTTATTTAGAGTTTAATAGTTTTTTAAATGTAAACTCAGATTTTTTTTCTTTTTCAAGCATGAATGTCCTTCTGATTTCTCACATCATCAGAAGTGTATTACTCTTTTCAGTCCACTGAATTCTGGGGATCACTCAAGTTAAAAGTCAATGCAGTTTGCAGTTTCAGAAGACATAAAGTTTTGTGTCTGTGGTTGGGATCCCTTCTCTCTTCTTTTCCTGTGTGATATTAGCTGGATGTTTTTCAGATTCATATGGCTCAGAAGTATTCAGATGCTTTCCCAAAGGTAAACTAGGTAAAGGTAAATTAGATCAAGGAATGGTCTTTAAAAACTGTCACAGACCCAATTCTGGTACTGTTATTTACACAGATAAGGCTCTGTAACAACTGTGGGAGGATCAGCCACAAGCCTCAAAGAGATGAAACTCATATACTTAAGTCAAAAAGAACATGGGTTTTGTTTCTTTGAACTTGGAATTTCTACATTTTATTGCTCTATGATTAAAACACTGAAACAGAATTGCTTATTTCCTTTTTGCTGCCTTTTTATAGCTACAAGTCCCAATCTGAATGTCTTGTACATTTTATCAGCATTGCACCAACTCAGTGCACCTTGCTTGACTTCAGTGACTGTTGACTGCAGTGGAGTTCCATAGAGCAGTCCAGGTCTGGATACAGAAGTATCAGTCTTACCTGCTCGAGGGAAATCTGGTGGTGCCAGATTATTTTTGTGGCTCTCATTATAGACCCTTATGCATATTCAGAGAGCAGAGCATATAGCCCATATTGCCTAATAAGCAAAACCTTGATTAATTTAGAACTCAGTGGAAAAACTAATGGAGCTTCACTCCTCCAGAGGAGTTAGGAGCAACCACTTGAGATACTAAGAAATGGATTTGGTTGTCTGTCTACCAAAAAAAGTTGCCCTCTGTGTCATTCCAGGTGTTTATATTAAATGAACATGGAGTTGCTCAAAAAGTAGACCACAAAAACAAAGTGGCAATTTTGCCGTGGTTCGGTTTTAACTTCTGTATTGTATCAAGTTGAATCTTTTGGATTCTTTGTGTTTGGAAAAAAAAAAACCTTTCTGAAACTTTGTCACAGATTTATAGATCTCAGTATTTAGGCCTTTACATCACTTGAGGCACATGTATGCTTAGAAATACTAACAAATCCTTTAAAATAAATAAACCTCTTGCCCATTGGCTATTCGAGAGTAAACAAAAAATTACACCCTTTTAACCTCAGTCACTTCCTGCATACTTTTGTCCTGGAGTCCAGGAACACACAGAATCCTTACAGCATGTCCTAATCCTTCACACACCTTGGGCTTTGCTAAATCAGAGCAGAATGAGGTTCTCAGAGTTGGAGAGCTGAGCCCTTGAGCCAGCCAGCCCTGTTCAGGTGATTCCAGCTGCATTATTATGGAATGCAAGGTACCTTATGGAGAACGAGATTATTCCTGGTGCTAAATCTGGCCAAAAGCTGCAATTGTTGGCAGACAAAACCTAAAGCTGTGAATTACAATTGAGGAGCTAGTCTATAGGATGCCTGAGGAGAGGTGA